>ML676955.1:1756075-1868595 GCA_007922155.1 Mesoclemmys tuberculata
GAAAGAAAGAAAGAAAGAAAGAAAGAAAGAAAGAAAGAAAGAAAGAAAGAAAAATGGCTCACTGACAAAGGAACAGATTTTTCAAAGGCAATAATGGGATTTAGGTGTCCACTCCCATTGTATTTCAATAGAATTAGGCTCCCCACTCTCATTTCAATGTTGGAATATTTCCCCAAACCTTCAGTAGTTTAAAGTTGGAGGAGTTAGGGTAACTACCAAAAAAGCTACAGTTTCAGAGTAACCCTATCCATTACAAAGTGATACATTAAAATAATACATATTAAAATTCAAATATCTCTACAGAGATATTCTCTTGTAGAAATCTAAGCATGGGAAAATTGATATGATACTAAAAATTGATATGATAATGAAAATTGATACTGGTAGCCTTCACTCTGCCTTCTTTTATTTTCTTTACATGCATCGGGGAGACATTAAGACACTTATTTAGGTGCCTGAATGTAGATCTAGTTGCCTAATTTTAGTCAACAAGGTTTGAAAGTTTTGGCCTTTGTGAATAAAATTATGCAGCTGCCACTTAGGTGACTGGAAATGGTGTCCCATTCTTGTTCCTAGGTTACTGTTCTGGAAACCAGTGGTCGTGTGGGAGGACGAGTCATGACCTACCGAGCTGAGAACAATACTTGGTATGTGGAATTGGGAGCCATGCGTTTGCCAAGCACCCATAGGTAAGACAGGTTCCAATCCTCTCCTGTGTAAGTTGTTTGGGAAAGGAACAGTTTTGCTGAATTCTGCTATGGTTAGGGATGAGATCAAGCATCCTAAAAGAATTTGCTGCCAGATGTAATGTTTCTTACCTTGGCTAGTCTCATTGACTTGGGTGGCATTATGGCCAAGAGTAAACAATGAACTCAGCAATAAGTGTTTTCAGGTTCTGGCCCTAATTATGGACCTGACAGCTTGTAAATGCATGATCGAACTTCCATGAAACCAATGGAAAAACTCCCAATTTACTTAAACAGAAGTTGTATCAGGCCCTGAGTCAAAAGAAAGCCGGACAATAGATATTGGCTCTTCATTAGCCAAAAATGATTTAAAGCGAGTTGCATTATTTCATAATGCACTGCACCCAATTGTTTTGTGAGGAAGTATCATATCAAGAAAGGAACAGAATATTTTTCAGTATGATTATATGGGACAAACGTTTATTAAAAACAAACAACCACAAAAACCAGTACCACAAATATACCATACTTCAAAGGAAACTATGATGAACTGAGACCACAGTTAGGAAGCAGAACAACAAGATGGGATTCTTATATAACTGGTTATGTAGTTGCCCGTTAATGTGTCAGGCCCTCAGCTACTATATTCCAGGTAGTCAGTGGAACTACATCAGTTTACACCAGGCTCAGAATCTATCTATCATGTTCCTACAGCATTAAGAACATAAATTGGAGTCAGGAAGTTTCAGTAAGGGAATAACATTAACCACATACTTACAACATTATTATTTTTATAGCCAGTTGAATGTATAATTTATTTTCTCAGTTTTGACTCTCTCCTTTTCTCTTTCTCTCCCCTTTCTTTTGCAGAATTGTTCGTGAATTTGTTAGGCAATTTAACCTTACGCTAAACAAGTTCTCTGAGGAAGATGACAACGCCTGGTATTTGGTTAATGGAGTCAGGACAACAGCTGGGAAAGTCAAACAGAACCCTGATATCTTGAAATATGCTGTTGCTCCCTCAGAGAGAGGCAAATCTGCTAAAGATCTTTATAAGAAAACACTGCATGAGGTATGTGTATTGGTCAATTGTATAAAGGAAAGTAACTTAGTTACCAAGCCTGATTCTGAAAAAAATTGTGCTTCAGCACAGGAGCTCTCTCCTTCTGTAGCATGTGCTGGTATCATCCTCTCTTCTTCCATCCCTTCTCCACACCATTTCAATCCAGGCTACATCCTGTGGCCCGGTCTGCACTTACCTTGGCGATTTGGCGGCAGTCGACAGGAGATACACAAATGACGTAAATCACTTGCGTATCTCCCGTCGACTTAGCAGTGTCTCCTCTGCGCGGCGTCCATACTATGCTGCGTCGAAGGAAACAGTGCTCCCTTCGACGCAGCGCTACTCCGCTTACGGGGGTGGTTTTCCTGCGTCGCTTCCTGGATCGACTGAGCGTGTCTATACAGACTGCTCAGTTGATCCAGAGCAATCGATGTGACGGCGGCGAATTTGACCCAGCCTGTGTCAGGTCAATCTTTGAAAGCTGCCTTAAAATAGCTATAATTACCCTTGCGGTGGCATGAAGGGGATTTACCAGGGCAGATGATCTGTCTCTGGTTCTTCTTTCAGTTTCACCCATGTAAATCAGGAGTAACTCCATGGGACTTGGGGGGCACTTGTTTTTGTTTCCTAAATAGTCAAGTTGGGATCAAAATCTGTCATTTAACTATAGCAGAGTTGGAGACTATGCCATGCAACTCAGTTACATTCAGTGGGGTTTCATGGATACAC
Source organism: Mesoclemmys tuberculata (assembly GCA_007922155.1). Lineage (NCBI taxonomy): Eukaryota > Metazoa > Chordata > Testudines > Chelidae > Mesoclemmys > Mesoclemmys tuberculata. Next base: position 1,758,554 of record ML676955.1, read on the forward strand.
ACAGGAATCATGATGTAGAAGACAGACACTATGGTTGGACACAAGAAATTTGGGTTCTGTTGCTGCCATAGTTATGTGCTGTATAAATGGGGCTGATTCTACAGTGATTATGAAGCCCTGAGATGTCACGGGGAGGAGGGCCACGCAAGTACCCAGCTAATTACATAGGAGAACAGAGTATGGTCCAGTGTTTTTGTGAACATATTTCTCTTTCCGTCAATAAATATGTCCATGAATGCTTCCAATACAGGCCCAAATACGGTTCCAGAGGTCAGACTGTAAAGCGTTGCTGGATCAGTTAGACACCTTTTCCACTAAGGTAATGGATATGGGCCTTTGAGTACCTTTAAATCCAAATGTTTATGGTAAGTGTGGTGACAAGGAGTTAAAAACTCCTGTCTTGGTTCATTTGTATTCCTCGCTTTGGGGGGGGGGGGGAGCTTGGAGGAGAGAGGGAAAGGGTATAAGAGGTTTTTCTTACCTTATCTACCTTCACTAATTTATGACTCTGGGTCAGTTTTACAATTAAATGGGACTTTTTATTTCTTGCTTAAAACAGTGGGTTTTGTTTCGTTTTTTAAAGAGATTAATTCTTAAAACACACACTTGCAAGCACACATTTATACAACTTAGGTTTGACTTATTGAGGGGTCTGCACCATCTCAATTTCACCCGTGGTACCAACAGGGTGAATGAGTCCGATAATGGAACGCTTATTTGGCGGGCGGGGGGAAGGAAAGGCAGACAGACAGATACAGAAGGAGTCCTTTGAAGTCACAGGAGCTCTACTGAGCAACGGAGCTACAAAGGCTCATGAGTTAGGAAGGGGAAAGTGTCGCCTTGTGGCTGCAGTCACTCCACCTGTCCGTTGAGTCACTAGGTTCAGACAGGCCCCCCTTGCTATTCACCTGACCAACTTGTGGACGGATGAGGGCAGCTGAAACCTGTCTTAGTCCAAGACTTGGTCAATGGCCAAGTCATTTATCATTCATTTATACAATAACACATTCTTTGTTCAATTCAAATCAACTATTTATTGGGTTTTTTTTTCTCTATCACAAGTTGTTTCCCCTTATCCTTTTACAATTCCTTAACTTAAAACTTAACACTTAAAACTTATGATTTTAACAACTAATCATACTAACACAAATACACTAAACAGATACTTACTTACAACTAAACAACATTTAATTAATACTTACCACATAGATGGATGAACTCAGTTGCAACAAAACAATAAAAGTTTATGGCCAAATTTCCTTACTCTTTGTTACGTTCCCGGGTTTTCTTCCAGGTGGAACCTCTATCGCATTCACACCCTGGTTACTGGTTTTCCTCCAGGTGGAACCTCTATCGCATTCACACCCAGGTTACCAGCTCTAATGCCCTATCTTATCCTTTTTGAGCAGCAAACTGGGGAGAGGCAATGATGGCTGATCAGGCTATCTTTGCAGTGCGATTCTGGTGCACCCCTTGTGATGCGTGGCTCGTCCAATTTGCCTCTCTCCTGACAACCTTATATATCTCCACCCCAGCGTATTGCTTGCTTAAACCAATTGTGACGTTTTGGCTGCTGTCCAACCAGCAAATTCCACACCTGTGAGGGGCTTCTGCCCCTCTGTGGCAAGTTACGTGCCTTGGAGTGACTTGCTATTGTTGGGCAGATTCTTTGATTTAGCAGATTCTGTTATCTTGACGGTCAACAGGTCTGCTGATAAGCTTCCATTTCAGATAGCTAAACTTTCAGGAACAGGTTAGTTTGGGTAATAATTGTCTTTGTTGCCTGAGCTTTCTCTATGTCGGTATGCAGTTCACTCAACAATGACCTCGGGGCACATATACATTACAGGCTCTATAGAAGTCTGTTACAACAGTAAGTCTGCAATAATTGCTCTGAGAAAGGTGTAAAATGCTCCAATTTATCCTGATGAGGACACCAGTTTTCATGTCAAGATTGTTATTTATTCAAAGCACCAATAAAAGAAAGAGGGAAAACATCATATTATGAAGCTCTACACAGTCTATTGAGATTGGCTTCTCATTTTGGCAGCCTGCGTGGGCAGGGTTTTGGTTGTTGCCAAGATTATGGAAAATAAAGGACTGAGTACCAAAAATATGTCATACTTCCTTCAATTATTATTTTAATATTGTTATACTGGAAGGCGCTTATGGCAGCAATCAAACGTATCTTTAATCTATAAATTAGCCACAGTCCTGGTTAAAATTGATGGGTGTGCTAACCATCCTTTATTCAGGCTAAATGGAAGAAGCAAGTAAGCATCTTTCTGGAGTAAGAGAGCTGGAGGCAGTGGAAGTCACTGCCCAAGTCACTACTAGTCTGCATGGCTAAGCCAATCAGAAGCTAAGCTGTGTGGGCTGAGGGGTTTCCCTAGGATTGAGTGCAAATGCAGGGGCTAAGGGGTTGATTGTCTGCAGCTGAATCTGTATTTGTGTGAGAAAGAGAGAGTAACAGTGGTCAACATGGCCCTGGTAGGAAAACAAGGGACAGAGCTTCTTTTGATAACAGTATTTGCTGGGAAGGCAGACTTGGACTTCTGAGCATGAGCATTGCCCCTGTTGATTGTTCAGGGAATGGGGATTTTGTGTCCATTCTTTTAAAATAAACTGGATTACACACACAAAAAAGACCTTACTCACTTCCTCAATCTCTCCTTTGAACGGAAACAACCAGGCAAGGCCTTGGATATTGGCAATGGCTCAGACCAAAAAGGGCAACAATATCATCACCATATAAAACTTGAAAATAACCCTTTATCTTCTCCTCCTTCATGAAAATCAGATCTTTCCCCAGTGACATCTGCATGACTCTTATTTCCAGCAGAAATGTGGTTCTTGTGCCTAAAGAGAGAACAACTTTACTCACTTTCCTCCCCTACCAGGAGTATTTGATTAAAGAAGGGAATTTAAGCCGTGGGGCTGTGCAGATGATCGGTGACTTGCTGAATGAGGATTCTGGATTCTACATGTCGTTTCTTAACTCTTTCTTGGAGTTTGATATCTTCTCTCATGAAGATGGGTAAGACACAAATGTAGCTAAATTACAGTCTTCGGGGAATAGCTATGTCTTTTCATTCTATATGTGTGTACAGAACCTAGGACAGTGGGGCCTGTTGGTTGTTGGCCTGTATGGATATGTCTATAGAGACAGTGGCCTACCTGGGGCAGTGAGCCTCCTAGCCCAGGTTGAGAGATTTAGGCTAGTGGGGCTTTAGCTAGCTCTGTAAAAATAGCTTTGAAGTTGTGGCTTGGGCTAGAACCTGGGGTCTGTAGCCTAGGGAGATGGGTGGGCTTGAAAGCCTGCTTTCCAGCTCAAGCTGCAACTTGAAACTGCACAGCAGTTTCTATAGTTCTATGGCAAGGCCCGCTAACCTGAGTCTCTTGACCCGGGTTGGGAGCCCTGTCGCCGCCGGCAGTCTAGCTGTACTCTTTCTGCAACTGCAACACAAATAAGCTCCTTCTTCTTGCAGTTGAGAAGGGCAGAGGCAAACACTCCAGCTTACAATGGGAAACTCTCCTTGTGGAAGTCAGAATGTGCATAGAGACGCAATCTCGGTTGCTGAGTAGGTCCTATTGTTAACAGTATATTTCTTGATGGCTTTATCTGGGGCATAATTTAGACTCATCCTGTGCAGCACTAGCTGAAATTCCCAGGCCTGTGTATCACTTAAGCCCTGTTTTGAGAGATTTTTGGAGGGGCTTTTACTGACTCACATGGTTATCATTAGTTTGTAGCTATGCTTTGCTCCTTCTGAAATCTTCACACTCTGTGCTGTGTTTTAGCAGGTCTTGGGCTCCAACCCACAGTGGGGAGGGAGGGTTTGCTGTAGTTGTCAAGATTTGACTTTCTCTTGGGATACGTAGCATCAATTTGCTGTTAAAACACTGGCTTGGGGTTCAGTACCCCGCTGTATGATAGATTTCATGTGTCACCTTGGGCATGTCACTTGCTTTCTCTGTGCCTCGGTTCCCCCTTCTGTAAAATAGTGATAGTAAGCCTTTCTCGGTCTGTCTGGTCTAGTTAGAGTGCAATCTCTCTGAGGCAGGGTCTGTCTCAGACACAGACACAGCCTTTATCTCAAAGAGCCCCACTCTATGGTTATCCCTAAAAGCAATCATATCACTGCTATTTATGTAATTTTTTCACTCATCCCTTCTTGTTTCTTCAGTTTTGATGAGATCAAAGGTGGATTCGACCAATTGCCCAATGCCTTCTACCAGTCTATGCCTGAAGTTGTCCATCTTAACTGCACAGTAGAGCAGATAATATCCAACTATGACAATGTCAGCATGTTTTACTGTGAACCTGACACACTGAGCTGCTCCTCACTGACTGCTGACTATGTCCTTGTAACAGCCTCAGCAAAAGCCACGAGACATATCAAATTTCTGCCCCCACTTTCCTCCAATAAGACCCATGCCCTGCGCTCCATTAACTATGCCAGCGCCACCAAGATTGCCTTGGCCTGCACTGACAAGTTCTGGGAGCATCAGGGGATTCAAGGTGGGCCGTCAGTCACGGATCGCCCTTCCAGGTTCATCTACTATCCCAACCACAACATCTCTAGCGAGCTGGGGGTGATCGTGGCCTCCTACACGTGGAACAACGATGCTGAATTCTTTGTTCCCCTGAGTGACGAGAAGTGCATCGATGTGGTGATGGAGGACCTGGCAGAAATCCACGGAGTACCTAAACAACGTATCCAGTCCAGCTGTGACAAACATGTGATACAGAAATGGAGCCTGGACAGACATTCCATGGGGGCCTTCGCCTCGTTCACCCCCTATGAGTTTGTTGACTATTCTAGACATTTGTTTGAGAATGAAGGGAGGGTCCACTTTGCTGGAGAACACACAGCTCAACCTCATGCCTGGATCGACACTGCTATGAAATCTGCTGTGAGAGCTGCAAGTAACATCCACAGGGATAGCCATCTATTAATGGGGCCACATCAGAGGCAGAAGCAGCAGGACCAACCAGAGCAGATGAAAAGTGTTAATTCGGTTAAAAAAGTTGAACTTTAATTGCATCGTGGGTGTTTAGGGAAGGCACAACTGCACTGGACGCCACGCAGGGAATTAGAAACTCCACTCTTAATCTCCTTCACAGGGACAGATCCTCAGCTGATGTAAACTGGTGTACTTCCATTGAAGTCAATAGAGCTACACCAATCAACACCAGTAGAGGATCTGGCCCCCAGTCTGGTGTAAGTAAACTGAGATTGCTCTTCTCCTTTGAAATATTAGATAGTTGATAGCAGATAGAATAGTGAAGTATAGGAACCTCCATAGCATTAATCAAAATAATGACTGATCAAAGACACTGCATTAACCTGTTCTTTATAAACAGAAAAAAATTGCTCTGTAGCATTCTATCAATAAAGGAATAGATTAAAATAATCCAGTATTGCTTCGTTTCTTTGAATTTGCTTTTATTTTGTTTGTTAGTTGTAAACTATGACATGTTGCAATCGTGATGCTATGGAATAGGGAAGGCTGAGAGAACAGCTTATTCCTAACCCAATCCCCGGCAGTTACACTTTTCTAAACATGTCTCGAACACTGCAAATAAACAAAAGCAGGCATGTGTCGATGACCTTAATCCTAGGCCTCTGGCCTGCTAAATGGTTCCTCAATGCCCATTTGTCCTTACTGAATTTCATCCTATTTACCTCAGACCAATTCTACAGTTTGTCCAGATCATTCTGAATTAGAATCCTATCCTCCAAAGCACTTGCAACCCCTCCTAGCTTGGTATCGTCCACAAATTTAATAAGTGTGCTCTCTATGCCATTATCTAAATCACTGATGAAAATATTGAACAGAACCAGATTCAGAACTGATCCCGCGGAACCCCACTCATTACATCCTTCCAACATGACCGTGAGCCTTTGATAACGACTCCCTGGGAGTGGTTTTCCAAGCAGTATTGCGCCTGCCTTAGAGTAGCTCCATCGAGGTTGTATTTCCCTAGTTTGTATAAAAGAAGGTCATGCACGACAATATCAAAAGCCTTACTAAAGTCAAGATATACCACATCTACTGCCTCCCCCACATCCACAACGTTTGTTACCCTGTCAAAGAAAGCTATCGCGTTGGTTTGACATGATTTCTTCTTGACAAATCCATGCAGTCTGTTACTTATTACCTTATTATCGTCTAGATGTTTGCAAATGGATTGCTTAATTATTTGCTCCATTATCTTTCCAGGTACAGAAGTTAAGCTGACTGGTCTAATTCCCCGGGTTGTCCTTATTTCCCTTTTTGTAGATGGGCACTATAGTAGCCCTTTTTCAGTCTTCTTGGAATCTCTCCTGTCTTCCAAGATAATCGCTAATGGCTCAAATATCTCCTCAGTCAGCACCTTGAGTATTCTAGGATGCATTTCATCAAGTCTGGGTGACTTGAAGACATCTAACTTGTCTAAGTAATTTTTAACTTGTTCTTTCCCAATTTTAGCTTCTGATCCTGCCTCATTTTCACTGGCATTCACTGTGTTAGATGTCCAATTGCCACCAACCTTCTTGGTGAAAACCGAAACAAAGAAGTCATTTAGCACCACTGCCAATTCTGTATTTTCTGTTATTGATCTCCCCCATGAATAATGGGCCTACCCTGTCCTAGGTATTCCTCTTGCTTCTAATGTATTTGTAGAATGTTTTCTTGGTACCCTTTATGTCTCTAGCTAGTTTAATCTCATTTTGTGCCTTGGACTTTCTAATTTTGTCCCTGCCTACTTGTGTTATTTGTTTGTATTCATCCTTTGTAATTTGATCTAGTTTCCACTTTTTGTAGGACTCTTTTCTGACTTTTAGATCACTTAAGATCTCTTGGTTAAGCCAGGGTCCGTTGCCAGACTTCCTATCTTTCTTACGCAATGGGATAATTTGCTCTTGTGTCCTTAATAATTTCTCTTTGAAAAACTGCTAACTGCCTTCAATTTTTTTCCTCTTAGACTTGCTTCCCATGGAATCTTACCTACCAACTTCCGGGGTTTGCTTAAGTTTGGCTTTTTGAAATCCATTGTATTTATTTTGCTGTTCTCCCTCCTACTTTTTCTTAGAATCATGATCTATCATTTTGTGATCGCTTTCGCCCAAGCTGCCTTCCACTTTCAAATTCTCATCCAGTTCCTCCCTGTTTGTTAAAATCAAATCTAGAATAGCTTCTCCGCTAATAGCTTTTGCCACCTTCTGAAATAAAACATTGTCTCCAACATATTCCAAGAACTTGTTGGACAATCTGTGCCCCGCTGTGTTATTTTCCCAACAGGTATCTGAGTAGTTGAAGTCCCCCATCACCACCAAATCCTGTGCTTTGAATGTTGTACAAGTGACAGGGGCATGCTAACACCTGTGAGTCTCTGGATCCCTTATTCCACTGAAATCAACACACAAACGCTCCCTGCACATGGGACTCACTCAAGTTCGGCTCCCTTTGGGCTCATTTAGATTCAGTTCTGAATCTGGAAGAGAAAACTTTTTAATGGCCCTGCTGGCCCCCCACGGGGCTCATCAGAGGCAGTGTCACAAATAGCACATGTTTAATAACACCCAGAGTCCCCACTTGCGGGATCCCCAGCTGGAAGCCGGAGCTGAGACGCTAACAAGACCCAGTGTGCCATGTCCCGAAGCCTAATGAGGAGACCTGGGACATGAGGTCTCAGAGCACTAACTCTGCAAGGAACAATTGGCATCGAGCCAATCCCAGACTATTCTCTGACACAGGCAGTGGTAAGGGCTGGACTTCTCAGCACCAGATCTTTGCCCAGCCAGACCAGCTCCCCCTTTCCTTCTGCACCAGCTCATTCTCCAGTTACTCCAGTTTCCCATGTCCCTCTGTATAAATCCACGGCATTAAAGACCCTATCCTCACAATAATAAATATTCATTCTTTTCCACCATTGCAGATTGCAGAGCACTATGTATCACGCTCCCTATTTTACACATGGATGGGGATGCACAGCGAGGGAAACAACTTGGCTGAGGCTCTGTTCTACTGGAAACTGGGTTTGCTGAGCGTCAGGACAATACCCGACTCACGAGACCAGAAGGAAATGCTTCCAGATGTAATTGCCATGCACATGCCACAGCGTCCTGGTTTCAGTGCTGCCCCACTCTAGAACTGCCCCAGCTTGACACCCCCCATTTAAAGGCACAGTCGTGTCTCCAGGGCTCCACAGGGCATGGGCTGGGTTCACAATCCCAGGGACAGGCCCAAAGGTTAGGATATGAGACCTGGATGGGGCAATTTCCAGAATGGAGTGGTGTGACAATGCTGGGGGGCAGTGTGACATTACCCAGCGTACAATCTGCATTGACAAACAGCTGTGTCCCCTCAATTCTCCAGTCTGGGTTGCCTTTTACACTTCATTTTCGCGAGAAGGATTATTCCTGATCTGCCCTCACACAGCTCTAGCATGTAAGCTACTCCCAGTTATACTGTACGAGTGCTGTAGCCAGCCACCCTTAAATATACTGCAGAACACCACCAGTAAGTTCCCAGTCTCAGGATTTCCCCAACAAATATACATCTTATACTGCCCAGCTCTCTCCTGGACAATACAAGCTTACATAAAGTTCATCATTTTATTAATAGAAAATGATGTGCACAAATCCTTTTATCCCAACTGGAGTTTCCCAAACACTTCCATCCAAACACACTGGTGTAGGTAAAACAAGAAAACAAAGGTATCCGCTACAGAAAGAGAGATTTGGAGTGATCACAAGTCATGAAGCACAAAAGTCAGAATTGGTTACAAGAAAATAAAACACAACTAATGCCTAACTTAACAAGCTAAGTGCTTTCAAATCAAAGTTTCTCACACCACGTTTCAGCAGTCTCACTGGTTGAATTTCTTTCAGTCCGGATCCCTTCCCCAGACCAGTGTTACTTCCTTTATTCTTCAGATGTCATTGATGCTGTGGGTAGAGAGAAAGGGGGAGACAATTTGGGGGGTTTGCTCTCCCTTCTTATAGTTCTTTCTCCTCTTTGGGCATCATTTTCAGCTGAGGTTCGGGAGACAGAAAGTCTGTGTGGATGGAAATCCCCAGCTATTCCTTTGTCAAGATGTAGATTTTTGCCCACATCCTCTTTCCTGCCATAGAATGACCACTTAACCAGGTGATGATTCATTTGATTTTGTTGGCACCTGGCTGAGGTGTCTGCTAGCCTTTTGTCTCTGGAGAACTGATTTGAGATTGCTCTCTGGACTTGGGACCTGTCTTAGAAATAGCAAACAGAAGAGTCTTATAACTTTACATATACTGTCACCAGGCATATTTTATCAGGACTGCGATGGCCAGCAATTTATGAGTGTTGAAACGATCCCTCACAAGGCATATTTTGTACATTTTTTTTCATAGTTCTGATAAAGGAGTAAATATAGGAACACAGACTGTCATAGGCAGTGCTGGGGGGTCAGGAGTCAATTTCACAGAGCCCCACCCAAACCACAGTGACCTCAAGAATCTCATGGGCTGGTCAGGGCATGACATACCTGGCAGGGATGTCATAATACTTCCCAGAGGTTGATGTTACCAGGCAATATCAGGTTTTTTACCCCGCTGGGAAAAACTAGCTAGTCCCTATTTAAGGAATTTTCTATTTTAACACCTGTTTCATTCATGCACCCCACATTCCACTTCGTTTTCATTACACGTTCAAAGTGTGGTCCTGCAAGGCAGCCGATTCTAGGGTTAATGCGTGATTGTATAAATAATAAGTAAAACTGCCGTAGGCGTGGTGCTAGTCCATATCATTGTCACACTGGACGTCGGCGGGTCTGTATACATTTTGCTTCGGTGTTACCTCAAGGATGCAACATGTCATGACTCATATTTCAGTTTTCCATGTGATACAAACCAAGGCCAAAAACAGTTGAGGAGATGAAAAGGCCGATAATGGTGGGCCATAGGCTTAAAGCCTTATGCAATCGGAAGCATGTAAAGTTTGAAATGACCAGCCGAGGTCCATTGGCCAGGCAGCTGTCCTGTACCAGAAGACCAAGACTGATGGCGTGGGTAGAGCAATCTTATTCCTCAGATCTGAATGGAGGTATCCAAAGCTTCAAAAGATTTGTGCTGTGCTGCTGCAAACTGATGCAATTATTTTTTCCCCAGGTTGTGGGTTTAAACCAGGCTTAAGCTGTCATTTACCAGCTCCCTGGCGTCAAGTTGTTTTTCCCAGAATCTTTCCAACCCTGGCCTCTGGGGCTCCACAAACATTGCCAGCTGAGTGCCAGCCCCTTGGGGGTCATTCAGAGAGGAATCCTTTCCCGCACTCCCCCACTCTGACTCCCATAAAGGTTCATCTGCCCGTCCCCACGGCCATTTGCAGTTAGGGACGGGGATCCTGAGCTGTGCAGGGAAGAGACACCTACAGTCTCAGAAATACGAGGCCCTTCCCAGCTGTGTTTAAGACCTGAGGCAGCCCAGGCACATGGAGATAACATCCCTGTGAGCGCAGAGACACCAAGGCAGGGGTAGAGGCTGGTGGATTTAGAGGGCTCTGGCTATCCAGCCATCCTTCCAGCCATCCACTGTATATTCCTACATCAATCCAGCCCTCTCCTCTTCTGTTCATCTCTCTCTCTTTACTATCCATCTTTATCTCTGCCTTTCTCTTCCTACCAGCTCACCTCTCCCCCTCTGTTTCTCGACATCCATCCCTTCCTCTCCCTGACTCCCCCACTCTTTTCATCCAACCATGCCGAGCCTCCGTCAGCCCCACACACACTCCGTAACTCTCTCTCTCACCCATCTCTGTCATTTCTCATCTTCCCAGCACTGCACTCTCTGAGCTCTTTGGAGCTCCTTCCCACTGAGGCAGGCTCTGGGCATCCCCATCCTGCTGGGACACAGGTAGTGGTAGGATCCATATTCCCCTAGGTCCCTCACTCGCACACAGAGTGGGTCTGGTTGCCTGGATGGGGGGAACCGTGCTACATTGGCTCTGAGTGTCTGGCCAATACCCATATTTGCCACATTCTTCTCCCAGTAAGATGGTCCAGGACCCAGCAGCAGGCAGGTGACACCTGTATCCTCTCGGTTGGCAGAGTCAGAGGTGGGTGTGCTGCCCCGTGGCACGGGGACAGAGTTTGCCGGTCTCCTTAACCCCCCCACCCCCCCCAGGCACTTTAGACTTTCAGCCCCTCAGCCTGGGGCCGCCTCACCCCTGGGCACAGCAAACACAGCGGGGATCTCAGCGCAGGGGAGTGGGGACCGTGGCTCAGACTCTGTCCTGGCATCAGAGCATCTGAGTCACCTGGAGTTGCCCAGGCAGGAGCAGTCGGGGGAGGCAGAGCCGGAGGAAAATGGAGGTGAGTCCGGGGGCAGAGGTGTTTGAAATAGACAGAGCGAGGGAATAGGGAAGGGAAAAGCACAATGAATCTCACAGGAGGATCAGAACCATTTAAGCTATTGTTCTCCTAGCATTTTCTTTCTCCCCTGCAGTTTCTCTCTGGGGCAGATCCTCAGTGGGTACAAACAAACTATGTGGTGGTTGAATCTAGAAGCCATGACACAGATGGGGGCCCTGAAGTGCCAGGCACTGCCCGGATACACAGTGAGAGACAGTCCCTGCCCCAGGTGAGATCTGGGCTCCATTGTGCCGGGCACTGCACAGACACATAGTGAACGAGGGTCACACAATCCATGCCTCGATCTAAGTAGGCAAGAGACATCAATGGAGGATGAAAAGGAAGATTATTGTTGCCACCTTACTGAGGGGACCCCAGACTCAGAGAGATGAAATGACTAGCTCAAAATCACACAATGATTCTGTGTCAGTGCTGGATATTGAAGCCAGGTCTCCAGCATTCTTAGCCCAGGAATTACCCGCAGGACCCTCCGTGTGGATGAAATCTCCTTGTTCCCTCTCTCTCAATCACTACATTGCTAGGGACTGAGGGTAAATTGGGAGTCAGCAATTGCCAGGTTCACTATTTTAGTCTGTTTTCCCATCACTTCCTCAACCTCTCTGCAGCTCGTCCCGACTTTTCAGAAACCATAGCCAATGACCCAGTGAGCTTATCTGACTGCAACCAACTCTGCTGCTGAGGAATCCTGTTCATTTCAATTTGTCTCCACTCTTTGTCATCATTCTGGCCACAAGTCATTTATAAAAAACCAGCCAAACAGCACTGCTGTGTGACTACCATCACTGACTATCTTTCTCCTTATCTTCTTTCTCACTTAGATTTCTCTTCTCCCCCCTTTACTCCCTTCCAAGGGGATGGATCACTTGATGATGACCTGTTCTGTTCATTCCCTCTGAAGTATCAGGCATTGCCCACTGTCAGAAGATGGGCTGCTGGGCTAGATGGACTTTTGGTCTGACCCAGTATGGCTTTTCTTATGTTCAAGTCCTATATGTGTGGAGATACTTCCTCATTTGGAGGTATAAAAGCCACAGGAGCTGCCCATTCTATTTTCAGGGAGTCCAACATATTTGTTAAATTCTCAGCCCTTTTGGATAAGATTGATAAAGACAAAGGAGGAAAGGAGAGAGGTGGGAGATGAAGAATGAAGATGCAAGTGAGGGTGGGGGAAAATTTAAAATATAGAACTGAGGGGAGAAAAGACCGAATGAGGATGTGATGAATGCTAGATACCTATAGAGCTTGGAATCCTATTGACTGGTGTCTTAAAAATACACACAGACAAGGTGGGTGAGGTTATATCTTCTATTGGATCAACTTCTATTGGTGAGAGAGACAAGCTTTCGAGCTTACACAGAGCTCTCCTTCACATCTGGGAAAGGTACTCCAAATGTCACAGCTTAATACAAGGCGGAACGGAAGCATAAATAATTACCACATATTTCAAGGTGAAGTGGCCAGTTAACACCTTTCCTGTTATAGAGGGGAAAGAAGGGGGAGGGGAGAAAAAGAAGCTGGGGGGTTGGGTTAGTGGGTTATAGATTGTTGTAATAAGCTGTCAGCCAAGTGTCTCTCTTGAAGCCGTGATTTTCAGTGTCTAGCAAAATTATGAATTTACAATGCATACACGATGGGGTCCACATCCGGAAAAAATCTTCCTTAACCCCCCTTTTCTGGCCTTCAAACATCCCCCCAACCTTGCCCAGCTCAGCATCGGAAGCAAGCTCCTCACAGACCAGACACACCAACTCAAGGCAGCACCAGGTCCTGCCAGAACAAGAGATGGAAAATCAGAAGACCCTCCCATAAGCACTGCTATGACGAGGAACACTCCTCGCACCTTTCAAGATCCACGGGTCTCACACACGCTCATCACAACATGTGGTGTATCGCATCCACTGCACTACGTGCCCCAACAACTATGTGAGTGAAACCAGATGATTGCTATGCTCTCAAATGAATTCACACAGGAAAACTATAATAGACAAAAAGCCTTTATCACTTGTTGGTGAACACTTGTCACAAAGAGATTGCTCTATATCTGACCCCTCAGTCTTCATCCTCAAAGAAAACTTGCACAACACCTTCAACAGACCAGCCTGGGAGCTTAAATTTATAACTTTGCTAAAGACTAAAAATCATGAACTGAACAGAGAAAGATTGTATCCCACTAACCCACCACTTACGGCTTCCTTTTCCCCCTTCCTTCCGTGTGACTTGAGGGGTGTTAAAGGCCACTTCACCTTGAATGGTCCCTTGAAATATGTTTTAACTACTTGTGCTAAACAATCTTTTCCCCCTTGCATTTAGCTGTGATGCTCTGACTCCATTTCCCAAATCTGAAGAAGAGTTCTATGTAATCTCGAAAGCTAGTTTCTCTCACCAGCAAAATCTGATTGAATAATTACAAGAAAAGATATTACATCTCCAACTTTGTCTCTCCAATAGTCTGTGACTGATCTGGCTATAATGACACTATGGCAGATGAGAGATTTCCATGACATTTGCATCAATGTATTCAATGTTTTAGCCGGGTTGGTCCCAGGATATCAGAGATTCCAACCTTCCCCAAATCAATTCACCTAACAAGTAGATGTCTTAGAAGATAAGAATGGCCATAGAGTGTCAGACCAGTGGTCCAGCTATCCAGTATCTAGTATCTACTCCAGTGTCCTGTCTTCCGACAGTGTCCGATGCCAGGTGCTTCAGAAGGAATAAATAGAACAGGTCATCACCAAGTGATCCACCCCATCAGCCATTCTCAGCCTCTGGCAAACAACAATCCCTGCCTATCCTGGCGGATAGCCATTGATGGACTTATCCTCCATGAACGTATTTAGCTCTTTTCTGAACCCCGTTATGTCTTGTAGAACTCAAGGCTACCATTCCAAAACTACCCACTGCTGATCCCAACGCTATTATCACAAAAGTCCTTAGTGTGGGTTATTTTTCACCCTTATTCTTTTGGGCCCCTACAGGTGGTATATGGCAATGGGGCATGGGGAAACCAAAGCTTCTTGGGGGAATTCATCCTACTCGGATTGTCTGACCGGCCACACTTGGAGCTGCTGATCTTTATACTCATCTTACTCTCCTACACCATGACTTTGGTTGGAAACACCACCATCATCGTGGTGTCGTGGCTGGACCCTCATCTCCACACACCCATGTACTTCTTCCTCAGCAACCTTTCCTTCCTGGACCTTTGCTACACCACCAGCATTGGACCCAACATGCTGGTGAACATCCACAGCACCCGCAAAACCATCCCTTGGGCCGGCTGTGTGGCCCAGCTGTACATCTCCCTCTCTCTGGGCTGCACCGAGTGCCTCCTGCTGGCTGTCATGGCCTACGACCGCTACGCCGCCGTCTGCCAGCCGTTGCACTACACCACCATCATGAGCCGCCGCCTCTGCCTACTGATGGCAGCCACCGCCTGGTTGTGTGGCTTCGGCAACTCCATGCTGCAGACCAGCCTGACCCTGCGACTGCCCCGCTGCGGGCGGAACAAAATCGAACACTTCTTCTGTGAGCTGCCAGCCCTACTCAAGCTGGCCTGCGTCGACACCTCTGCCAACGAGGCCGAGCTCCTCGCCAGTGCCGTGATCTTCCTGGTGGTGCCGCTGGGTCTCATCCTGGTCTCCTACGGCTACATCGGTGCCGCTGTGCTGAGGATTCGCTCGGCCAAGGGCAGGCTCAAGGCTTTCAACACCTGCACGTCCCACTTGGCCGTAGTGTCACTCTTCTATGGCACGGCCATCTCCATGTATCTACAGCCTCCGTCCAGCTACTCCCAGGACCGGGGCAAGATCATCTCCCTCTTCTACACCATGGTCACCCCCATGCTTAACCCCCTGATCTACACACTGAGGAACAAGGAGGTGCATGGAGCCCTGCGGAAGGCCCTGGGGAAGAACCCGACTGCCCAAGGGACCTGAGCTGGGCAAGTGATTGGCACAGAACCATCTGTGTCTAGCAGGACTTCTGTAGCCTTTCTGATGCCCACATGTAGCCTTCTGCCCTCCCCCACCTTCCCCAAACCGTCTCCATACACACAAACCCTCTGTCCTTTCCCACTCTTCAGAGCAAACTTGCCCTAATCTATCTCACAACTTGCCTGTCCTCTCCCACGTCACACAACCCCCCTGCCCTCTGCGTTCCAATATATTTTAAGGCACTTGGAAGAGAGGAAGGTGATCAGGAACAGTCAGCATGGATTCACCAAGGGCAAAAGATGCCTGACTAACCTGATTGCCTTCTGTGAAGAGGTGATTGGCTCTGTGGATATGAGGAAAGTGGAGGACGTGATATACCTTGACTTTAGCAAAGCTTTTGATACAGTATCCCACAGTATTCTTATCAGCAAGTTAAAGAAGTAAGGGTTGGATTAATGGACTATAAAATGAACAGAGAGATGACTAGATCATCGGGTTCAATGGCTCGATGTCTAGTTGGCAGTTGATCACAAGTGGAGTGCCCCAGAGGTCAGTCCTGGGGCCAGTTTTGTTCAAAATCTTCATTAATGATCTGGAGGATGGGGTAGATTGCACCCTCAGCAAGTTTGCAGATGACAGTAAGCTAGGGGGAGTGGTAGATACCCTGGGAGTGACCTAGACAAATTGGAAGATTGGGCCGAAAGAAATCAGATGAGGTTCAACAAGGACAAGTACAGAGTCCTGCACTTAGAACAGGACAATCCCATTCACAGCTACAGACTGGGGACTGACAGGATAAGCAGCAGTTCTGCAGAAAAGGACCTGGGAGTTACAGTGGATAAGAAGCTGGATATGAGTCAGCAGTGTGCCCTGGTTGCCAAGAAGGCTAATAGCATATTGGGCTGCATTTTGAGGAACATTGCCAGCAGATCGAGGGAAGTGATTATTCCCCTCTATTCAGCATCGGTGAGGCTGCATTTGGAGTATTGTGTCCAGTTTTGGGCCCCCCACTACAAAAAGGATGTGGATAAATTGGAGAGTCCAGCAGAGGGCAACAAAAATGATTAGGGGACTGGAGCACAAGACTTATGAGGAGAGACTGAGGGAACTAGGCTTGTTTAGTCTGCAAAAGAGAAGAATGAGGGGGGATTTGTTAGCAGCCTTTAACTACCTGAAAGGGGGGTTCCAGGGAGGATGGAGCTTGGCTGTTCTCAATGGTAGTAGATGATTTAGTTCAGGTTAGGCCTGCTTGGAGCAGTGGGTTGGACTAGATGACTTCCTCAGGTCCCACTGCCAGTACCCCGTCCTGTCCCTGACCATTCCCCGAGGCCCCCACTGCCCGCCGCTGCCTTGCAGCCCCTCCACTCCACTCTACCCTCCTTCTCTGGAGGTCCTGCGTTAGAATTTGGCGGGTGTGACGCTATGTTTTGTCCTCACCTGACAGTGGGCAGTGGGCCCACACTAGATGCTTGGAGGCAGGCATTAGAGACCCTCAGGTGAGGCTTGACAGTGATCTCAAGTGACACCAGCAGCCGAGTTGAGGACTCAGTCCCCCAGAATCACTTTGGCTGCCCTCTGGCTGAAGAAAGGTTCTAGGTAAGGCATATTATTTGCTCCTGAGGGACATTTGGAAAGTGGTATTTGTGGTGTAGTGGTTAGCATGGATGCCTTCAAAGCAGTTGGCCTAGGTTCAAGTCCCAGCCACTGCGGAGTTTCAGTGTAGTGTGTAATGTTGTTTTAGGCCAGCAATTTCACTGTTGCAAAGTAGAGGGAAGAGGATGCATGCTATACCAAAGGGTCTGTGGTGCAACAGAAAGCAGCATGTTGACCTTGTAGAAAGTAGCACTTGGTGAGGCAAAGGCCAGACATTCAAAGGTTGTGTGTTCAAATCCCATCACTTTAGCTTCTCCTGGCTCCCGTTGCAACTTTTACACACTAGACAGTCACATGAGTGTGGACAAGACAATGGCAGAAAGGAATGCCAGGCAAACAGAAGACTCTGCCTGTGTCTCAGCGGCGTGGGGAGGTGTGATATCCCCACCAGAGAATTAAGGCAAAAACAGAGAGGAGGAAAAGAAACCAAAGCCTCCTTGCAGTGGCCAAGGCCTGGTGCAAGCTTCATGTGGGTGCTCCTTTGCAGCGTAGCTGGGTGCCCCTTTGTATTCTTGCCCCTGAATCTTGGGCAGCCGGAATCCAGCCATCCCTGGCTCCACTCTGAAGAGGGTGATGTTGAAGCCTCTTCCCTAAATGGAGGTTTTGACTCTTACGCCACTCCACCTTGTGCTGCAGCTGGACTCTTAAACCTCCTTGCATGGTTTCTGCTGCTGGGGAGCACGGGGACCACTGAGATGCACTTGAGGAGGAAAAGTGAGGACGAAAGAATTCCAGCCAGCAGGTCAACCTCTTGCGTCCAATGGGCTGAGCTGGCAGCCCTGCCCCGTAGTTCCTGGCCGCCCAGCAACTCATACTGAGACTCCCATGAGTGGGGCAGATATCTGTGGAGGGTGGCATACTGTGGCCCTGGGCTCCAAGCCTGTCGGGCCCCCAGCTCAGCCCAGGATCCTCGAGAGGGGAAGAAGAGAGGAGGTGGCTCCTCCTGCTGACCTCCTCCACCGGCTGGACCTTCCTCCCACCAAAGTGGCTTCGTCTGCCTCTGGCACCTGAATCCTGTGGTCATGTTCCTCCACCCCACCTCCAGTGGGAAGCCAGAGGAGGGTAGACTCCTCCACCAAGTTCTGTGTGGCCCTTGCCCCTCCTGCTGGAGGACCTCTCTGGAGCACAGGTCTTGTGTGAAAAGTTGATATTGAGGAGCACACAACCAGGGAGCTGCTGTGCGTGGCATCAAAGCCCACTTTCATTGTCGTTCTTGAGAGTGAAGATCCAGATGGAGCCAGCTTTAGCCCTTCTGTTCCACGGAAGGTTTCTGCCCCCCTTGAGCTGGTCTTAGAACGCCCGAGTTCGAATTGGGCCGATGTAGTGCCCCTGTCAAAGTACCCACCTGACAGTCCCTAGAGTGGGTGGCGGAGGGCCTGCACCAGACACTTGGAGGCAATGGCTACAGACCCTCAGGTGGGGTTTAGCAGCTGCCTGAAGGGGGAAGTGAAACCACCAGCAGAGTTGAGGACTCATCACCCCCCAGAGTCACTTTGGCAGCGGAGGGCAACAAAAATGATTTGGGGGCTGGAGCACATGACTTATGAGGGGAGGCTGAGGGAACTAGGCTTGTGTAGTCAGGAGAAGAGAAGAGTGAGGGGGGATTTGATAGCAGCCTTTAACCACCTGAAAGGGGGTTCCAGGGAGGATGGAGCTTGGCTGTTCTCAATGGTAGTAGATGATTTTGTTCAGGTTAGGCCTGCTTGGGGCAGTGGGTTGGACTAGATGACTTCCTCAGGTCCCTTCCAACCCTAATATTCTATGATTCTATAACCAAGCACCATCCTCATTACAGCTCTAGGAACAATCCTTGTTTCTCCTGCCCAAGAAGATGTTTCTTATTTATTTCTTTTGTAGTCGCAACAAGGCTCTAACTGAGACCAGGGTTGTGCCAGATGCTGCACAGACACACAGCGAGAGATAGCTCCTGCCCTTGCTGAGACCAGGGCCCCATTGTGCCAGGTGAGAGACAGTCCCTGTCCCAAAGAGCTCAAAGTCTAAATAGAGAAGAGATGGGAGGGGATACTGAGGCACAGAGCAATGAAGTGACTTGCTGTAAATCACACACACCAGCAGCAGCGTTGGGAATAAAACCTAGGTCTTCTGAGTCCGTCTCCACACTCACTATTGCCCACACCGTTTTATCACAAGGTTCACAATATTTATCGTTTTTCCTTAAAGCTTCCGGAAGCATGAGATTACATGAGATTTTATTAAATTGTAACCCGTGGGCTCGTCTTCTTTGTCTTGTGGTTTCTGAGCCTTTAGGCCACACGTGGGTCATTTTTTGAGGCTGTCTCCATATCCAGCAAAGGTGGAGCTGAAGGTCCGGGAGTGGATTCCTGCTGATGATCCAGTTCAGGTGTTGGGACAAAACAGACCCAAAGTGACAAAACCCCTTTCCCTAGCTCAGGCATCTCCTTAGATAATGCCCTCCGGTCAGCAGGCGCTGAGACTTAAACTGATTTTGGACACACCCCACCCGAGCCAGCAAGATCTTCATGGTTGCTGCCACTCAGAATATAACGGAGGCAACCGGTTTCAAGCCCAGACTCTCCTCCTCCAAAAGTCTGGACACTATGGGGAAGGAATCACAGGATTTGTGCTACACAGATGAGCGGTTCTGAGTCTATCTAGGACAGGACAACAGTGATTCTATTCTCCATTGTGGAGTGGGAGGGACATCCAGGGGGTCGGTGTGGGGTGCTCTCAGCAGTGACTCCCCCTGAGAAATCCCTTAGCTCGCCTCACCTCCATTTGAAGGGACAATCCCTGCTCTGTATGGGCCACATGCTTTGGGCCGGGCTCACAATGCCCACAATGGGTCTGAGGGCTGGGAGACCAGACCTGGGGCCTAGGGGAGCCCTCGGTGCAGATGGGGCCATGGCTAGAGTGGGGGTTGTGGCCCCAGTCATGATGTAGTGTTAAGAGACTGGGGTCACTCCTCCCCAGGCAACACTCCTGCCCCACATGGCATTGTTAAAGGAGTCTGGTGGCCTGCCTGGGGCGTGTGATCCCTTGGGCTTTGCACACATCATCAGCTGAGTCCCAGCCCATGGGGGCGGCTTCAGGGAGGCACAATCCCACCTTCCCAGCTCCGGCGTCCATAAGGACTCTGACTGCTCCCTCCCACCCATGGCCCTATGGGGTCAGGACAGCTATCATGAGCTGTGCTTCAGAGATAGAGCAGCCCAGGAATTGTGCGATACTGTTCTCACGAGCCCAGAGACCCCAGAGCTGCGGTAGGTCAGGGAGCAGGGATCCAGATTTCTCTTTGTCTCTCTCCCACACTCGCTATCCTCCTGCTCATCCAACCCACTTTCATTCCCTCTCTATCCATCTACCTCTCCCCATCTGTCTATCCATCCATCTCTTTATTGTGCTTTGTATCCATCCTTCTCTTTGTCTTTGTCTGTCCTAATAATTCACCTCTCACTCTTGCTTTGTCATTCTTCCCCCCCACATCCATCCAAGTCTGAAATTAATCAGTCCATCCATACTTAGTCTCTCTCTCTCCCCCCTACCCATCTCTGTGATTTCTAGCATTCCATTTCTGTGGTCCCTGGGCTTCCAGATAAGACAGGTTCAAGGTATCCCTATCAGCCTGAGGCACATATTTTGGGTGCGTACCTCCTGTCCCCAATACTTCATTCGCACACCTGAGTGTGTAAGAAAACACCTGCAACCTCTGGGCTTCCAGAGCCAGATGCAGATGATGCTGCCCCACGACAAGGGTCAGAGTTAGCTGATCTCCCAGATCACGGAGCCCCTTAGACATTTAGCTCCACAGCTTTGAGCTGACCCATCTCAGAGTCTCCCAAGGACTGTGGTGGTGGAATGGGGGACTCGAAAGCAGGGACTCTGCCTTAGAATTGGAGCATCTAAACTGCCCGGAGCTGTTCAGGAAAAAGGGAACTGCAGAGAGCAGTGCCACAGGTTAATGGAGGTGAGTCTGGGTTTTCTTTTTCCACCACTAGTTCATGATCACTGTTCTTATTACTGGGGAGGGTCTAGGAGCTGGGAAGCATGTGGGATTGTTAGCTTTGTTACCTCTGCCAGATGGGTATGATAAAACCTCAGTACCTCCCGGCAGTGATGTGAAGATAAACCCATTAAAGATTGTTGGGTGCTCAGATACTATGGACCAGACAAGTGTCATAGTCAGGCAGATTTGGTTAGGGTTGGAATGTGTTTTATCCAGGGCCCCTGTCCCATGAGCAGGGATAACTTTCTGTAGATGAGTAGTCAGTCACCTGGGTAAGTATCTGCAGATCTGGAGATGAGTTTGTAAAGTGCTATATAAATCTGTTGTCCCTTGATAGGCCCTGATCCTGCAAAGATTTGCACTGATGCAGCTGAGACAAAGCAGCCTTGTAAGTGTAGACCTGCCCTTAGAAAGTTTTCCTAAGATCTAACCTAATCTCCATTAGTACAGACTAAACCAATAAATTCTTATCCCACCCTCGTTGGACATGGGGAACAATTGATTACCTTCCTCTTTATAACAACTTTTCACACAGTCAAAGACTGTTACCAGGTCTCCCTGCAGCCTTCTCTCCTCTAGATAAATCATGCCCAATTCTTTCAGCCTTTCCTCATAGGTCATGTTTTCTAAACCTCTTTTCATTTTTGTTGAGGTCCTCTGGGCTCTCTCCAGTTTGTCCACATCTTTCTTAATGTATGATATATCAATAATACTAAAAATTATAAATTAAATTGTCATCATAGAATTAATAACAGTTGAGAACCATTTAGACAACTTACATCATTTAAATTCTTTTAATCTTTCCATATAATTAACCATAGATCAGAAAGATTTCTGATTACCAGTCAATTTTTCAGATTGATCCAAAAATGGACACAAATTGGTAGATTACTTTGTCATTTGCCATGGCACATCAAGAGCAGAGCGCAGGGAGCAGTGTAAATTTTGGGTCCTTTGGTCCAGGGGTTCCTGACTTATTCTTCTGCAAAAGATTACCAGTCATGATTTGCCGGTGCTTATAAACATTTTCCTGGGCAGACCTGGGAACAAATCAGTTGCAGGAACCACATGAAAAGGATACCAGTGGACTTTTCCTGGGCTCATCTAGTGTCTGGCATGCAAAAACTGCAAAACACAATTGTTACAAAATTATTGGGTTTGTATTCTGGGTCTATAGATTGGTAGGGATGGCCGATGAAATCTCTGAAATCCAGGAAATGCAATGTTAAATGAAAGCCTATAGGTGTTACCATAACAATTATGAATGATTAATGTTAATGTTTGATAACTAATGGATGATGCCAATAAACTGAGAAGCAACAATGGTAATACAGATAAATGACATACTTTTTAACATGACCCAAAATGAACCTGCGTTACTCAGTGCTCCATGACATTACCAAGAAAAGGATTAGGTGTTTATTCTGGACATTGCTTTCTCATTGAGACTGGAACTAGAGTTCAATAGCAAATTCAAAGTTAATGATTGCTACAAAAATGACTAATACAATTCATGGTAATTAATTATAAGAGTCAGTCAACATTTTTCTAACAGGTACACAATTTTTTAAATCACTTTAAGGTCAGAGTTAAGGTTGCAAACTGGGTTAAAAGTGTTTGTCTTTGAAGTTTCTGAGATAACCATTGGGTGTTGAAATGACCACATAGAATCATAGTAGATTAGGGTGGGAAGGGACCTCAGAAGGTCATCTAGTCCAACACCCTGCTCAAAGCAGGACCAAACCCAAATAAATCATCCCAGCCAGGGCTTTATTAAGCCAGGCCTTAAAAACCTCTAAAGGATAGAGATTCCATCATAGGTAACCCATTCCAGTGCTTCGTAACCCTCCTAGTGAAAAGGTTTTTTCTAATATTCAGCCTAGGCCTCCCCCACTACAACTTGAGATCATTGCTCCTTAGTCTGTCATCTGTGCCACTGAGAACAGCCTAGCTCCATCCTCCCTGGAACCCACCTTCAGGTAGTTGAAGGTCACTAGCAAATCCCCCCCTCATTCTTTTCTGCAGACTAAAGACCAGTTCCTCCAGACTCTCCTCAAAAGTTTCCTCATCTTATATAATAGCAAGGATTCAAATGTATATAGAAGATAAGTCCCCATGCTTCCAGACATAGGCCAGTCTCTAACTGACTGCATCAGGGAAGAAATTTCCTTTATGGATAGATTGTTTTATTGCCCATTCCCTGGCATACAGATCCGAAAATAGCCACCAATTGCCACAGATGCACTTTTCAATGACAATTTGTTTGAAGAGTTATTGTGGTTGTGTTGATCCCCAGGATATGAGAAAGGCAAGGTAGGTGAGGAAATATATTTTATTGGATCAACTTATGTTGCTGACCTCAGAAGAAACCTGCAGACCTTCAAAAGATGATCCTGAGAACCTAAATTCATAACTCCACTGCACATAGGAAACCATGGACTTAAGAGACACTCTGGTTTTATGGCCTATTACAACAATTGGCCTATTTGTAACACACCCTGCTGCCTACTAACCCTTCATTGTCCAACAACTACAGACGATGTAATTTCGCACTTCCTGTTTATTGCTTACTTCATTTTAAGTGGACTCCTGCGACACACTTAACAATCTGTCCTGCCTTGTAGTTAGTCTGGACACTCTGGTTACCTTCTCTGGGCCTGAGGCTGTGCTCCGTGAAGCTTGAAAGTTTGTCTCTTCCACCAACATAAATTGATCCAATGAACGATATGATCTCACCTACCTTGTCTCTCTACTCTGTTTCTTGGTATTTGTCTCACAGGGTGGACTGAACCCTTTAAGAGGGAACTGCCCCATCCCACCTGGGCCTCCTTAACAGCCTTTACGGAGCCTGATAGAGGACAGGTGTTCCCAATAACAAGCCAGAAGGGAAAGGAACAGGAGATGGAAATTGTGACAGAGAAGGGCTGCAGTGGCAGAGAAGGGCCGCAGTGAGCAGGGACCCTGACTTGGAGAAGGGTTGGGACTGGAAGCCAGACGACCCCAGGGCTGTATATGAACTTTTGTGTTGTGGTGATGGACTTTCTTTTGATACCTGAAGGATGGTTTTGAACTGTTTGTTACTAAATGAGCCCTAGGCAGAGATGGAGTTACCCTAGGAAAGACTGAGGATTTCTTAAGGCTCTTGAAGAGGAGAAAGAGACAAGGCACTTGGGAGACAAACCTGGCCACGAGGGGGGAGAAGAGGGCCCTGTTACAGTATCCTGTGACTGACACCAGTTGCCACAGATCCCCTTCTTTATGATTTAATTTCTTGGCACATTATTATTATGGATAATAATAAAACTGCAGTTGTAGCTAGGACACCCTTTCACAACCAGAGCCTGTACAAATACAGAATAAAATAACCACAATTCATGTCCCAAAGAGCTTACAATCTACACATCCATTTTTCTATGACAAATGCATTTTTTGCTATCTGTATCTTATTTCTCTCTCCAGCTGCCATGGATTCAGTTTTCTAGGACACTTTAATTCCCTGGTGCATGGATTCTCTTTTCCATGACAAAGCTATTCTCTGGCAGAAGGATCCACCTGCCACCAACTGGCCCAGATTTTCT
The DNA here is from genome assembly GCA_007922155.1 of Mesoclemmys tuberculata. NCBI lineage: Eukaryota > Metazoa > Chordata > Testudines > Chelidae > Mesoclemmys > Mesoclemmys tuberculata. Next base: position 1,783,103 of record ML676955.1, read on the forward strand.
ATGAGAAAGTCACAAGTGGGTTTGCGTCATTCAAAACAAATGAGATGCCCTTAAATTTGTTGCTGTGTATGGCTGTTGGGGGCTCCTTTCATCCCTATTTTTGTCCCCTTTCTTTGCAGGAGGAAAGAGGGAATGGGAGCTCCCAGTGGGAGTTTATCCTACTGGGGGTCTCGGACCAGCCATACTTGGAGATGCTGCTTTTCGTGGTGTTCCTGGTCTTGTACGTCCTAAACCTGGTGGGGAACCTGGCCATCATTGTAGTCTTGTGGCTGGATCCCAGTCTCCACACACCTATGTACTTCTTCCTTAGTAACCTCTCTTTCCTGGATCTTTGCTACACCACCAGCATCATTCCTCAGATGCTGGTTAACTTCCGCAGCACCCACAAGTCCATCACCTGGGCCGGCTGCGTGGCCCAGCTCTACATCTTCCTCTCGCTGGGCTGTACCGAGTGCCTCCTGCTGGTCGTCATGGCCTATGACCGCTATGTTGCCATCTGCCAGCCACTGCGCTACACGACCATCATGAACCACCGCCTCTGCCTGCAGATGGCGGCCACCGCCTGGTTGAGTGGCTTCGGTAACTCCATCGTTCAGACCATCTTGACCATGCAGCTGCCCCGCTGTGGGCGGAACCGGGTTGACCACTTCTTCTGCGAGGTGCCAGCCCTGCTCAGGCTGGCCTGTGTAGACACCTCTGCGAATGAAGCTGAGGCATTTGCTGTCAGTGTGATCTTCCTGCTGGTGCCACTGGGCCTCATCCTGGTCTCCTATGGCTACATTGTCTCTGCTGTGATGAGGATTGGCTCATCCAAGGGCAGGCTCAAGGCCTTCAACACCTGCACCTCCCACCTGGCCGTGGTGTCACTCTTCTATGGCACTGCCATTTTCATGTATCTACAGCCTCCATCAAGCTACTCTCAGGACCAGGGCAAGATGGTCTCCCTCTTCTATGGCATCATCGCCCCCGTGCTGAACTCCCTGATCTACACTCTGAGGAACAAGGAGGTGCACAGGGCCCTAAAAAGAATGTTGGGGAGGCTATTCTGCAGTAAGAAGACATGAGCCAAAGAAATGTGTTGGGACTGGGTGACTCGGTTCTCTGTGGGGTCTCAGGTGGACTGGCTGGCTCAGGTGGGCAGACAATGGGACATAGAGCCTTTCTCATCTAGTTTAAACTCTGTTCACATTCACACATGCTGCTGGGACTGGGAAACCAGAGCTCATTCACCTCTCCCACCATGATCCCTAGGAGGCAGAAGAGCACGACAAGGCGTGGCAGATGGTGTTGTCCTTCCATGGCTCTTTCCACAAATGAAGCTGGCTCTGCATGGAGGAGACCGAGCGATGTGGGCATCAGAGAGTCATCTCTGCACCCAGATCCAGCCAGCCCAGACCACACACACCCTAATATAAAATCCCTCAGGTTTTACCCTGAGTCTCTCATTGAATATTGACAAAAATAATCCTACCACCATTGCCTTTTCTCTATTTAATTCTCAAATATGGAGGCTTCTTCTCCCTTCTCATGTTAAACTGCAGTTACTTTGGCTTTCGGAGGGAAACAGCTTGCTTCAATCAGTGCTCCATGTTGTGGATGGAGTTAATGAAGGTGTTAAGTCCATTATAAACTTTCCCTTCAAATGTTGTCCCTTTTATCTCTAATTGACAAAAATTGATCTAGAGTTCCCTCAGATTTTCTATTTATTTATTATCAATATATATTTTCTTCCATTTTGGGACTCCTCAGATCTGGCACTTCTCACTATATTATGGAATGTTGATCTAAAATCCCCCCATATTTTGCCATTTTTCTCTTTAATTGTTGAATATAGAGAAAAACTCACTTTGGGGTCTTTTTCCCCCTCCCATTTTAAAATGCAGCCACATCTTCAGTCTGAGTGGCATATGCTGGAGGTCTCCTACTGGCAGTAAAAAAACACCCTCAGAATTTCTAAACAATATTAATGACAGTTTCCTATTTCAAAAAGTTTTGCATCCAATACAGAGGGATTCTATATTAGACCTTGTCATGACAGATGAGAATCTGATCACAGAACTGAATGTATGAAAATTTAAGCTTAGGCACAAGCGATCATGACTTGAACACTTATGTGAAAACAGAATACAGTCCCAAACAATACTATAGATGCTTAATGCTTTAGAGGGCAAATTTCACAAAGCTGGAAACAATTGAGACAAATTAGCTAGAAGAATTTGCAGAGAAGATTGTAAATGATAATTTGGAACTGCTTAAGAACACTTTACTAGATGTCCAAACTCCACTGAAGTCCAATGAAGAAACAGCCACTTGGTTTTGATGGGAAGTGAAGGCAGCAATAAAAAGAAAACATACAACAAATGAAAAAATGGGAAGTTGACAGTAATTAACATAAATTAAAAGCTAGAAAATTGTAGAAAATTGATAAGGGAAACAAAAGGACACAAGGAGAACTATATGGCCAACAAAATTAAGAACAATAAGAAATTTTGGAGTATATTAGGAACTAAAAGAATCCTAATAATAGTATTAGTTCATTACTAGATGGCAAAAACAAGATTTATCAATAATGTAGAAAAGACAGACATGTTCAATAAATGTTTATTTTCTGTATTTTGGAAAAAAAAACAGATGCTGTCATCACATCACATGATGATGAGACTTTCCAATAGTATCTTGTGAAGATGTTAAACACCAGCTACTAAGGTTAGGTGGTTTTTAATGAACACGTATGGAAAACTTGCTTCCAAGAGATTTTTAAAAGTTGGCAGAAGAGTTCCTTAAACCATTGATGGTGATTTTCTGTAACTCTTGAAACACTGGAGAAGTTCCAGAAGACTGAAAGAAATTTAACATTGTCCTTTAAAAAGGGTAAATGGGATGACTTGAGTAATTGTAGGCCTGTTGGCATGACATTGAGCTGGGAAAATTAATGGAATGGCTGATATAAAACTCTATTAATAAAGAGTTAAATAAAGGTAATATAGGTAATGCTAATCAGTGTGGATTTATGGAGAGGAGATCCTGTCAAACTAACTGCACAACATTTTATTTACAATACTAGACTGATACAAAGAAGTTCCTAGGGTTGCATTTGAGACTGGGAATATTGGCTGGGGTCAGACCATTGCATAATCCCATGAGTGGCCAGCTAGAGGCACTCACTAACTGATTCAGGCAGGCAACTTGCTTGCTGGTGGTTGTGCGTGATCTGCCCAGGAGTGGGAGTTCATACAGCAAAGCAGAATGAGACATGCTCTCACTGGGCTTGTTAGCAACCTACATATTGCAAACATTTCAAAATATGACTTAGCTCCACTCCACTATCACCAAAGGTTCAGGAGGTTGGGGGATGTTTAGGTATTTTGGATTCTTCATGGCTAGTTCTCTGAAAACATCCTTTCCAAGTATAGCAGCAGTGGAAAAAGCTAACGATGTTTGGAACCATTGGGAAAGGAACAGTGAATAAAACAGAAAATGTCATAATGCTACTGTATAAATCATGGTACTCCCACACCTTTAATATTGCATGCAGTTGTGGTCACCTCAGCTCAAAAAAAAGTTATTAGAATAAGGAAAGATACAGAGAAAGGCAACAAATGTGTGTGTATATATATTATATAATATAAATAAATATTTAGTGTGTATATATTATTCTCACAGCAAAATGACTGACCAAATATTATTGTTTTATCAACTACAATTGGTTAATAATACAGTAAAAGCAGCCTGATTGGTTAATAACTTAGATGGGCTGATAATTAAATCGCACAGTGTTTTACTATCATGTGCTGCAAAGAGCCGCAGGAGACACCTTAAAGACACTTTTCGTTAGCCGAGGTTAGTCCTGCTTTGAGCAGGGGTGGGACTAGATACCTCCTGAGGCCCCTTCCAACGCTCATATTCTATGGTTTTATAACCACTGGCAGCTCAGGAACCTCAGTGTGAATAGCACTGGTTTAGATACAACAAATCCTGCCTCTTGGTAAGGGATTAGACTAGGTGACCCTTGCAGGCCCTTCAAACCCTATGGCTCTATGATAACCCTAACAGCAACTCTTGTGGCCCCATCCCACGGGGCTGGCTAGTCTCAACTCCCTGCTCCAGGCACCGTGATCTTTGGGGGTGCAACATGACTCGGGGCTGGGTGGGCCTGACCTGAGAAGCTCTGCAACCCCCATGTACCAGCTCTGAAGGCCTGGAATGGGGAACCGAGACCAGCCAGCACCAGGGGATGGGAGCCGCAGGAGCCTCTGCTGTGGGGCGAGAGCGGGGTGGGCCCTCTCTGGGGCTCCCCACACAATCCTTTGACATGTTCTGGGAAGTCAGTTTTGGGTTGAGAAACCTGGCCAAATCTGTCCTGGGACACTGCAGCCTTCTCATACTTTTCAGGCACTTTACTGCCCACATGCGGTGCATTCACCTAAATTCTTACCCCTGCTCCCCTCTCTACCCTTCCCAGCCCCATATTCCACCCTCCCCTCCCCAGTTGCCTGCTTCTTCTTGGCTCAGCCCCGAGCCCCTTTGCTTTCTCTCTCCCAGACCTTTGGCACCAGCCTCCTCCTCCTCTCTCCCCACAACCAGGCCATGATTGTTTCCAGGCTGCTGGCTGGCTGCGTGCTGCCTCCAGCCAAAACCTACCTAGCCCCTTCCCATGACCCACTGGGAGGTCAGGATGCACCATTTGGCCACCATTGTTTGAATCTGACCCTGTGGATAGCCCATGTCAGATAATTCCCAGAGCAGACCTTTTAGAAAAAAAATCCAATCTTGATTTAAAAATTGCCAAGTTTGGAGAACCGACCATGAAGCACTGGAATGGGTTACCTAGGGAGGTGGTGCAATCTCCATCGTTAGAGGTTTTTAAACTGTGGCTTGACAAAACCCTGGCTGGGATTATTTATCTGAGGTTAGTCTTGCTTTGAGCAGGGGGTTGGACTAAATGATTTCCTGAGGTCCCTTCCAACTCTATTATTCTATGATTCTATGACCCTCATTTCCTCTTTTTACCTTCCCCTTTTGTTATCAGTTTAAGGTCCTCCTGACTCCTCAGGCCAGCCTGTTCCCAAGCAGATTAGCTTCCATTCCATTATTTATCCTGTCTTTGTGCTCCCCCAAACCTGGAGGCATAAATTACAGCAGCAGCTTCAAGGCTGCTCTGAGCTACGCCATCTGCATCGGTCCCATGGGGCTGCAGAAGGCGTTCCGATTGCCAAGGTCACCAGTGAATAAAGCATTCAAAAACCGAGATCTCTAATTCCTAGACTATCTCCCCATTATCATCAGTGGTGAGTATCATAGGCCAGGGGACGCTTAACCTCCCCTGGCACAGTTGCTTCTGAACTGCCACTAGACGTCTGGGCCATGGTGAAACTGCCCCTTCTTGTCCCTGACCATTCCCCAAAGCCCCCACTGCCCGCTGCTGCCTTGCAGCCCCTCCACTCCACTCTACCCTCCCTCTCTGGAGGTCCTGGATTAGAATTTGGTGGGTGTAGTGCCCATGTTTTGTCCGCACCTGACAGTGGGCAGTGGGCCCACACTGGATGCTTGGAGGCAGGCATTAGAGACCCTCAGATGAGGCTTGACAGTGATCTTAGGTGACACCAGCAGCCGAGTTGAGGACTCAGTCCCCCAGAATCACTTTGGCTGCCCTCTGGCTGAAGAAAGGTTCTAGGTAAGGCATATTATTTGTTCCTTAGGGACATTTGGAAAGTGGTATTTGTGGTGTAGTGGTTAGCATGGATGCCTTCAAAGCAGTTGGCCTAGGTTCAAGTCCCAGCCACTGCGGAGTTTCAGTGTAGTGTGTAATGTTGTTTTAGGCCAGCAATTTCACTGTCGCAAAGTAGAGGGAAGAGGATGCATGCTATATCTAAGGGTCTGTGGTGCAACAGAAAGCAGCATGTTGACCTTGTAGAAAGTAGTACTTGGTTAGGCAAAGGCCAGACATTCAAAGGTTGTGGGTTCAAATCCCATCACTTTAGCTTCTCCTGGCTCCCATTGCAACTTTTACACACTAGACAGCCACATTAGTGTGGACAAGACAATGGCAGAAAGGAATGCCAGGCAAACAGAAGACTCTGCCTGTGTCTCAGCGGCGTGGGGAGGTGTGATATCCCCACCAGAGAATTAAGGCAAAAACAGAGAGGAGGAAAAGAAACCAAAGCCTCCTTGCAGTGGCCAAGGCCTGGTGCAAGCTTCGTGTGGGTGCTACTTTGCGGCGTAGCTGGGTGCCCCTTTGTATTCTTGCCCCTGAATCTTGGGCAGCCGGAATCCAGCCATCCCTGGCTCCACTCTGAAGAGGATGATATTGAAGCCTCTTCCCTAAATGAAGGCTTTGACTCTTAAGCCACTCCACCTTGTGCTGCAGCTGGACTCTTAAGCCTCCTTGCATGGTTTCTGCTGCTGGGGAGCACGGGGACCACTGAGATGCACTTGAGGAGGAAAAGTGAGGACGAAAGAATTCCAGCCAGCAGGTCAACTTCTTGCGTCCAATGGACTGAGCTGGCAGCCCTGCCCCGTAGTTCCTGGACGCCCAGCAACTCACACTGAGACTCCCATGAGTGGGGCAGGTTTCTGTGGAGGGTGGCATACTGTGGCCATGGGCTCCAAGCCTGTCGGGCCCCCAGCTCAGCCCAGGATCCTCGAGAGGGAAAGAAGAGAGGAGGTGGTCGCACACACATCCCACCAGGCTCCTCCTGCCGACCTCCTCCACCGGCTGGACCTTCCTCCCACCAAAGTGGCTGCGTCTGCCTCTGGCACCTGAATCCTGTGGTCATGTTCCTCCACCCCACCTCCAGTGGGAAGCCAGAGGAGGGTAGGCTCCTCCACCAAGTTCTGTGGGGCCCTTGCCCATCCTGTTGGAGGACCTCTCTGGAGCACAGGTCTTGGGAGAAAAAGCAAAGGCCTGTGTGAAAAGTTGATATTGAGGAGCACACAACCAGGGAGCTGCTGTGCGTGGCATCAAGGCCCACTTTCATTGTCGTTCTTGAGAGTGAAGATGCAGATGGAGCCAGTTTTAGCCCTTCTGTTCCACGGAAGGTTTCTGCCCCCCTTGAGCTGGTCTTAGAATGCCCGAGTTAGGATTGGGCTGATGTAGTGCCCCTGTCAAAGTACCCACCTGACAGTCCCTAGAGTGGGTGGCAGAGGGCCTGGACCAGACACTTGGAGGCAATGACTAGAGATCCTCAGGTGGGGTTTGGCAGCTGCCTCAAGGGGGCAGTGAAACCACCAGCAGAGTTGAGGACTCATCACCCCCTAGAGTCACTTTGGCAGTGGAGGGCAACAAAAAATGATTTGGGGGCTGAAGCACATGACTTATGAGGAAAGGCTTAGGGAACTAGGCTTGTGTAGTCAGAAGAGAAGAGTGAGGGGGGATTTGATAGCAGCCTTCAACTACCTGAAAGGGAGGTTCCAGGGAGGATGGAGCTAGCCTGTTCTCAGTGGTGACAGATAACAGAACAAGGAGCAATGGTTTCAAGTTGCAGTGGGGGAGGTCTAGGCTGGATATTAGGAAAAACTTTTTCACTAGAAGGGTAGTGAAGCACTGGAATGGGTTACCTAGGGAGGTGGTGGAATCTCTATCCTTAGAGTTTTTTAAAGTGAGGCTTTTCAAAGCTCTGTGTGGGATGATTTAGTCAGGGTTGGCCCTGCTTTGAGCAGGGGGTTGGACTGGATACCTCCTGAGGTCCCTCCCAACCCTAATCTTCTATGATTCTATGTGCAGTGCCCAGCACAATGTGTCTTTAGGTATTACAATAACCCATATAATAAACAGTAACTAGACAATGCTCTTGAGTGGGAGTTATCATTTAATTTCATAGTGGGCTAGTATCCTTTCACTCTGTCTTCTCTCCCATTTTTTGTGTGTTCTGCCTATTAAACTGTAGGCTCCTAACACAGGTACTCTAGTCATCATCATCATTGTCATCATCATCATTTGTAATCATCATAATCTGGGTTTGTACAGTGCCTTTTACAATGGGGCCTTGCTCTTGGCTGAGAACCCTGTTCCACTGTGCCTCAGTTTCCCCATCTATGAAATGTGAATAATAATCCTTTCATACCTATCAGGGAATGGTGAAGATAAACACTCTACTGTGTTTTAAGCAATTTTATGCTAGAGATGTGCTGGAAGTACGTACAATGGATATATTTTAAGCTAACAAGATTGTCTTAATTGAATGGCTGGAGGACAAAACCCTTGAGAGACCTGAAAAATAACAAGTTGTTTTTACCTTTGCTGAGTCTATTAAAAAAAAAAAAAAGCAAGCCCTGAGATTTAAAGCCGCCTTTGAAATATCTCAAACATTTCTCAGCCTCGGATCCTTTGGGTTTATTCAAAGAGCACTGGACATGAGAAGTGAAAGAATCATTCTTAATCCTTTTTCTTTTAGGTGATTGATCTTTTCCCTACAGTGTTATATGGACATTTTTATTATTTTGGCCTTTGCTGATGTCAAGTGTATTGTGTTTACCTTTTTGAATCCAGTACAGTGAATCGGATTCACAGCATCAGATAAGCAGCAAAGATTTTAAATAATCTGCCGTCCTCTGAAGAAAAACAAATTAACAACAATGAAAATAAATGCACACGTTCACACAACCAAAACTGTAGTTCACCAAAACTCCAGCACATTTATAGTCTAACGTAATGAAAATCTGTAACATTGTAAATTCAAGCCTCTTATATCATATCAGTTTCAATTCAATTAGAAACACATTTTCATTGAATTTATCATATGCTGATAAACTATTTAATTTATCTTTAATTTATTATTTTTTCTTTCCCTACCCACAGCCATCAGTATGCAAAGTCTTCCACAATTCATGGCACTGTTCTGTCACTTTGCCTGATGAATTAGCTGAAGTGATCCTTTTGATTAATAAATCCAGATCCTGTATTTTCACAACTGAAGACAATATGCTGGTCTCCCACAAATGAAGGTAAGTTATCTTTATAATGAATGTTATGGTGATGAAAATGCAGGACTGAGGAATTGTATATATATTGGTGAGAATTAATAACCAGAAGATTGGAAGGGATATAATAAACTCTCAAACTGTGGAACCTAAACCAACTTCTGAGTATTGGTTTTAGGAGGGAAATGTTCTTTGTCGCATGGTAATTCCATAATTGACCACTAGGGGGTCTCTTACACTTTCCTTTAATTCAGCTGTGGCTGACCACAGTTGTAGACATGGACAAATAGTTTGATACAGTCCAGCAATTTCTATGGTCCTAGAAATAAGAATTAAGGAACTGGATGAAATGGACCACTGGTTAGATCTAGAATGAGGGGAGGATTTGAGAAGGTCTTGCGGCTAAAGCACTGGACAGATTCAGGTGCTGTGGAAAAAAACTTAGATTGACACAGTCGCTGCTCCAAGAACTGAAACGTTCATCTAGGTGCCCCACAAACACACTTTTGGGTTGGTGGGGAATCTATATAAAATACTCCACTAAATCAGGATGGAATCGATGTCTTTCTTTAGTGATCACTTTTTTAAACAGGCAACGCGTCAGATTTAGATTAAGATTTCGTTCTGAGCAGTGCCATTCTTCTCTGCTCCAACGTGGACCACGTTAACAACTGGTATGTTCCTGGCCACATAAAAAAACAGTGTGTGCCAGAATCGCTGGTATGCTACGGATGCTTTACAGTACTCCGCAGCAAAATGGGTAAAGCAGACCTGTGTGTTTGAGCCAGGTTTATGACTGCTTTGAATGATCGGAGCATCATGTGGAGCAAGGCAGCTCTGGACTCCAGAGCATAGTAGTGAATCTGGGGGGTTTATTGTTCCACTCTATGCAGCACCCAAGGGGCCTCGACTGGAGTATTGTGTCCAGTTTGGGCACCACAGTTAAAGAAAAAAGTGGGCAAATCAGAGCGACTCCAGAGGAAAGCAATAAGAATGTTTAGAAAACATTAGCTCTGTGGAAAGATTGAAAGAACTGGACATATTTAGTCTAGAGAATAGAAGACTGAGGGGGAGACACCTAATTAGGGACTTCAAATATATATACAGTTTTTACAAAGACAACAGTGATCGTTGTTCTCCACATCCACTAAGGAGAAGAGAAGAAGTAATTGGCTTAATCTGCAACATTTAGTTTAGTCTGCAGATTTAGTTTGAGTATTAGGAAAAGCTGTCTACTGTAGCCATGATAGGATGACAGGAAAGAGCTCTCCCACTGACCTAATTAATCCATCCCTAACAAGCGATGTCAGCTGCGTCAGCAGGAGAAGCTCTCCCGCTGACATAACGTTGTCCACGCTGGTGCTTAGGTTTATTCACACCCCTGGATGACATATGTTATACTGACATAAGTGGTAGTGTAGACATAGCTTAAGGGTAAGGGTAGTTAAGCCCTGGAACAGGTTATCTAAGGAGGTTGTGAAATCTCCATCCACAGCGGTTTTAAAGAACAGGTTAGATAAACGCCTGTCCAGGATGGTTTAGGTGTATCCAATTTCCCCATCAGCATGGAGGGAAGACTGGATGACCTCTAATAGTTCTTCCAGCCCTCTAGTTCTATGATTTTATTATTTCAGATTAAGATTAAAAAAATTCCTAACAACAGTGGCATTTAGAACTGGGAAAGCGGTGATCTCCTTGAGGAATAATCTGTTTAGGAATAGTGTGCAAAGACTGCTAAAAGATTTTCTGTCAAAAAGTGTTTTCAGCAGAAAATGGCTTCTTTGACTGAAACAGAAAGTTTAGTGAAAAACAATCTGTTTCTCTTGAAAATGTTCAGATTTAGATGGCAAAATTGAAAACCTGACTGTGAGGTGCTCAGATTCTGCTGTGATGAAGACTACATATGTGTGGTGATTGCTGGAATCTATGGGCCTTCTGTGTTTTATCCCCCTGAAAGTGGTTTTTATCATTTGTCTCTCCACTGCCCTCCTTTTCCTCTCTCTCATGTAAGACATGATGAGAAATCTTATATGGCAGAACAGAAGCTCCGTGTCGGAATTCATCCTGCTGGGTTTCTCCAACCAGCCCAACATGCAACTGCTGCTTTTTGTGGTCTTCCTGGCCATCTACCTGGCGATCCTCTTTGGGAACAGCCTCATCTTCTCCCTTATCTGGATCGACTCCCGCCTCCACAGGCCCATGTACTTTTTCCTGGCCAACCTCTCTTTCCTGGACATCAGCTACACCACCATTATGGTGCCGCAAATGCTGCTCCACCTCCTCTCCAAAAAGAAAAGCATCTCCTACACCGGCTGCATCGCCCAGATGTACATCTTCCTCTCCCTGGGGCTAACCGAGTGCATCCTTTATGCTGTGATGGCCTACGACCGGTATGTGGCCATTTGCCACCCGCTTCACTACACCCTCATCATGAACAGGTCGGTCTGTGTCAAGATGGCCACCAGCTCCTGGGTGGGTGGCTTCCTCTTCTCCATGGTGGACACTGGGGTCACCATGAAGTTGCCCTACTGAGGCCCAAATGAGATCAATCACTTCTTCTGTGAGGTGCCGGCTATTTTGAAGCTGGCTTGTGCGGACACACGGATCACCGAGGTGGTGGTCTTCATATTGGGGGTGATACTGCTCATTATCCCAGTCTTTTTGATTCTGGTTTCTTATGTTTTCATCTTAGCAGCCATCTTGAGGATCTCCTCAGCGGAGGGGAGGTTCAAGGCCTTCTCCACATGCACTGCGCACATCACCATGGTGATGCTCTTCTATGGGGCTGCCATGTTCATGTACATGCGTCCTGCCTCCAGCTACTCACCCGGGAGGGACAAGTATTTCTCTTTCTTTTACAATGTGGGGTCTGCCCTCCTGAATCCTCTCATCTACAGCTGGAGAAACAAGGATGTCAAAGAAGCTCTGGTCAAACTGCTGGCTAAAAAATGACCTTTGAATCAAGAGGGAAGAAGAATTGTTTTGTGGCACAAAACTCCTGGGTTCTGATTCCAGTTCTAGGACAGGATGGGGTATAGTGGTTACAGCCAGTGGGAGGAGAAGTCAGGACTCCTGGGTTCTTCTCCCAGCTGTAGGAGGGGAGAAGGGTCCAGTGGCTAGAGCAGGGTGGGGCTGGGGCTAAGGAGTCCTGCGTTCTGATCCAGTTCTAGGACAGGAGTGGAGTATAGTGGTAACAACCAGTGGGAGGAGAAGTCAGGACTCCTGGGCTCTTTTCCCAGCTGTAGGAGGGGAGAAGGGTCCAGTGACTAGAGCAGTGTAGGTGCTGGGTCTCAGGATTCCTGGGTTCTCTTCATCATTCCAGGAGGGAAATAAGATCTAGTGAGGTAGAGCAGTGAGCACTGGATGCCCCAACTCCTAATTTCTATTCCTGGTTGTGGTCCAGACTAACTGTGAGACATTGGGAAAGTAAGACTGACTACCATACTGCCTCTCAGTTTTGAGCTGTTTAAGTTAATAGAGATGTCCAGTTCTACATCAGGGAGCTAGTGACAGGATATTTTAAGTGAAGGCTCCTTTAATATGGAATTCACCGTTCCATCCATCTCATTTGGACTGACATCCTTAGCTGGTTTAAGGCAATACAAGGCCTATCTCTTCCCCAAAGTGAAATTCACTCCTGTGTAAAGATCCAGCACAAGAGCTATGTACCATGAAAGGACAGAATTTGCATTGTTTTAAAACTGGTGCAAACTCCTATGTGGATGCACTTATGTTGATTTATAAGGACGGTGTATACCAGCAGAATGGTGTCAATGCAGAGTTGCTGCAGTTTAGGTAAATGTTCCATTAAATCAGGCTAACTTTGTGTGCCAATCAGTGCTTAATTGTACTTAAGCTCTCCAAATAGGGGGGAAGTGGTGCATAGGTATTTTCCTGGTCTTTTGCTTAGCTCTGATTTTCAGCCCAACTCTTTGGGTTGAAGTTGATTATGGGTTAAAGTGGGACAGTTATTAATAGGGCTGGAATGCGTGGACAGCGACACATTCATTAATGACATACCAATTCAGTTGATGTTTGTTGGTTTGTATGTTTTCGCTAAATATGCATATAGAAACAGAGATACATTATATAAATAAAATAAATTAACTAACAATATCTAGCTCCAACAGATAAATTTTTACCCCTAAATGTCAAAGCAGGTAATTATCATTAATTTACCAGTGGTTTATCTTGACACTTACCAAATAATTCCATTTAGCCTTTCTTCAACATTGCTGATCTCCTTTGAGATCTCTCCCAAGAGATAGCTGCTGTTACCTGAGTGATTGGCACTGGGGTCTGAGCTTGACTCGAAAAGGAAAAGAAAGTTTAAAAAATGTAAACCTGACTCATTTTCCCCCACGATTTACTACTTGGGACAAAGAAAATAAATGTGAAAGAGTATCTGGGATAATGGGAAATGACTTCCTAGGAAGGAGTACTGCAGAAAGGATCTGGGGGTCTTAGTGGATCACAGGCTAAATATTGCAAAAAAAGCAAAAATCATTCTAGCTTGTATTAGCAGGAGTGTTGTAAGCAAGGCATGAGAAGTAATTCTTCTGTTCTATTCCACACTGATTAGGCCTCAGCTGGAGTATCATGTCCAGTTCTGGGTGCCACATTTCAGGAAAGATGTGGACAAGTTGGAGAAAGTCCAGAAAAGAGCAACAAAAATGATTAATGGCCTAGAAAACATGACCAATGAAGAAAGATTGAAAAAATTGGGTTTGTTTAGTCTGGAGAAGAGAAGACTGAGGGGTGACATGATGACAGTCTTCATGTATGTATAAGGTGGCTACAAGGAGGGGGGAGAAAAATGGTTCTCCTTATTCTCTGAGGACAAGACAAGAAATAATCGGCTTAAATTGCAGCAAGGGTGCTTTAGATTGGACATTAGGAAAATCTTCCTAACTGCTGGGGTAATTAAGCACTGGAATAAATTGCCTGGGGAGGTTGTGGAATCACTATCACTGGACATTTTTAAGAGCAGGTTAGACAAACTCCCGTCTGGAGTGGTCCTGCCATAGGTGCATGGCACTGGACTTGATGACCTCAAAAAGTCCAGTCCCATGCTTCTATGATTTTTGACCTGCTTTCTTATACATTTTACCTGCTATCTTTCTGGAAGAAGTAAAAAAGGAGACGTAGGAGCTTGGAAAAATGAAAATTCAAAATCTGAAAATGGAAAACGAAAGCTTGTCACTTTTCAAAAGCCAAAACGAAATGATGGAATGTAGGACACTATTCAAAATTCACAATTCATGACTGAACACATTGTACCTTTCAGATATATCAGAGCTAAAAATAAAACAAAAAACTTCAACATTTAGAAACCCAGGAGAGGCAGTTTTCAAAGCTGTGCTCCTCAAACAACCCGTGCCTAAATTCTGTCCCACTAGCTGATCACATTCTTTTCTTGGTAGAATATAAAACGTGTGAATGACAGAAAATTGGCTTTGCTCCTTATTTCATGTCTACTTGTCTCATCTGCTGAGCATACTGCAAGTTTACTGCACTAATCTTTGTTATTTAAATGCACTTGATCCAATTTCATGAGCTGAAATATAGACAGTATATGGAGCCAACCTAGCTGTGACATTTAGACAGGCAGAGCCCCATCAAGTGTGATGCAGTGAAGTACTTTGTGCCCTGAGCACCTTGTGGGACCGATTTTAATGAAGATGGGGTTGTGTGTGCCTTTGCTATGCTGCTCATCTAAGCAATCATTTGTATGCTGCATCTGTCAATGTCTGTGGGCCTGTCTACACTTACAGTGCTGCACTGGTCCAGCTGTGCCGCTGTAATGCTTAGTGAAGACACCACCTATGCTGACAGGAGAGCTTCACCCATCGGCATAAGTACTCCACCGCTCCAGGGTTGCCAATTTTTGATTGGATGTGTTCCTGGAAGTTTCATCACAATCCTGACAATCCTGGAGGGTTGGTGACACTATATCTCCCCTAGAGGTGGTAGCTATGTTGACGGGAGAAGCCCTCCATAGTCTACACCAGGAGTTTGGTTGGTATAACTGCATTGCTCAGGGGTGCTTTCCACACCCCTGAGTAATGTAGTTATACCAAGACAAGTTTGTAGTATAGACCAGCACTAAGAAGAAAGCTGTAAAGCACCATGAATGTTATTCAATTAAGCAGAAATGGTGTAAAGGACCGAGAGGGGACGAGGGGGCTAGAGGGCATGAGGAAATGAAGGGGAAAGTTAGTGCTTTCCAAGGAAGCTTCAGAGGGATCTAGTGGAAGATTAAAGGGGCAGGGCCTCCTAACGCCCTGTCACGGATTCACCAGGTGGCTCTTTGCAGGAAGTCCAGCCACATCAGACTTCTGAAGGAGATTTGTTCTGCCCCGTCAGGGTGAAATCCTGGCAGTGATTATCTGCAGTGACAGCAGGCAGCCTTTTAGACAGGGCTGGGGTTCAATATCTTTTTAACAATGCAACACGGAACCAGCTCAAGCTCCCGCTTGTAACACCAACAGATCCTGGTCAGCAAGGGCCGGGCTCAAACCTGGGACCTCCAGAGCTCAAGGCATGAGCCCATGTGTGTTGCCCTAGAAGTAGGGGGGGTCCACTGGAGTCTGAGCCATGGCTCTGCCTCTAATCCTCCCCTTCCTCCAGGGGCCCTGCGCCTTTCCGTCTCTCCCACAAAGACCCTACCCTTGCACCGCCTTGTCCCCCGAGGGCCTGCCCTTATGCTATCTCTTCACCCGAGGCCCCGCCCCCATGCCACCTCTTCCCCCAAGACCCCTCCCCTGCTCAATTCTCTCTGCCCCTCCCCTCTCGTCACTTGCCATTAAGGCAGGTGAAAAGTGGAAGGGCACTTGTAAGAGTGATGGTGCCATAGGCCGCTCGTCCCCCCACTGTTCCAGCGCCTCTGCATACACCTCCACTGCATGAGCCAAAAGACTTCTTCTCTCTTAGCCAAGGCTGTGGTAGGCTGGTAAATTGCTAGCTGGCCAAACTACCACTAGAGGGAGACAGAGTGCCACAACAAGCAGGCGTGGGTTACGCAACATAATTTATTAGTCTCTTGGCATACAGAATCTAAAGGCTCTGGATTAGTTGGAGGGAGGCAGGCTCAGGATATATTTCCTGTTGGTAGAAGCCAGGGTATTATGAGCTACCTCTCCTGAACCCATCCAACTCTGCTTTGTCTCCTGGGGGATGTCTACATTGCAGCTGGGAACATGCCTCCTGCCCAAAGTAGGACTGACCAAACGTGTGCAAACTCCGCTCCAGCCAGCACTCTAAAAAGAACAGTGGGGATGTCACAGAACTAGCAGCTGCCTGACCAAACCCCTGGGTCCAAACTCAAGCGGCTAGCCCAAGCCACTGGCCATGCCCCAATGGCCTCACTCTTGCTTTCAGCACATTAGCTCAAGCAGAAGTAGTGTGTCTATCAACCTAGCCAGGGAGGTATGGTCCCAACTGTAGTGCAGACATACCCCCAGACCACAGAGTCCTGTCCGTGTCTGTGGACCCTAGAATGGCCAGTTTTGGTTCGACATATTCCTGCAGGTTTCATCAGAGGACATAGTCTTTAATTAAAGATTGACCTTTTAATTCTTGGAGACCCCAAGACAATCTTGGAAAATTGGCAATTCTGTGTACCCTGTCCTTAACAGAAACACCTTCCCCTTTTGTTCTGCACTGTGGGCCTTTTCCCTACTTCCTTGCAGTTCTGCTCTTGGCCCCTACGTGTGAATATCCCGTCCACTGGGGTTTCCACTGAATCTCCCAGATTCTCCATTCACATGAGTAAGCTCTATTCCACTGGTTCTCAAACTGGGGGTCATGACATGGGCATAGGGGGGTCACAAGCCGTGAGCCCCGAGTCCTGACCCCCATCAGGCATGAGGCTGCGATCCTCCCTGCTTCCTTCTGGAGAAGGAACTTGGCAGGAGGGGCGAGTGGTGATACACAGATACTGCTCACCCCAACCGTACAACACTTCTCTGTGGCCCCTTAGAGGACTGGGGTGCAGGGGGAGCGAGAAGCAACCTCAGGGCAGTGCTGTGAGGCAAGCATTAGGAGCTGCTTCTTCCTGCCCTTCCCTTACGCAACCCAAGTGGAGAAAGTGGCCTGGATGCAGGGAGCCTTGACATTACTCCTCGCTCCCCCTGTCACAGCTCCCTAGGCATGCATGGAAGAGGCACTTACCAAGTGGGAGCAAGCAGCAATACCAGTCGTTCCATGCATGCAGATCTGTTTCCCCAGGTGGGCACAGGAGTGGGGGTGCAGGAGTCAGAGGTGAAGAGGGCACAGTGCAGGTTAGGGGTGAAGGGAGAGTGGGGAGCCCATGGGGGCCAGGAGCGAAGGGGGAGGCTGGGGCAGGCACCCACAGAGGTGAGGAGGGGTCATGCTGAGATGCTTGCTATGTGAAAGAGGTCACCAACACAAAAGTTTGAGAACCACTGCTCTATTCAGTCTATTACTTATTTTGGTCTCCAACCAGGTGTCCAACCTTGTCCCTTCCCTTTACGCTCAGTGTATAGCTGTACCAAGCACAGAAGGAAACTGAGGAAGATGAATCATAAAAACATATCAAACTTTCCACATTCATCACACACCCACATTTCCCTTGTTCCTGAGTCCCAAGTGCCTGGAAATTGTTGACTCAACCCAGGGCAAGCCAAGGCTTGTGCTCAGTACCTCATAGGATCATATAAACTCCCCATATTTCATCAGACACAGAAGTAGGACTTCCTTGTAAGAACACACACACTACCTTTGTTCCCAAATTCCACATAAGCTGCACCTGTCGTATTAATGATTAGGGAATAAATGGGCCAACATTAAACAGCTTTAAACAAGGTTTGGGATTTGATGTATGTAGCCCTCAGTTTGCTTAGCACCATGGCAAGCACACTATTAAACATCCTTTTAATTTTTTATTAATGATAAAAAGGTGGTGGTGGTGGGAGGGGAACAGTTAACACATTTGAAATGTAAAATATTAAATGAAGCTTTTGTTTAAACCAGAGCCATTCTTCCCTTTTCCTTTAGCCGTAGGGAGATTTTATAAGGAAAACCCCTTTGTGTGATAGGTTTTTGGATGCTGTTACAGAAGGCAATAACTGTGTTTTTTGGGGAAGAGAGAAAAAAATTAATTGAGATGGTCTGGAGCTGTTGTTAAACGTTTGACCCTGTTGCCTAGAAGGCACCAGGGGAAAAGAAAGAACAGCAAAGATGAAGTCTACAACTACCATCTCTGGTGTTGACTTTCACTTGCCGTCTGACTGCTGGAAAAACAGAGGCCTGACACATGGTTTTATTAGCCACGCCAAGGCCTGGCAGCCTTTTACTTGTGTTGGGTAGGGCTGCTCAGGCTTGTCCAGAAGCCTCCAGGAATTAAAGATTAATCTTTAATGAAAGATCATATCATGTGATGAAACCTTCTGGAATACGTCCCATCAAAATAGGCAACCCTAGGACTTCTTCGATCATTGTTTTTAGCTGCTTTTCTGGTCATAGGCTTACAGCAGCAAAGCAAAAGATGTTGTCTCAGCCAGCTAAGACTGACTTATTAAACAGAAGACAAAAGATGGATAGGGAAAAAAAGAAGAAATGAAGCAGACAAGGAAAAGGACACAAGTGGCGGGTGATCAAGGGTCCACAAGGTTAGTGCTATACCCCCCCGCTTAACCTCTGAGCTTAAACCCTCCTGCTTCACCCCATGATCTCTGTTCAGCGAGTCCAACTGAGACAGACTCCTGGCTGAGATTTGTCCACACTTCCGGGGTTAATCAACCTCATCTGGCATTTGCAGTGACTCTCACACAGCAGTGTCGGAGCAGTTGGGTTTATGAATCAACTGGCACACGGCCTCCAAAGTCCTTAGATCAGCGAAAGGGAAAGAAGGTTAAATCCAGCGCTTAATTTGTGCCCTCGCACCGTTAGGCTTTGCAGTTCATCGCCCCGGCACCTCTGGGCTAACTGCATCAGTTATGAGTGTAAAAAAATTCCTTGAGTCCCGGCACCTGATTTCTTCAGTCCCAGCACCTCTTTTATGACAAATTAAGCACTGGTTAAAGCATAGTCCATTCTGGGTAGCCCAGAGCCCAGCCACTCTGTAGAGAAGCCCATTGTTCAACCTCTGTCTGTCTCTCTGTCTGACCTCCTAGGTCAGTTCCCTGGTGAGAGCCACAACTCAACAGCCAGCTCTTATCCCCCTACCTCATACCTCCCCAGTTCTTGAGCTGAGGGATGTTGCTCTGTTTCCCTTCTGAAAGGTGAGACAATCCATCTCTTTCTTGAAGGTTAGGGGTCAATGTCCTGGTGACTGGCTTTGCCGTTGTCTTCTCAGATTCTTCACTGGTAAGGGACCAGCCTTGGCCAGCCCTTTGCAATGATTTCTTTCTGTCTCAGACAGATAGACCTCATTCATATCTATGTCTCTTAGCAAAAAGTCCTTCTCCCACCTCACAAGGTAACTCTGGGCAATATAGCGGAAACTAAGGCACTTCTAGGAGTCATAAAACATTTTACAGAAAATTCCCACTTCTTCACAGGGGGAAACACAGGTTCGTATTGCAGATGGTGTTCAGGATTTAGCTGGATCCAGTGGAGGTGGTGGTTTCATTTGGATCCTCACCCTAGTCTGGTCTAATCAGGACATCTCTCAGGATCAGGATGACTAAGGCTCAGTGGTGTCACTGTGGATCCAAGAGTCTTAGAAGCTAGTGGAGGAGCATCCATGAAGGTGCAGCTCCCATCTTCTAATCAGCCGGAAGCCCCACCCCATCCTCTAATTTCCTTCCCAATGGCTCTTTTTCTGAGGACTTCACAGGCAAGTGATGGGTGGAATAGCTCATCTTCTCATTATTTTGTCCATCAGTTGAGCCTCATTTCCAGCACACCAATTTTGGTTCATTGATTTGCCATTCCAAACATCTCCTGTTTACCAAGAATGATCTTAACACAGTCCCTGAGCTGTATCAATAGGCCTTTTAGTTTGGATTAGTTCAGTAATTCTGTCTCCCTTTTTTTCCCATCAACATATATGCAACTGGAACATTTTGTAAACTCTATCCACTTCTCCACAGTTAAGCTCACAATTATGGTAAATATGCAGGGGCAATTATTACAACACATCTTCATGTCAGTCCTGGCATATTACATACAAAGATATGCAAGAAGATTTAGATAATTAGAGAGTAAGAAGAAGATAGTAATTGTTGAGAGCATCAACGCCTTTAGTTCAATTGCTTGAAGTTCTCACACTGCCACTGAGTTTACATAAGATACATTCACAGTCATTTTGCCCAATTACCTCCACTAGCTGCACCATGGACAAAATATTGGCATGGAACTCAAAGTGAGATGGAGAAGCAAATTAAAACTAGGGTGATCAAAATTTGTTAACTCTGGAAAAAAGGGGGTTTGGTGAAAATGGGGAAAATCATGGGGAAAATCTCATTTTTGCTAAAAAATCAACTTTTTATTGGAAAAAATCAAAATGGAAAGAAACAAAATTGTTTCATTTTCAAAGGGCATTCTAAACATTTCAACATTTTTAACATTTCAAGACTTTAAATTAAATTGTTAGTTGGTTTTGGCCTCTGGAAACTGAACTTTTCGATTTTCCGTCGTTGTTTTGATTGGATTTTATATTTCTCCACTCTTTTTCTTTTTTTAACTTCCTCCTCCCTCCAGGGAAAAATTGTGGAAAAAAATAAAACAGGAAAAAAAGAAGGGTTAAATCCAAATGTATGGAAAACATGTTTTTAAAAATATAAGGAATTGGGGGAAATAACATCTATCATCTTTTTACTAATTGGAAAAAAATTTAGAAAAAGATTATTTTTAAAAAATAAGTTAAAGAAGGTTTAAAAGACTTGACAAAATAAAAAAAGAATAATGTTTTCACATCTTTCTACTTGGAAAATAGTAGAGCTGTCAATGTATTTTTGACCTACTTTTTAAAAAAAAACTTTCTTTTGAAAAAGTGGAAAACAGGAAAAAAAATGACAGGGAATTTTTTGGGTCAGTTTCCAAAAATCCAAAACAAAATGATATTTTAATAAAAAATGCATGAAAATGTGATATATTATTCCAAAATTCACCATTCATGGTTATTGCATATTACCTTTCAAGAACATTAGAGTGCAACATAAAACAAAGTAAAATGTAACTTGTGCCTTTGTTGTGCTGAGCATTGATTTGTATGGCATGCACCACGAACGTCTGCAAAGAAGGGTGCAAAGCAACCACAAAACACTATTCAGTTAAGCAGGCATGACTTGCTGGATGGAGAGGACATGGGTGCAGGAGGAGATGGCAGGAAATGTGGGTGGTTTCCAGGGAAGAATCATAGAGTTGTAGTGTTTAAGGCCAGAAGGGACCACAAGATCATCTGGTTGCTAACAGACTGATCTTATAAGGGACGTCCCTTATTTAAATATGCTGACTTCAGCTCTTGAGCGCAGCCTCATCTAATTTCCCTATGCAGGCTCTGTTTGGAGCTGCACTGAAGGGCCAGAACCAGGAAGATGTAGGGTCTCTGCTTGCAGAGTCTCTGCCAGTGTCCCCAGCAGAGGACCATAGCTGCTGGTTGGTGGCTGGGATGCTGCGTATGAAACCGAGCTGCAGGGTGTGTGGGGGTGGGAGGGTTTTCGAGGGGACCAGAGTGCATGGAAGGAATTTGCTGGGTATCTCCCATTCAGTGGGCTAGGACTACCTTAGCCATCCTCCCAGTGCATTGTGGGCTGCAGGGGTCAACGGGCACAGCAGATTGGCTTGTTACAGTGCCAGCTGCAGCATGAGCCTGGGAGGAGGCCCAAAGTGCCAGATCGTTCGTTAGTGCTGGGAGGGAAGTCCTGCCTCAGCCCTGGACACCAGCCCATGGTTCCCTTGGCAGGCGTCTCCATCGAGGGCCTGTCTCAGGCCAAGATAAAGTGTGATGACAACAGGGACGGGTAGTGCAATGTATGCTACTGGATCATGGAGCCTCTGTAATGATGAGGCCATCAAGGACAACCCCTTCATCGTCCACATCAAACCGGCCGCCAGCGAGTACTTCCCAGAGAAGATACAGTTGCCTTGGCCTGGCTCAGTCTCTCCCGCCAGTACAGGGGTTCCCCTGCCCAACCCTCCTCTGCCCAGTCAGATCCAGCCCTCCCAACCCCTGCCCCTAGCCCTTGAGTTGAAGGAGACTCTCCATTAGCTCTGTGCAGTACAGGGTCTATAAAACATAGCCAAGCAGGTCCCATGGGGTGCTCATAAAACAGTCCCTTATTTCTGACATGCAATGTTGGGAACCCTAAGTCTGACCTCCTCTATATCACAGGCCACCAACACCATTCAGCACCCACACACTAAACCACAACAACCAAAATGACACCAAAATATTACAGCCTTCAGGAGACTTGACTATTATGTGCTGCAGGCAGAGAATAGGAGGCACCAATGCTTGAAGCCCATACAAAGGTAGCGAAATGATTAAGTGAGATGCACCCAGATGACCCCAGTTTATGAGTGTCATCCACATGCTAATGAAGAAGGTGAAAACCACTAAGGTAACTGCCAATCTGTCCTGGGGGGAAATTCATTTCCGACCCTGCATAGGATGATCAGTTAGACCTTGAGCAGGAACCAGCCAGACAAGCACTTGAGAGAGAGAGAGAGAACACTCAATGCCAACTGAGATCTCTGATCCACTCCACTCAATGCCCCATCTGCAGCCAAAGCCATCCCTGATGCATCAGAGGAAGGAGATTTTTAAAAAAGTCCCTTTCTGACGCCTGCCAGCGGCCAGCTGAAATACTGAAGCATGAGCTTTGGGAACAGAAACCAGAAACCAGAAGGGAGTCCCAGGTCTATGCAGCCCTGCCCGCCACCATCACAAGCGACCTATCTTACAACTGAACTCATAAATTTGTCCAGCGCTCTCTTAAAACCAGTTAAATTGTTTGCCCTCACAACTCCTATCTGGAGATTGTTCCAGAATTCTTCTGTTACAAGCCTCCATTATTCATGACCAGTTTATATGCACTTCTTCATCCTTTAGCTCCCTCACCATTCCTGTTATTTACCTCCCCAAAATATATAGAGAGAGAAATCATACTCATTCAACTCTCTTTTTGCTAGACTAAACAAGCCAAGCTCTTCCAGTGTCCTCTCATAAGATAGGTCCACCATTCTCCTGATCATCCTAGTAGTTCTTCTCTGCACCTGTTCCAATTTAAATTAAACATGGGTGACTAGAACTGTGTACAGTATTCCAAATAAGGACCTGTCTGTTGTAGTGAGTAGGTATGGCCTCCCTCCGAAACTGACAGGGAGGAATAGGCTGGACCTGCGGGGGCAGAGCCAGAAACTGCTGCCCATCCACCAGGAAGTGAGGGGGTAGGACAGGAAGTATAAAAGAGAGTGGCCAGCTCCTGGTGGGAAACGACATCCCTCCCTGCTCTCCAGATCTGCCTGTGCCTTGGTACCCGGGCAAGCAGACCGGGTACCTGGTTAAGCGGATGAGAGCCCGGGTCTGGGTGCTGGCGAATGAGCAGTGGGCAGCCTGGGGCCCACAGGTACTCCCAGAACCAAACACCCCACCAGACCCGTGATTCAGAGGGTCCAGGACCTGGAGGAGCTGCTGGATGCAGACGACGAGGAGGAGGTGACCATACCAGGGCCCGACTTGGAGGAATTGCCCTTGGAGTGGCTGCCTCGCTGGGGATCTCTAGACTGTGCGCTGCCCCGCTGGGGGTCCTTGAACTAATTGCGGCCCTGCCTGGAGATGGCCATAACCCTACCCTTGTATCTTGTGCAATGGCATTTATACTTATCTCTACTGGAAATGCCTCACCTAATGCATCCTAGGCTTACATTTGCCTTTTCACAACCACCTCCTGTGCTCAACACACACACCCAGTCTCTCTGCTCTGCTGTCATGTCCAGTTGATGAACCCCCCAACTTGGAGCAGAAATTCTTATTAGATCTAAGTGCATGACCTGCCCTTTGTACTATTGAATTTCATCCCACTTCTGTCATTCCGGTCTTCAGGATCATTCAGATCTTTCTGTATACTATTCCAAGCCTCCTCTGTATTGTTGATGCCTCCCTACATGTATTATCAACAAATTTCGTTAGCGTACTCCTTCTTTTCGTGCCAATGTCATTAACAAAAGTATTGAATAAGATTGGTCCCAAGACAGATCCTTGAGGAACTCCACCAGTAACCTCCCTTCAGTCCAATAATTTCAGCACAACCCATTGACTTCTCCCCTTTATCCCAGTTACAATTCTTATATTTACTCCCCATCTTCCCTAATATAAATAATAATTTCATATGTGCTACTGTCAAATGCTTTTGTGATGTCCAAGTATATTAGATCTACTAATATTTAGATCCCTATCTAAGAAAACAGTTATTTTCTCAAACAAAAAAAATCAGATTAGTCTGGCATGATCTACCTTTCATAAACCCATATTGCATTACATTTCCTTTACCTCTATGAATGTGTTTATTCTTTCCTTCACAGGTGGGCTTTCACTATTGCATGCTACTGAGGTCAGACTAACATCTTAGACTAACAGGTTTGCAATTGTCTGGATCATTTTTTCCTTTTCTTAAATATAGATCCAGTGTTAGTGATTCTCCAGTCATAAGGAACAATCCTCAAATGAATAGATTTATTAAAAATTCTTGCTACCAGAGTCATGTGCCAGCTCTTTCAATATTCTAGGATGGAAATTAGCCATTGCCCTCAATTTGAGCACATTAAGCTCTTTTATTTTTTTCTTCCATCTCAGATGTGGCTGTTTTCTTTTGTAGGCACTCATTTCCTCTAGCCATACTGCCTTCATGCACATTTTCCATATTATCATCTTTATTGAAAACCAAAGCAAAGTATTCATTTTATTTTGGGACACACCTAGATTATTTTTAATCTCCTTTCCATCGATATTGCATTACACCCCAACTTTCATCCTCCCTTATTCTCTTTTTATTTGCATAACTAAAACACTTCTTATTTACTTTACATTCTTAGGCAAGAGCAAATTAAGCATGATTTTTAGCAAATCTCACTTTATTCCTACATTTTATAAGATCCAAGATGTGGCTTTCTTTCCTTGTCAACCCCTTTTTCCATTTCCTAGAGGCATTGTGCCTACTCCTAGTATGTTTTTTGAGATGGTTATTCATCTGTAAGGGTCTATTCACAGTGCCTTTCCCTACAAGTTTCCCCCCCTTCTTTGGGATCCAAATTTCAGTTAGTTTTTGCATAGCTAATTTGAAGATATTCCAAGCCTCCTCCACAATTAAGCCCTTGAAATCTTTAATCCAGTTGTCTTTTTTGACTAATTCCCTCAGTTTCCCCAAATCTACCCTTTTCAAATAAAAAAAACAACCCATAGCTGATGACCTGGTTTTGTTTACCTTCCATTTAATTTAAACCCAGTCAACCTGTGATCACTCCGACAATGATTATTTCCCGTGACCAGCTCTTCTATGATGTACTCATTATTCATCAGAAAAAAGCCTAAAATTGCATCACTTCTTGTTGGCTCAGTGACGATTTGATGAAGAAAGTTGTCCTCTGTCACATCCAAGAATAACTGAGCCCCGCAATTATTAATAGGGTGTATTTTGCAATCTATATCCGGGAAGTTAATGTCTCCCATTATGACCCAATTCCCCAAAGCATTTCTCTTTCTAATCAAATTACAGAGATGACTATTTATATTGGAGTCTGGCCCATGGGATCTATGAAAGAGACAAGAGACTCTAGGTGGGTGAGGTGATATCTTTTATTGGACCAACTTCTGTTGGTGGAAGAGACATGCTTTTGGGCTACTCAGAGCTTTTCTTCAGGTCTGGGGTTCATAGCAGACCCATAATATTATCCTAACAGAAGCAGTGAGGGTTTCTTATGTCTTCGCGTGTTCCTATTAAAAATGGGTTTTGTGTGTCTCAGTTGTTAGATGCCATTCAATTGCCTTCTAAATGGGTGATAATTAAATGCCTAGCTCATACTACAGCCGAAGATTCAGTGCCAAAGGCAATGCAATGGCTGATTTTTCTGCAAAGGCGGCTGCTTCTCAATCATTTTATTTGCCTTCCTCCCCAGCTCATAGATTGTTGTCTTGTCTCCTTGTGCCTGTAATGGATTTACCCAGCCCAGATCTTGTGCAGATGCAGAACGCTGCATCAGCACAGGAGTTGCTAGCTTGGCAAGAAGCAGGATGCATTTTAAGTCCTGCAGGTTTTTGGGAGGATCTGCTGAACAGAATAGCAACCCCCTGCTGTTTTGTTCCATTTCTTGCCCATTTGTACCAGGGTATGGCACATACGAGCAAAGGGGGGGATGTTGGCATAGATTAACAAACATTGGTTTGCTCCTGGGGTTTCTGTGGTAGTGCAGCGGCTGTGTGCCTCTTGCCCTAACTGTCAGCATTATAATGTGGGGAAGGCGGAAAAAACTAAACCGGGAAACCACCCTTCACCTTGGGGCTCAGTTGTGAATATACAAATAGGTTTTATACAGTTACCATGCATGAACATATATGAATATGTACTGGTCATTGTGGATACTTTTTCAAAATGGATTGTCGACTTTCCTTGTGTTAAGAAAGATGTGCGAACTGTTGTCAAAATTTTGCTGAAAGAGATTATCCCCTGTTATGGTAGACCATGTTCCATTAATAGTGATAGAGGAACCCATTTCACAGGCCAAATCTTCCAGCAAATCCAAAAAGCCTTGCAGGTGAAGCACAACCTTTATTGCCCCTATCATCCTCAGTCAGCTGGATTAGTGGAAAGACTGTATAGAGTACTAAAGTTAAAATTGTCAAAACTTTGTGCAGATACCAAGCTGAAATAGGTGGATGCCTTGCCATTAGTGCTGATGGCGATGTGCTCCACTCCAAACAGGAGTACTGGACTTACACCACATGAAATTCTGACAGGTCGCACTATGAGAACACCAATAACAGTCTTGTCTTTGAGACATCCGGATTTGCATTTTGCAGATGAATTGATGATAGACTACTGTAGGAAGTTAATTGTATGTGTACAGCAATTTCATTCCCAGGTCAGAGAGGCTCAACAACCTCCTCCAACGGAACCGTGCTACAATCTACAACCTGGAGAATGGGTCCTAATAAAGAACCACAAGCGAAAGAATGCACTGGCAGCTCATTGGACCAGTCCATTCCAGATTCTACTCACCACCCATACAGCAGTCAAGTGTGAAGGAAAAAGCACCTGGATACACGTTTCACATTGCAAGAGAGTTTCCCCACCAAAAGATTTCCTGTCTAAACCTCTTGCTGTGGATCAAACAGCAATCACCAAGGACTTGCAACAGAACCCAGTTCTCAAAAGACAGGACACACAACCCCATGACTATAATTTATGTGCAGATAGGACGTCACATCGTAAGGGAGAGGATTTGTCACAACTAAATAAAGAAGATTTGCCACAACTGGTAAGATAATAAAGAATAATATGATATGTAAGGGTGGAGTGTAGGGTACCGGAATAAATTGTACGGGGGAATACAGGCTAGGTACCTGGCAAGGGGAGGGGTGCTGGGTCCGCTCCTAAGTGATCACTTAGCAGGAGAAACATGGGATCCCTCTCCCTAATTGTGGTTGTCCTCATGTGCATGACAAAAGCGAATGCCTGGACCCTTTGGGTGTACTGCCCCTTGAGCAAATGTTCCCAAGAATAGACAATGTTACTCTTCATCAGGTGGCAAACCACACAACGATAATCCCCATTAAGACCACCAACCTCAGTTGCATCCTTTATAGAACTGGGAAAGTATGGAATCTGCGATGGAATATAACAGGGGGGAACACTGTTTATCATAATGGCAGCAGTAAGAACTGCTACCATAGACCCCCGGGAACACGGATTACTGGATTGGGACTCGTGCACTACCCTGCACACAATGAATGGCCCACTATCGGTAGGCAACTCCTGGGGGGTCCTAGTTATTGCCACTGGCATTTTGGAACCTGGGTATGGCCTAGCTTTATTCTATAATGTCACCAAAGGCAGGAGTCTATATCTCAAGGTGCAACTGCTGTATAATGTACCCAGGGCTCCCGGCCATGTTAATAATAATGATACAATTACAGGAAATGACATGTATCAAAGACAGCTTTTAAGCTGTAAAAATATGATACAACCTTAGAGGATATTGGATGTAGAAGCAGTCTTTGATATGTCCCCAGGGAAATGTGTCTCACACACATCAAGGGTGTTGGCCCCATGTGAAGGAATTATGGCCACTGGTGCGAGCTCGCTTGCAGAAGCGAACTCTAGATACCATCATAGGAGCTGGAACAGCCCTAGCAATAGTTTCCCTTAATCAATGAGATATTGAAACTCTTCAAAATAAGTTAGGGATGGCAGGAAGTTCATCAGGACATGCCCTTGTAATTTTAGCACACTGGGGGGCCCCTCACGGGAAGGGCACTCCAGAAAATAAGTCAGAGCTTGGAGCCTGGCTGGGTATGGACTAATCGATCATTATGGCAGAGTTATGTGGCTCAAGAACAACAAGCTTCTGTAAACAACCAAATGTGCTGCATATTGGCTCAGATAGAGGCTAATCAGCAGTATCAAATATTTTATATGCTATGGCAACGGCTTAATGCATCTATGTGAGTGAAGGAACTAAGTCTCCAGGGGGACGGATGGGTGAACCCTATCTCCTTTTGGTGCAAAGGAGACCAGTGTCATGCCCATTTGCAATATGCCTCCCCTTGGAGACAAGGAAGGTGGTGTCCTTTTTTTGTACTTCCTCAGCTAATAAAAGGAAATCTGTGGATGCCACAAATAGAGCATTCCTGGATAGATCAGGACAATTATACAGTAAACCCTGATGTTTGTGAGGTAAGGCAAACGGGATATGAGAGCCTGTTACAAGGAAGGGAGGCTCATCCTTGCATGCACCCGATTGCAGGAAAATGTATTTGGCATTGGTAGTGGGTAAATGGCATGGATATTTATCAAGAAGGGCCAAGGGCTGCGTGTGTGGTAAGCACAAGCTCAGGAGCGTGGGATGATGGCACTCGGGTGGAGGGCCCAAAGATTAGCTGTTCTCAAAATGTGACCTCGTATTGGCTCCACTCCACCGGACAGTGTTATGTTCTCACACTGTTCGAGAGCACACAGAAGTTATATAGTACCACAGCCCCAGAACTGGCCCTGCCTGTATCATTGTCTTGCCCTGAATCACACAGCTGACAGCAATGGGAAAGGAGGTGCGGAAATTATTTAAGGCACCAGCAGAGGTATCTCAGGCTGGGTCCACACTGATGGCGGCAAATTCGCCGCTGTCGGATTGATTGCTCTGGATCGACCGAGCGGTCTGTGTAGACCCACTCAGTCGATCCAGCAAGCGAGACAGGAAAACCACCCCGGTAAGTGGCGTAGCTGTTCCCTTCGACGCAGTGCAGTGTGGATGCCGCGCAGAGGAGACGCTGTGAAGTCGATGGGAGATAAGCAAGTGATTTACGTCACTTGCGTATCTCCAGTCGATTGCCGCCGAATTGCAAAGGTAAGTGTAGACCGGGCCTCACACAGCAGCTATAAAGATGAAAATAGATTAAAAGGGAATCATTCAAATAGCACAGCATTTGGAATCTTGCACCCAACATAACTGGTGGGTTATCTTCACTAATTGGCCACCAGGCGCTGCCCATTTCGTGAATATTATTATGCATCCAATAGTAGTTATGCTTTTTGCGCTATTGCGTTTGGTGATAGTGACTATTGTGTTATGGTGTAAAATTAAAAAGGTTTATGTATGGCTGAAGCATATGGAGTCCAGAGAGCAGTGGAGAAAAGCAACTTTGATGTATGTAAAAATGTAACAGCAAGAAAAGGAAAATATGGAGGAAGTCCAAAAACTGATGAATATCGAGGTAGAGTAAATCAAATTGTCTTTAGTTATCTGATAATTGTGCTAAATAGCACAAAAGGAGAGAGAATGTGGAAAAATAACTAAAGGTCCGAAGGCTGTTTTTGTGAAATAAGGCTGCAGTGTGTTGCAAAGTGTGGCAAGTGTTACAAGATGTGGCAATAGCATATTGATCAAAAAAAAAGGAACTACTGGTACAAGAGAAGAGCATGTTTTGAAACTAATGGAATGTATTCCACATATGGCTTGCTAAGAATTGGCGTCCAAATAAGAACATGGCTTTGTATTTCCTTGTTCCTATCTGTTTGCAATGCTTGTAATGTGATAAGAGCTTTTTTATAAAAGACCACTGTACAATCTGTTCAGGGGTGCAGTCTTGAACTGTACCCCCAGGTAATTACTTGTGATTAAAGGTCTTCTTCTTGATTCACCCCAACTGAGTGAGGACTGAGTTTTCTTCGACACTCCTAGTATCTTTTTTGAGATGGCTATTCATCCATAAGGGTCTAATCACAGTGCCTTTCCTTACAAGTTTTTTCCCCTTCTTTGGGATGCAAATTTCAGTTAGTTTTTGCATAGCTAATTTGAAGATACTCCAAGCTTCCTCCACAATTAAGCCCTTGAGATCTTTAGTCCAGTTGGCTTTTTTGACTAATTCCCTCAGTTTCCCCAAATCTACCCTTTTCAAATAAAAAACCCATAGCTGATGACCTGGGTTTGTTTATCTTCCATTTAATTTAAACCCAGTCAACCTGTGATCACTCTAACAAAGGTTATTTCCAATGACCAGCTCTTCTATGATGTACTTATTATTCATCAGAAAAAAACCTAAAATTGCATCACCTCTTGTTGATTCAGTGACGATTTGATGAAGAGAGTTGTCCTCTGTCACATCCAAAAATAACTGAGCCCCATCATTATTAATAGGGTGTATTTTGCAATCTATATCCGGGAAGTTAATGTCTTCCATTATGACCCTATTCCCCAAAGTATTTTTCTCTCTAATTATATTAAAGAGATGACTATTTATATTGGAGTCTGGCCCATGGGATCTATGAAAGAGACAAGAGACTTTAGGTGGATGAGGTGATATCTTTTATTAGACCAACTTCTGTTGGTGAAGAGACATGCTTTTAGGCTACTCAGAGCTTTTCTTCAGGTCTGGGGTTCTATAGCAGACCCATAATATTATATAATATAGCAGATCCTAACAGAACCTCTTTTACAATACTGCGCCAAAGTGGTTTTGATCCAAACAGTGTATGTTTTCTCCACACTCTCACTTCGTATTTCTTTATAGTTTCCCACTTCATGGGTGTACAACGTTTTCCCTTTATTCCTCTCTCTCTAAACAGCACACACCCTTCAAAACCTGTATTTCAGTTATGAGCGCTATTTCACCATGATTCTATGATAACTATTGATCTCATTTGACCTTCATCAGATTCAGAGGGTTGTTGCAAACTAGTGCAGGGGCAGAGCCTTCCAACACCCGCATGTTATTTTTCCCTGAGGCAAGTGTGCCTGATAGGTGCTGACTCAGCCCAGAGTAACCCGCAGGCTGTGCTGAACGCTTCACAGGAAAAGGCCTCATGAGTCCCTATGACACCCATCTAAGTGTTATTAAACGCAGAGCCAGCAGTTCCCACTAAGATATCTAGTCGTGTGTATAAAAGGAGAGAGCTCAGCTGATGTCTTGAGCTGCCAATTGAAACATGGACAGATTCTGTGAGTGAAACTTCTTGTCTTAGAACTTTTGCAGCGGGATGGGAGGGGTTGGAATTCTGGCCACAGAAGGATGGGACAGGTTGTCCTTTTGAGGTCCTTCTTACTTTATCAACTAAGTGATTATATTCAATTAGCTTTATTGTTTCACATCTTTCGCTCTCTCTCTTGTTACCATCTTTTTCTTTTTCTCTTTCTCTTTTAGTTGATTTTCTCCCAGAATCCTTTAAGTGTGGAATGTGGGGGGAAATAGCACCAATGTATTTTTGTTTTCACTTGGCTTCAATTACACAATAAGATCAACTTTACTGCCCAATGCTCTGATGCAGAGAATGCATTAAGGACAAATTTGGGCTTCAGAATGTGGAGGAAGTTATTCGGAGGGCCAGCTGTTTTAGATTTGATTCAGACTAATAGAGAGGAATTGGTTGAGAATCTGAAGGTGGAAATCTAGGTTAATTTTAAAGCTGATGGAAATTTATCATGAAAAATAATTCATGGAAAAATTAGTTTGCTTTCTAAATAAAACTCTTTAATAGAAAATTTTTATTTCTATAAAAAAATCATTTTTAATGAAAAACCGAGTACGGATTTTTTTCTTCAAAAACTGAAACATTTTGGAAACAACAGAAACATGATTATTTTCAGGGCTTTGAGGTTTTTTGTGTTTTGCTTGCTTTTTAGTAAATAAAGCAAACATTTTCAATGGGAACTTCTAGGGAAAAAATGAAATCTGGACATTTAAAAAGAACCAAAAGACATTACCATTTTCTGTCTAGACTTAGTTCATTTTATTTCTTCCCTGGGAAATTTTTATCTTGCCTTCATTTGTGTTGGATGGAAGATTCCAGCAGTCAAATTACTTTTTCTGTTACTCCTCCATATTCTAAGGCATATGACTTGGTGGCATGAAGTTTCTATTGGATTGATGCCAGACTCACATTGCATGTGAGACTATGTGTATAGATTTATCTGGAGGGTCTGTTTAACATGTTAGACTGAGATATTCATGGTATGTGGTTATGGAGGAGAGGAAGAATATAGGGAGATAGTAAAAGCTGCATGCTGGCATTTTGTTCTTTGTCAAAATTCTGATTTGCTCCTCAGCAATGTGGAACTGATCATCCAATGCTTGATCGAGATCATGGATTTTATGAGGATTAGCTGCTTGAGGTTCATTTTAGATGAGATAAATAATGTTGGTAGAGTGTGGAAAACAACCTTAAGAATTACTGAGCCATATATCAGCCTACACAACTGTGTAGGGCTAGACATGATTTGAAACAAATTTTAGTGATTTTGGTTAGATCAAGATTACTGATGGGTAGTCATAGCCATAATTAAAAAACATGTCATCTCTGGATGACATCCCACTTGCCTGCAAATTAATTTCAAATCCAACTGTAAAGCCCAAATGAAGGTATAATGACCATTTCAAAGCTTATGTCCCAAGTACATAAAAGGTGGTTACAAGGGAGGAGGGAAAAATTTTTTCTCCTTAACCTCTTAGGATAGGACAAGAAGCAGTGGCCTTAATTGCAGCAAAGGTGGTTTAGTTTGGACCTTAGGAAAAACTTCCTGTCAAGGTATTTAAGCACTGGAATAAATTGCCTAGGGAGGTTGTGGAATCTCCATCATTGGAGAGTTTTAAGAGCAGGTTAGACGAACACTTGTCAGGGATGGTCTAGATAATTCAGGGGACTGGCTAGCTGACCTTATGAGGTCCCTTCCAGTCCTACACTTCTATGATTCCTCCAGGAGTTTCCTAAGGTACAGAGGGTTCCACACCTTTCCCAGGATAGCTGTGCCTTTCGGGAACTCAACCAGGAACATGTAGTTCATATGCTGTGTAGGACCTTTTTCTGCCCCAGGAAGAATTCCACCATAAATTGTTTTCAAGCCTGTTGATGAGTGCTGGAAATGATTACCCTTTTGCTAGACCTACCCTCTGCAAATTAATCTCTTCTTGTCATTAAGCTCCATGGAAATTAACCCACAGAGAATATTTCCTGCTCTGTAGTTTAATTGCATAACCAGCTGGGATGGCAACTCCTATCTCCAGCCCACGCGTCCCTTTGTAAATCTTAGCATACAACATACAAGGATATGCAAAAGATGTAGATAATTAAAGAGGAAGAACAAAGTAATTATTGAGAACATCAGTTCCTTCAATCCAAAGCTTCCTGGTTTCACCACCGAAAATGCATTACATATGTGTGTTTCTGGTTGTGGGGACTGTAAACAGTTCCTGATAACAAAGTATGGGATGGGTGCTGCACTCCAGTTACTTTCAGTGATTCTGAAATATATGGCTTTGTCCTCAGATATAGTCAGGAATTTAAAGGGCATAAAGTACTGGATTTTAGTGTCTTATTCTTCCAACACCAGTAAAAATTACACTTTATTCTTTTAAAATTATTTTTCACTTCTCCAGAAAGGTTCTGGGAATTTGGATTTCTCCCCACAACCTGCAAGGCTGTGTCTGCAATACAGTCACATTGGGAACAAAGTTAGAATCTATTTGTTCCCAGATGTGTTTGTACACAGGTCCATTTTGTCCCCAAATTAAGAACCCATATCATCCCCATATCATCAGTGGCTCAGTTTTTGGACTGAGATAAAGCTTGGACTGAATGTAGCTTCACTGGAGTTTGAAAAAAAAGGAGCTTTTTGCCTCCCTGATCTGGGGGATCTCTGTCTGCCAATCCAGTCACTGGTGCAAATTAGAGGATGCTCAGATATGCTGTACTTTATCCTAGAAATCATAGAACAATCGGGCTGAAAGGGCCCTCAAGAGGTCTTCTAGTCCATCCCTTGGTGCTGAGGCAGTAACAAGTAAACCTAAACCATCCCTGACAGGTGTTAGTTTAGCCTGTTCTTAAAAACTTCCAGTGAAGGGGATTCCACAACTTCCTTAGATAATACATTCCAGTGTTTAACGATCCTTACAGATAGAAATTTTTTCCAAATATCTAAGCTAAATTTCACTTGCTACAAATTAAACCAATTTCTTCTTGTCCTTCCCACGTTGGAGCTGGAAAACAAGTGGTTATCATCCTCTTGAAAACAATCATTTACTTACTTGAAGTCTTATCGCTTTCCTTCATCAGCCTTCTCTTTTCTAGGTTAAACATGCCCAATTCTTTAAACCTTTCTTCATAGTTCATGTTTCCTAAACCTCTTATTATTGTTGTTGCTTTCCTATGGACTCTCAGATATGTCCACATCTTTTTGTTAAAGTGTGGTGCCTCAGACTGTCTACAACTGAGGCCTCACCAGTGCAGAACAATTGCCTCCCAGGTGTCACATACAACACTCCTGTTAATGCACCCCAGAATGACATTTGCCTTTTCATAACAGCATCACATTCTTTTTCTTTCTTACAACAATCCCATCAAATAGGGTCAGCTCTATGAGTCCTCCTCTCCCTCTTGTCAGTTTATGCCATGTTTTTAATGCCAGCTGCCAACCTGACACCAACCCTCCTCCTTTTTCAGCTGGGCTTGTGACCGGCTATGGTTGACTTATGCAAGGACCCCTGATCCTTTTCACAGTACTTCCTAGTCAGTTAGTCTCCATTTTGTATTTGTGCATTTGATTTTTCCCTTCCTAAGTGTAGTACTTTGCATTTGTCTTAATTTAATTCTTGTTATTCATGTTGGACCAGTTCTCCAAATTTATCCAAATTGTTTTCAGTTTCTGATCCTGTCCACGAAAGTGCTTGCAACCCTTCCCAGATTAGTGTCACCCGCACATTTCATAACTATAACTACGTGCTCTACTCCATCACTCAAATCATTGATGAAAATATTATATAAGTACCAAACCCAGGTTAGATTTTTGTGGGATCCCACTAGATATGTCCTCCTAGTGTGACAGCAAACCACTGATAAGCTACTTTTTGAATAGAGTTCTTTAACCAGTTCTTTAACCTTATATTAATTTAGTCTAGACTACATTTCCCTACATTCTTATAAGAATGTCATGTAGCACTGTGTGAAAAGCCTGACAAAAGTCAAGACACATCACTGTATCATTGCAAGACATATTTATTTCAGCAGCCAGTGTCCCACGCAAGTAGTCAGAGATCTCTGGGATATAAAATTCACACCCCCTTTTGCCAAGAAGTGCTGTCTAAGCGAGCATGGGAAGGAAAGGTTTAGGTACCGCTAAGGTTGCTCTGAATTATAAGATAGAATTTATGTGGTTGAACTGATCTTTTAAAGCTCTAAGTGGATTGGGAATTGATTACACAATGAACCACATGATTCACTGTCTGACATTTCCATGGTTGTGCTCAACGTAAGAGGGAGCTCCTTCCATACTCAATGAGGGGGAGAATCATGGAAAAAACAAAAACATGAAGCAGACTCTGGTTAGGTCCCTCAATTCCACTCATGAGACCAAGTCTTGAAGACATCACTCAGAATCAAATTGTCCACTGTACATGAATTTCTTCTGAGCCATTCAAGACAGAGCTAAGTGTATCTCTGGGGGCCAGAACCCACAATGGTAGATTGTGGTTTGACTAGTCCATGTGATATTTTACAGTTTATAAATCTGCATCAGACTGTGAAGATTTGAGCCTCTCCATAGATCTGAGGTGTATCATATCAGTGAAGTTACTATGCTCGATTGTCTCAGAGAATGAGTTTGCTTCACTGTTTGTGTCATCTGTTTTATTTACATATCTGTCTCCAGTACTCCTTCCGATCTTCCTCCTTGTGGTAGTCCCAAGCTTGCAGATTCTCCCTGGCAAACAGCAGACGTGGGAAAAATGCTTTATGGACCCTGACTACGAAGAACTGTTGGCTATTGCCAAAAATGGACTGGAAAAAAGGTGTAATTCAAAGAAGGTGGTGATCGTTGGGGCAGGAATAAGTGGACTCACAGCTGCCAAACTGCTGAAAGATGCTGGTTGTGAGGTAATTCTATTGACTAAGATGATCCAGAGACAGGCCAGGAAGACTGTGCTTTCTTGAAATAGTCTTATTTCTTTTTCATAGAGTAAACAATATTGAAGAACAACACAAGGTGAACTTAAATAAACTAACAGTGAAAGAAAGAAAGGAAGAAAGCATAACACAGTATATTATTATTGTCATTTCCAGTAAAAAAAAAAGAATTGACTTAAAGTTAAGATTAGAATATTCATAGCATTACCATAAGAAAACCTAAATACCAAAAATGTTGGAGGTAAGAAATCCAAATCACTACATTTTATGGAAATGGTGATTAATTAAGGAAATGTTCTCAAAGTTTCTCATATTTCTAACAAATTCTATATGTGTGAAAATTGATATTTACTATTTGACAACAACTTGAACTTTGCCCCTTCCTCTTTTTGTTTTGTTTTGTTTTATTTTGTTTTTCCATAGAAGAAGCTACAGACTTATCTTGCCTGTGGACCTTGAGAAAATCTGAAATTCGTTATGCCTAGACATCCACTACTCCCCATCTCAAGACCACCCAAGAACTACAGCCCTGAGGGCTGGAAAATCAACAGAGAGCACTTGGGCACTTATATTTTAAGTGCTTAGTTGTTGTGTTAAACACTGTCTCACTGAAAACCTATTTTTATAATAAATAGGAAAGGATACAATTACTATAAAATCTTCCGTATTAGAATCTGTTCCTTGAGACACCAATTCAGGAACATAGCTCTATTCAAGAAGGATGGCTAACCACATTCTTAACTTTAAGCACATCCTTAAATCTTATAGAGTTCAAATTCATTTTAAGCATTTCCTTGCATAGGTTCCTGAATCAACTGAGGGCTTACATGAATTGTCCAAAATTACTTTTATAAAATAATCATTTTCTTTCTGTGAAGACTATTTGCATTAGAAATGGCATGGGAAAAATTAATCTTTATCATTCCAGAGAGACACATACAGACACTAGGTACAGGCAAAGGACTGAAAATCATAACCTGTGTTTTATTCCCAGGTTCTCATCCTAGAAGCCAGTGATCGCTTAGGAGGTCGCATCATGACCCATAGAGAACAAGATTGGTATGCGGAGTTGGGAGCCATGCGTTTGCCAGCACACCACAGGTAACCCTCCTCAGCCACCAACCTTCCTTCAGAATAGGGGAAGCCCTATTTTTAAGACTTTTATATAATTCCTGGAAACAGGGAGAATAATTTTTAAAGGCTCAAATTTGAATAGGTTAAAATGCCCCCTTATTCCATGGCATCAAGTTGTCAGACTGTGATCAGTGGGGAAGAGAAATCTCCATGGAGTTGTTACTCTTCCTGCAGAAGTGGGCTGAAAGTAAATTGGCAGAAGTAACTAAGCCAGCCTAAATGAGGGCCTAGGGTTGGTCCAGATTAATTATCCCCCTGAAGAAAATGGGGAACTGGATATTGGAGTCACAGTTAAGTCCCTGGTATATTATTGGACTATGCAACTATGATTGGGAGCACATATCAGTAAATGAAGGGTAAAACTCCCACTAGAACATTTCAGTCAGCAAAACAACAACAGTTTATAACCCAGGAAATCAATAGTTAAGGTTGAATTTACAAGAAACCCAAACGTTGGAAGATTTGGACCTTATCATATAAAATACCAAACACCCACTGCTCTGGCCCCATAGAGACCTCAGCCTGTCACCTTCCAGCCATGAGTCCTTTCATACCTTCTTTGTCAAATGTGCTATTTTTGTATTATGGATTTTTTCAAAGCACTTTCTGAATATTTATTAGTTGGAGCTGGTCAGGGTTTTAGATTGACCATCTGGTACCCATCTAAATCCTCAAATTTTCTACCCCTGTGTTGCGTATTGAAAGAAATGTGGCTCAGTATCAGTTTTATCATTAAATGGCAAAAGACTTTGTTAACATGGCATTAAAGTCGCCCTGTGATAGCTCATGCCCTTCCAGAATGTTGAGGTCCACAAAACTCAAACCATTTGAAAAAACAGAAAATACAGAGTTAAAGTAAATGCCCACATAAACTTAACTCTCCCGCTCTTGAGCTCGCAATACTCACTGGGAATTATCTACATGCACTCTAACACCATTCACTCTGTTAGCCATAGCTGTATTGTAATGGTGGAGGAATAAGTTGGAGCAGGTTGGAAAAACTGTGATTCTGACCTGAGGAGATCTGGGCATTAGTTTGAGGAACGTCGTACAGCTGTGATTGGGATACGAAGAGATCTGGTTCCGAATTCCCCCATGCATGTTATCAAAGGAAAGACGTGTATATAAGAACATAAGAATGGCCATACTGGGTCAGACCAATGGTCCATCCAGCCCAGTATCCTGACTTCCAACAGTGGCAATGCCAGGTGCTTCAGAGGGAATGAACAGAACAGGTAATCATCAAGTGATCCATCCCACTGCCCACTCCCAGCTTCTGGTGAACAGAGGGTAAACATACTCAGAGCATGGTTTTGTATCCCTTCCATCCTGGCTAACAGTTATTGAAGTACCTAGTCTACCTCTTTTCAGTACAGGATTGGGTAGGCTGTGTCAGTAGCAGGACCTGGGGTCATCTTGCCCTGGGTATTGTCAGTAGTGAGGTGGGATATGAAAACAGTCTGGAGATTTAATGATGGATAGGGAAAGGTATAGGCTTAGGTGGTATCATGTGTGCAAGTGCAAAAGGGTTGTAAAAGAGTGGTATTATGTATGCCAGTAAGGGTATGAAGTAGTTGTTAAATTTTACTAGTGTGGTATTCTGTCGTGGGAGGAGGCTCAATATGATAATAGTGCAAGTGCAGGTAGTGCCCATCCATTAAAGTGAAAAGACAGAGTGGGAGCATATTATGGGTGTAAGAAGCCAGAGTTAAACTTGTGTGAGCATTTACCTTAATGCTGTATTTACTGCATTTGGACATACTGCTGAACTCTACATTCTGGAAGGGGAAAAGTTATCATTGGACAACCTTCACTCTGTGATAATGAAGTTTTTTGCCGCTTAATCTCCCAGTTTTTTAAACGGGAGAAATGTTTTCTTGGTAGGAGTTCGTGATCATTTAGATAGTTGTAGTTCTCACCTAAGTTTGCAGTTGATTGATAGGCTCTTGTGCCTCGGTAATAATCAGGTGTCTTTCCACTAAGCATCCCAATTTCCCAGGTCTCCTCCACTCCCTTGTTCATTTTGTTACAGTGAAATGGGGATAATGGACATGCTTTGAAATGTGAGCAAAATCTCATCTATGGCCAATGTCTGAAAATCTTGACAATTTTATTACATGGTTGTTACAGTAACTTTAAGCAAGTGTGAGAAGACTAGCATGTCTCTCTCTTTCTCCACCTGCTGCCCCACCATTGTCTGCAAAAAGTAGTGAATCCCAACATTTCCAGCTCCCCCTCTCCTTCCCATCTCATTAAGCCATTAGTTGGCACTGTGGATACCATTTACATGCAGGGCACATCAACACTTAAAACACTATATTGGTGCAGCTACACCAATGCAACTGTTGCTGTAGCACTTTAATGAAGACACTCCTGAATGAAGAGTTCTCCTGTCAGTATAGTTAATCTACCTCCCCAAGAGGCAGTAACTATGGTGGTGGGAGAAGTTCTCCTACCAAAATAGTGCTGTCTCTCTGGGGAGTTAGAGTTGGTATAATTACACCACGTGGGTTGTGGATTTTTCACACCTCTGAGGCCCTACACTTTTCACATCTCTGAGGTCTACACTTACCTTTGGGATTTGGCGGCAGTTGACAGGAGATACGCAAGTGACGTAAATCACTTGTGTATCTCCTGTCGACTTCACGGCGTCTCCTCTGCGTGCTGTCCACACTGTGCTGCGTTGAAGGGAACGCTGTTCCCTTCAACGCAGCGCTATGCCACTTACTGGGGTGGTTTTCCTGCGTCAATTGCTGGATCGACTAAGTGGGTCTATCCAGACCACTCAGTCGATCCAGAGCAATCGATCTGATGGCGGCGAATTTGCTGTCGTCAGTGTAGACCCAGCCTCAGAGACATAGTTATACTGATCTAGATCTGCAGAGTAGACCATACCTAAGAAGTTTCTCCCTTCTGTCCCCTGCCTTTGCATACACACATCACAGGCAGCAACTTACTGGAGAGGCACAGTGGCTGCTCAAGAAGATACAGACAAACATTTCATTTCAAGTTGATCAATCAAAATGAAACATCTTTATTTGGGAAACTCAAAACCAAAATGTTTTGACTTTCTGCATAGATATTGTTTGGAACTTTTCATCCCACTTTGGAATGAAAATAAATGTCAAAACAGCAGAATTTCCCACAGGATAGAATGTTAATTTGGCCAATCAGCTCTTTATATGTGTCTATTACTGCCTTCAGAAACCTCCATTGGGTTCTTTAGCTCAAGTACTTGTGGGCTCTGTTTTAAATCCACAGGTCCAAGGTTCAGCATGTGCAAATATATTAATCAGGAGCATTGTCAGAGGTGCATCTATCTTATCAACCTGTTTGGTTTTTTTCCTATTAAGTCTTTAGGAATGGGCAGCTTTTTCTATCATGTCTTTTGTAATGATCAAGGAAGATTCTGATTTTACACTTAATAGAAGTAATATTTGGTCCTGAATTACCCTAAAGTCTATGGGACTGTTCAGGGAGTAGACAATGCTGAGAAAGATGATAAAAATGTCTCAAGAAAAAGTATTTTTCATTGAAAAAAATGACATTTTTCCAAATGTAAACCATTTTGTGAAATTTAGACTTTTCTTTCATTTTTAGCAACATTTTTCATTTCACTAAAATTTTTATTGTAAGCCTACTTAAAAGTGTTACTGAAATGGTTCCCAACATTCCTCATTTATTGCAAAACAAGGATGGCAGTAAATACATTTTAAACATTTTTTATTAAAAAACCTCTGAAAAATAGGTCTGAGATGAATGTGAAAAATTGAAATAACTTCAATATTTCAAAAGTTTTCACAGTTAAAAAAGGTTGACCAGCATCAGTTTCAAGATTGGCTTTTGGTAAAGTGTGGCTCTGGAGTCACATTACACACAAATAATTTAAGTTACATACGTCAGATATGGACATTTGTATTAGAGGATCACATATGAACATATAACTTTCTTTCACATTTTTGAAATTTTCTCTTTTTTTCCCTTTTTCTTTAGGATTGTGCGTGAATTTATTAAAAAATTGAAACTGAAACTGAACCAATTCCATATGACTAGTGAAAAAGGCTGGTATTTCTTTAACAATGTCCGGGTAAGAACTGCAGATGTGGCACGAAACCCTGATATCTTGCAGTACCCTGTGCATCCAACAGAAAGAGGAAAATCTGCCGATGAACTTTATGATCAAACACTGGATAAGGTATGTGTGTTGTGGAAAGGACCATGCACTGTGGTTATGTTTTCATTAAACAGTTAGCCGGCATTCTCATTTTGGTGTTGGCCCTAAACCTTTCAAATGTAAGTGATCTTTTCAACTCAGGCTCATTGGCACACTGGAGGCAGGACTCTGCTTTCTTGCACTGGAAACCCACCCACTGGGCAGTGAAGATGCAGGATAAAACCCCTGAGTGCTGATAGGCCTCCAATGCCTTCCCCATAATTCCCCCTGGTTACCCAGAAGGACAAACAAGTTATGGGAAATAATTATCAAGAGGCTTTGCCTACTGTACCCCAGTGAACCATGGAACATGCCCCTGGAAGTCCTAGTGACACATATGGGTACATGTAGCACCACTGAGAGAACAGTACCTTGTCTTCTCAGCAGTGGCATACTATGAGTCTCCTGCACCCAGGGGCCAAGCCTGCATTTAGGTGGCCCCCCAAGCCTTACATCCCCACATGCACAGGGCAGGAGAGGTGCTGGCACCACCTCCCAGCTGCTCAGGAGGGGCTTAGACCTGGGGGGGCACAAATGCAGGCTTGGCTCCGCCACCCCTGCACTTACCCGCCACAAGGCATCTGCTCTCCCATTCCAATCCTCCATCTCAGCACCAGCTTGGACAGGCCGGCCTCCTCCCCTGGCCTGGGGTGGGGCCCCGGCTGGCCTTTCATGACAGGCAGAGGTTGGGGTGCAGGAGGTTCTAAGGGTCAGCTGCCTCGAGAGCCTCCTGCACCTCCTGCCCCCTATATGTCATGAAGGGTCAGCTCAGCCCCCTTGCAGACTGCTGCCCTGGGGCCTGCCCTCCAACAGCCCTCTCTCAGTATGCCACTTGTTCTCAGTGTGGTGGCTCATGCCCATGGCAGGCTAACCCAGTGCCAATCACCGAGTTACTTCTCCAGGAAAGACGTATCATGGGAACTCATCCTTCCAGGTGCTGAGCACATCTGAGAGGTTCTGAACACCCTCAGGTTCCATTGATTTCCAAGGATGTTAAGGATGCTCAGTATCTTTAG
This sequence comes from Mesoclemmys tuberculata, assembly GCA_007922155.1. Taxonomy (NCBI): domain Eukaryota; kingdom Metazoa; phylum Chordata; order Testudines; family Chelidae; genus Mesoclemmys; species Mesoclemmys tuberculata. The sequence goes on from ML676955.1 coordinate 1,825,954, forward strand.
TAAATGGTCAGGAAAGGAAACACCTATGAGAGATGTGAAAAAACAATGAGAGTCCTGTAACACTTTAAAGACTAACAAATTTTATTTCTGCAGGCATAAGCTTTTGTGGGCTGTAACCCACTTCATCAGATGCCATGAATAGAAATCAGATGGGGGTGTATATATACATCCAAGAGTAAGGAACAACAATGGGGAGGGGAGGTGTTAACAAAATCCATTCAGTTAGAGTAGATGAGACCTATTAATTGATTAGAAGGTAAGAATGTGTGAACAGTGAAAATTCTTGTAATGAGATAACCATTCCAAGTCCCTATTCAGACCCAATTTGATAGTGTCAAATTTGCATATCAGTTCCAGGAGACATGGTTCTCCTACAGACATATTACCAAGCTAAGATAGCAAACTTATATTAAATTGGCAAGTCTGTTTCCAAAGTAAGCCCAGTTGCTAGCTGTGTCAGATGACTTGGACTCATGAGCCTCTAAAACTGCAGTTGAGATGTGTGGGCTAGGACATTGTCACATATAGAGAAAAGAATAAACCTTGAAAGGTTGAAACAAATGACTGTTTTCTTGGTTGCTACCCAGGTGACAACAGACTGTGACGTTTTGAAAGAGAAATATGACTCCTTTTCCATCAAGGTAATTGAAGTTGGCCTTCCAGGATCTTTAAATCTAAATATGCTTGATTTCCTAAAGCTTTCCTCACATTAACCAATAGAACACCTTGTGGGATACATCTTGCTATGTGCACACAATCCATGGTAGGGAATAAAGCATCATACTCCTCTTAAAGAACCTGGCATAGGTACCTTGTCACCTCATAAGTCTTCATGAGGCAGCACCTACTTCCCTCTTGTGTCTTCCTGGCTCTGCTTTGTGGCAAGGGGAGGTCAGGGACATGGATCCACATTATCTCCACTTCTCCCAACCCAAAACACCAACCCACAGAAAGCAAGCAGTCTTGATGCTCCCGTACTCCCAGTGTTTGTGTAGTGAAGACAGAACCCTCCTCCACTCCTGTGTAACCAACTTCTTCCCACTCCAGCTCTCTGTGCGACTTAAAGCTATGTATCCTCATCCACAGTTATTTCAATGAAGTACCTTTCCTCTGTGTCCCTGCCTACCATTATTTTTACCCTGCAGGAGATGTGGTCTGGGCCATAATTCTTTAATCAAAGACAATGATATCTTGGTAGGGACACTATGAGGAAAATTCTTGTCCCATGGAAGTCAGTGGCAAAGCTCTGATTGACTTCACTCGGGTCAGGATTTAACCCAGTGAACAAAAAGGCTGAGGGGTGGGTCTTGAATGTGAGCATCATCCTTACTTCAGTGATTGGTTATAAGGAAGAAGACAAATCACACTGGAGAGGAGTGGATGGGTTTGACATCTGTCCCCTGCCTCGTGGATATTGAATAATTCTGTGTTAATTTTAAATGAAATATCCTTTTGGTTATCATATCTCAATGTCAATATAATATACATGCACCTTCTATCCCCTTTGCTCTTTCCCATCCAGGAGTATTTGATTAAAGAAGGAAATTTAAGTAGAGGAGCCATTGACATGATTGGTGATGTGATGAATGACGCTAGTCTGTTTCACATATCATTTCTTTACTCTGCCATATCCTTTGCTACCTTCTCTGAGGAAAGGTGAGCAGAAAAGAATCTTTATTTACTTGTTTTGTATGGGGAAGCACATGTGTCTATCTGTCCATCCATTATTCAATACATCCATCTCTCTGTCAACCTCCTACTATCTCATCCATTTGTCTTCCCATCTACCAGTGCAGATGGCTGCCTTCTTTGAAGTAGGCACTGCTGGTCTGAATTGTCATAGAGGGTAGGTTATACTACTATAGATTTATAGCCATGAAAGGCTAGGGACTCTTTCACAGGAGATAAGCTACGCATTACTGAAAGTGTCCACAGTTTCTAACTGAGTGAGTTCTGACAGAATTCAATAATTAACTCCGTTGTGTGAGTATGTGTTATGGGCATATTGGGCCATAGCTGTGTGGTATCTCAGGAAGCCTTTGGTCAAACAACAGCAAATCATTGCTCACTAATCCTGTCCAGCTCCCCTATGAGGCACATCTAATTCCAAGTCAATCTGAGAACCATGAGGATTTTAGAGCATTTAGAAGATTCAGGCTTTGAACAGAAAGCTGGCCTTAACCTTAATTAATGCAGACCTAGCATTCTGCTGTAATAAAACAAACCAGAGTTTAACAGTCACTGGGGGATAGATTCTATTTTCCATTATGCAGCTCCTTACAGCCTTCCTTATTATTCTTGTGATGTTCTCTCAGATAACTGAGCTCAGATTCTGTAACTATTTCCTATCATCTTTCCCTACCTTTCTTTCAGGTTTGACGAGATCACTGGGGGATTCGATCAGCTTCCTCATGCTTTCTACCAGGATATCCATGGGGGCGTTAAATTTCAGTCCCCGGTAGTGAAGATATTAAATGAGGATGACCAAGTGAGAGTGTTTTACCATAGGCCACGCACATCATTCCCCATATCTGTGACGGCCGACTACGTCCTTGTCACAGCCACAGCAAAAGCCACACGATTCATTAAATTTTCACCACCTCTTTCCACTATCAAGACCCATGCCCTGCGCTCTATTCACTATGCAAGTGCCACTAAGATTTTTTTGGTCTGTACTAAAAAATTTTGGGAGAAGGATGGAATCTATAGTGGAAGGTCAATCACTGATCGCCCATCCAGAACCATCTACTACCCAAACCACAATTTCTCCAGTGGCGTGGGGGTAATCTTGGCTTCCTACACTTGGGTTGATGATGCTCAATTCTTCATTCCTCTTGATGAGGAAAAGAGTATTGATGTGGTGATGGAGGACCTGGCAGAAATCCATCAGGTGCCCAAGGATTATATTCGGAAGGTCTGTAATAAACATGTGATAAAGAAATGGAGCCTGGACAAATATGCAATGGGAGCATTTGTTTCATTCACCCCATACCAGTATACTGACTATGCAAAAGCTTTGTTTCAGAATGAAGGAAGGGTCCATTTTTCAGGAGAACACACAGCTCGGCCTCATGGCTGGATTGAAACATCTATGAAATCTGCTGTGAGAGCAGCAAGGAACATCCATGCTGCTATCAATGCATCACCCATGCCACAGCAAAAAGAGCTGAAGGAAAATGAGCTTTAATTGATTAACTAATAGCAATAATTTACTCCCTGAAGACTGAAGAAAAGGATAAAAGTCTTCTTTCCTAAACAGATTGGCCCATTGCATCCATTGATTTAATCAAGTCCCAGAGTTGTGAGTGGAAACAGTATGATTGACCTAACTAGAAAAAAACCACCCAACCAAAAAAAAAAAAAACAAAACCAACCAGGTGTTCATCCCCAAGAAACTGAAGGGTGAATGTCCTGATACCTCAGAATATGAACCACCTGCCTTTCATCACAATTAAATCCCCCATACTTGTATTCTTGTCTGCCTTATGAATCTGATATATCTTCTCAGTACATGTGACTTAACATGTCTCTTATTTTGTTGTAAACCACAAAAGAAGGTGAAATGAAATATATCAGATAAAATCAAAGAATGTACAAAACTTGTCTATGAATTGTATAGAAGAAAAAAAGAAATAGTGGGAGGTGTAAGCTCCTAATATGTATGGCTTTTGACTATTAAGAGGAATTACTTATAAGGGGAAATTCTAATGAAAAATGGGGCTTAAGACAGAAAACAGTCTCTGAAATGAATAAAACCTAAAAAGAACCACTGACAAGAAAAAATCCAATAGGTGCCATGAGTGCCTCCTGCTGGCTATTAAAGGAAGTAGCAGAGAAACTGGAGGAGCTGGAATCTGAGAGGAATGATGGTGAGTGTTCAGATAAAAAATATCATAACCATTCCCCAAAGACCCCACAAAAGGGGTATAAAACATGAGACCACTGAGTGGAAACTCAGAATTCCTGAATCCATCAAAAAGCTGCTTTGCTCCCAAAATGTGACTGGATACTTCAGACCAACCAATGTGAGCAACCTCTCCCCTCCTCACCAGGGTTACCAGGACTGAGAGGAAGTGGCAAGAGACTGTATTTGTCTTTGCTCTATTTAATATAAGTACCTGCAAGTTAGCTGCATTGTGTCTGTGCTCTCAAGATGGAAGAACTGAGTTTTAGGATTTATTCTTCACATGTCCAAACTGGTTAGCTGAAGGGAAATCTCAAAGAGTAACTTTTAGGTAGGGTGGGTCAGAAGAGAGTTCTGTCAGAAAATGCTGGTTTGAAGGAATCAAAATGTTCTGCAGGAATGTGTTGATCCCATCACCATTTTCTATGATACCAGGCAGATAGGTAAGCTGCTAGCTCACCCATTAGCCAGCTAAATGGTAGGTGAACTGTTAGGGTCCCTGAGGCTTCTGATTCTGAGAGTTATATTATATATGTTAATTTTGTTAGAGATTGTAAAGAATTTATAATTATGTAAGAAAGAACTGTAAGCAATTTGATTGTTCTATGCGCGACCCCAGCATTAGCCTATGTCAATTGCTTTCATGACTGTATGTTGTATTCAGTTCAGCTTGGAATGTGGTGTCCAAGCTTCATCTAGAAACCTTCTGTAAGCTGTTGATTGTATATACATATGCTTCTTGGTGAATTAATAAAACTGCTTGATTGCTTAAGAACAACAAAATTGATTTGAAAATAATTGTCCAAGGTAAAAGTTGACCTGAGAAGACCCTATCACTAAAATTAGTAAGCTAACATTCCTTGGACTTGGGGTTGGCTTTATTACATTTTGTAAAAATATCAGCTATAATATTTACCAAAATAGGTAAATCTGATTTGTAACATTTGAACTTGAAAACTAACAGGTGCCCTGGTAAATTTATAAAGCTGACCTCTATTTATGCTTACACTAGAAGAGACTCTTGTAAAAGCTCTATTGACAAATAAATAGATTGAATTTGTCAACAGGTTCTTGCAAATGCCCACACCATCTGTTCTGGGGAGTACAAAAGAAAGGGGTTTGGCCAGCGAGGTCCCTAGTTGTGCTTATTCATCCCATGTCCTGCAGTTCCTGGACAAAAGAACTTAACTTTAAGCTGAGTAATCAGATAGGTCCATATTGTCCCTGAAGCTAAGTATGGCTTCCCATGTAGACATTGCCTGGATGTCAGCTCCAAGTACAGAAACTCCATGTCAGATTTTATCCGTTTGGGATTCTCCAGTTCCAGGAGGATGTATCTGCTGCTGTTTTCAGACTTCCAGGCTGTCATCCTGGAGAACCTCCTCGGGACAGGCCTCATCATGCTGGTCAGGACTGACACCCATCTTCACATGCCCATATTTTTCTTCCTGGACATCAGCTACACCATTACCACCATGCTCCAGATACTGCTTTACTTCCTGTCCAGGAGGAAGAGCTGGCTGCTTTACTTCCTGTCCTACGCTGGCTGCATCAACCAAATTACATCTTCCTCTTCCTGGGGATAAACAAGTGTGCCCTCCAAACCATGATGGCCAACAATTGATACATGACCAACTCCCACCCTCTGTGCTATACCCTTATCGCAAGCTGGCCCAGTATATGTCAGGATGGCAACTGGCTCATGGACGTGAGGCTTCATCTTTGCCACAAGGCACACCAGCTTCACCATGAGTCTGTGAGCCTTCTGTGAGCTGCTGGCCATTTTGAAGTTGGTCTGTGTGGATGCACAGGTTAGCAAGGTGGTAGACTTCATTGTATGGGGTGATACTGCTCCCGACTCAGTTCTCCTTGATCTTGATCTCTTAAGTTTTCATCCTAGTGTCCATCTTGAGAAAATGTCCAGGGGAGGAGATGTCCAAGGCCTTCTCCGTCTGCCCCTCACACATCACCAGGGTGACGCTTCTCCATGGTTCTGACATGTTCATGCCCTTGGCCTCCAGAGAGTCTGATGGAAGCATGAAAATCCATCCATAACATTCTCTTAAGTTCACCCTAGATCACTTTCATGCTCCCAGCTCCCAGTTAAGCCCTCCTGCTTATCTGTTGCTGGACATAACCTCTACAATCTCTATGTTCAGCTCCATGGATGTTAGTCTACAGGTGACTTTTCCAGATTCACAGTGTAATTGGAAAAATAGCTATGGTGGAAATTCCTCTCTCAAGCTCAATCATCCTCGCGTCAGTCTTAGCATATCACTTACAAACATATGCAAGGAGATGAAGATAATTGCAGAGTAAAATGAACAGAGTAATTATCAAGAACGTCAATGTCTTTAACCCAGCCCTTCCTGGTAATGCTAGGAGTTTCCACACTACCACCAAAATTCATTACATTGCATAAATACATACATTTACAGCCACTTTGTAGAGCTGGACTGCCAGAATATAGCTCCAGCATGGCCAAAAATATTATCTCAAACTGAGTTGGAAAGGAAACTAGATCTACAGCTGGTCAAAATGTGTCAGCCAAACTCTTTCCCCATTGAAAACGGTGGTTTTATTGACTGTGCAATATTTAATGGGAAAATGTCTCTATTTTTACAAAATAATTGCCATTGTCTCATAGAAAATTTACAAAATGGAATGATGAAAACATTTCATTGCAAATGGAGATTTTCAATGTTTTTTATATCAAGGATTTGACTTCAAATGTCAGGGGGCTTTTCCCCCTGGTTTTAGAAATTGAATAATATCAGTATACTCTCTTTGTTTTACAACATTATGGGTACTTTCGCAACTTTTCTCTGCCTTTTCTTTCCTTTTCTCTCCTTTCCAATAGAAAAAACAGTGAGAAAGATACAAAAATGAAAGAAAGTAGGAAAAAACCCACACCAGGTGGGCGGGTGGGGTGAGTTTTAGAAAATATTGGAAAATGGGGGAAAAAACATTTTTTACATACATATTACCAACTGGCACAGGGTGAAAAATGAAAATGTGTAAAATATTTTTTCAGTGTCTAATCTTGACAAATCTTTAAGTGCTATTTTCACAATTTATCACTAGAAAAAAGTAAAGATATGTAAAACAAAGAGTAATTCTCAACCTACTTGCTCATACCTTTTACCGTTCTTCCCTTTTGAAAGGCTATAAAAGGGAGAGATCAGGAGAATAATGAAAATACAAAAACTGAAAGAGGAAAAGGTTTTTTTTCAGTTCCAAAATCCAAGCCAAAAACTATATTTTAATGCAAAAGGTGAGATATTATGCAAAATTCACCATTCATGGTTGAGTTCATCTTACTTTTCAAGAACATTAGATCTAAAAATTAAATAAAATTTCAACTGTTTTGTAATGGATGAACAAGCATCTCAAAAAAGGTGTTAAGAGAAAACAGAAAACCTACAAGGACTGGAAGGGAGGGATCAGCAAGGAATGCTACCTCTTGGAGGTCAGAAAGTGGATGGATAAAGTGAGAACTGCAAAAAGCCAAGGAGAGGTGGACTTTGCTAAGGAAATTAAAAGAAATAAGAAAGGTTCTTTAGCTATCTAAATAAAAAAAAGCAAGAAATAAGAAATAGGACTGCTAAGGATTGAGGACGGGTGGAGATTAGAGATAATTTAGGTATGGTCCAACACCTAAATGATTTGCATGCTTTTTAATAAGGATAATGAGGAGCTTGGGGGCAATAGCAGGGTGGCACATGGGAACAAGAATATGGAAGTAGAAATTACCACATCTGAGGTGGAAGCCAGACTTAAGCAGCCTAACAGGACCAAAGTAGGGGGGCCAGATAATCTCTGTGACCCTGGCAGGCCAGATGCCAGCTCTTGCCAAGGCTTCAGGCAGAGGCATTAGCTAAAAAAGGACATACCCATAGCTGGAGAGCAGACCAGTTCACTTGTGTGCTAGTGTTGCTTAAAATATGTATTAGTATTATAAGAATGTATTTAGGCTGTGTCTACACTACAGACCTTATAGTGGCACAGCTGTACCAGTGCAGCTGCAATTAAGACAGCTGTTTTAAAACAACTTTTGAAAAAGAGAGTAATTAAAGCCTTAAAAGGTAAATAGTAATTGGATACAATACAACATGGTTTTACCCAGTTTTACAAAACATAGATCGTACTACACCAACCTGAACTCTTCCTTTCAGAAGATAATTGATTTTCTAGACTGCAGTAGATCTAATTTAACTTGATTTTAGTAAAGCATTTCATACAGGTACACATGGGAAATTAATTGTTAACTTGAAGAAGATGGGGATTAATACAAGAGTCAAAAGGTGAGTAAGGAGTTGGATAAAAGGGAGTCTTCAGTAGGTCATACTGTAAGATGAACCGTGAGGCTGGAGGGAAGTTAGAAGTGCAGTTCCTCAAGGATCAGCCCTGGGAACAATCTTATTTAACCTTACCTTAATGACTTTGGGGCAAAAATTGGGAACATGTTAATAAAACTTGCTGATGACACTCAGTTGGGAAGCATTGCCAATATGGACAAAGACAGAAGAAAATTTGGATGATCTTGAAAACTGGAGTGCTAGAAATGGGATGAAATAGTGTGAACACTTTGGGACTAACAAGAATTTTTGCTATAAGTGGGAGACTTACCAGTTGGAGTGATGGAGGAGGAGAAAGACCTGGGACTATCGGTCAATCATAAAATGACTATGAGTCATCAATGTGATGTGGTCGTGAAAAAGGCTAATGCAGTCCTAGGATACATTAGCAAGGTACTTCCAGTAGAGAAAGGGAAGTGTTATTTCCATTGTACCTCACACTGGTGAGACCTCATCTGTAATATTGTGGGCCATTCTGGTCTCCCATGTTTAAGAAAGATGAATTCAAATTAGAACAGGTGCAGAGAAGGGTTACTAAGATGATCTTATGAGAGGAGACTTAAGAAGCTTGGCTTCTTTAACGTAACATAATGAAAGTTAAGAGGAGATATGATTGCTCTCTATAAATATATCAGAGTGATAAACACAAGAGGTGGAGAGGAGTTCTGTAAGTTAAGGGCCAATGTGGACACAAGAACAAATGGATATAAACTGGCCATCAACAAGTTTAGGCCTACAATTAGACAAAGGCTTTTAACTCTCAGATGAGTGAAGTTTGAGAACAGCCTTCCAAGGGAAGTAGTGCGGGCAAAAAAACGAACTTTTTCCAAGACTGAGCTTGGTAAGTCAGGAGTGCCGGAAGCACCCACTTTTAAAAGTGATGGATCCATGACCCCAGTCCTGTCTGCCATTCTGGGGCTCCTGAGATAAGTTTATGGAGGGGATAAGATTGCTTATAGCGGCATATGATCCATCCTTGGCTGCTATTAGCAAATATCTTCAATGGTTATAAATGGGATGCTAAAGAAGGAAGTCTCAGTCAGTATAAAGAATTATTTCCCAGCTTAGCTCTCAGGCTTAGGGTCTAACTGAACACCATATTTGGGGTCAGGAAGAAATTTTTCTCCAGGTCAGTTTGGCAGGGACCCTGGGAGTTCTTTTCTGCCTTCCTCTTCAACATGGGGCCTGGCTCACTTACTGGTTTGAATTAGAATAAACGGTGGATTCTCTGTAACTTGAAGTTTTGAAATCAACATTTGAGGACTTCAGTAACTCAGCCAGAGGTTATGGATCTATTACAAGAGAGGGTGTGTGAGGTTCTGTGGCCTGTAATGTGCTGGTGGTTATGACATTCCTTTCAGGCCTTAAAGTCTACGAGTCTGTGAAACTGAAGAAATGCAGATTTAAAGTTGTGCTTTTCAAACAAGGCACCAAAACTGCTTTAGATCTGCCCCAGTAGAAATGCCAGCCAAACGTCTACCCTTCTCTGTTGAATATAACAACTATGCAGCGCAGAAAATTGGCTTTGCGCCTTGTTTCATATATAACTGTCTCTGATACTGAGTGCACTGCAAATTCCTTATACTAATCCGAGTCATTTTCATGTATTTGCTTCAGTTCCATGACCTGGGTGTATGGTCAAACTGGAATATGGAGACACCTGAGCTGTTTGACATTTAGAGATCTGGGTGCTACACAGGATCATAAGGTCTGACCCACTGAGGTTCTGAGAGCCTTCAGCACCTTGCAGGACTGTGCACTAAATAAAGATTGGGGAGTGTGGGCCTTGTTATGTTACTACTTAAAGCAATAATTTGCATGGCAATTAAAGTATATGAGTACGAAAAAGGCTATACAGTATCACAACTGCTATTTGATTCAGCAGGCATGATATGGAGCACAGAGGATCGAAGGAGCATAAGGAAATAAAGGGAATAAATGGTACTTTCCAGGTAAGAATGGAAGGCTACGGAGCTGCTAGATGATTGACAGGGCAGAGCCTCCCAATTCCTACATGTCCTTTGATCCTGAGTCCCATGTGCCTGGAACGTGCTGACTCAACCCACAAACTGTGCTGAGTGCCTCACAAGATGAGGCCTTTTGATCTCCAGTTTTATTAAACACAGAACTAGTAGTTTCCTGGAGGCTATTTATCAGCCAGTCTAGTTGTAAGTATAAAATGAGAGGTCTCACTTGATGACTTGAGCTTCCAGTTAAAACATGGACAAGTTCTGTGAGTTGAAATTTCTTCTCTTCAAACTTTTGCAGAGGGATGAGATAGGCTGTCCTTTTGGGCACATCTTACTTTATCAATGATATTCAATTAACTTTCTTGTTTCACATCTTTCTCATGTTCTCTCTTTCTCTCTCTCCTTCCGACATTTTTTCTCCCATTATTCCTTACTTCTCTTTAAGTGTGGCAGTGTGAATTTGGGGGCTAGCAGCACTAATGGCCTATTTTTGGTTGCACTTGGCTTCAATTACACAGCAAAATCTATTTTATTATGGGACACTGGTGTAGTAGCACTGCTCTGTCCAAGGTTTTTAACCAGAGAATAATCTGAGAACCACTTTTATTTCCAGAAGATGGAGGAAGTAACTGAGTGGGTGGGGAAGCAGTTATTTTAAATTTGATTTTGACTGATGGAGGGGAAGGAGTTAAGAATCTGAATGTAGAAATTTAAATTAATTTTACAGCTGATGAAAATATCTGTAAAGAATGATTCAGGGCAAAATTGATTTGCTTTCCGAACAATATTTTCCATGGAATATTTTTATTTGTTTAAAAAGTCATTTTTAATAAAACCTGAATGCTGATTTCTTGTGGGTTTTTTGTTTGTTTTCAGAAATGGGATTATTTTAGAAAAACTGAAAAATGATTAATTTTCAAGGTTTTTAACTTGTTAGGTTGGTTTTTGGTCAGTAAAACAGAACATTTCCATGAGTATTTCATGTGGAGGGGAGGAAAAATGAAACCAGTACCATTACAAAAAAATCCAAACAAATCACCACAAAAAAAAGGAAAATACAATTTTCTGTCTAGTTCTAATTCATTTTATTTCTGCACTGGGAAATTTTTATCTTGCAAAGCCTTCACTTGTGTCAGCAGGAAGATGCTAGCTGTCAATTGTCTTCTTTTGTTGCTCCTCCATCATCCATGATGTCTGACTTGGTGACATGAAGCTTGGGATTGGGTTGATGCCAGATCTACAGTTTGAGTGAGAGTATTTCTATAGACTTAGTTGGAGGAGATGATCAGCCTGTGAGAATGAGTGACTTATGATGTATGGTTCAGAGGAGAGGGAGAACATAAAGGACAAGTAAGGACTGCATTGTATTCAGCAGGCTGCTGATAATGTGTTCTGTGTCACCATCTCATTTAGCCATTGACGATGCAATGAAATGCTTGTGGGAGATCAGAATATTTATGAGGATTCGTTGCTTGAGGTTCATTTCAGAGAAGAAAGAAATAATATTGGTAGGCTGGGAGAAGCAAACATAGGAATTGTTCAGCTTTATATCACCACTCACAACTGAGTTGGGCTGGGCATGCCTGGCAAAAATAATAATCAAAGAAATTGCAGGTGTTTGGTTAGATCAAGGATTGCTGCTGGATGTTTAGCAGTCAGACATAGCCGTGGTATTTTTTTTCCCTTTCTTCTCTGGATGGCTGCTTCCACTTGACTGCAAACTAATTTCAAATCCAACAAATCCAGCAAAAATGAAATCATGGTGACCATTCCCGACCCACACATCCTTATGTCCCTTCCTTCAGAAATACCCTATTGTGAAGCGGGCTCCACACCAACCCCAAGATAGCTGTGCCTTTCAGGAGCAAGTGAACATGGATCTTATGTGGTGTTTAGGACCATCTTGTCCACCAGCATGAATTCCATGCCAGATTGTTTTTATGTTCCCAGCTGGGCTCTGGAGGCAAGCACTGCTGCTTGCCAGTTGTTGGATATAACCCCTGAAAAATAATCTCTCCTTGTTTTCAGATCTGGGGAAATTATCCTACAGGGAATATCTCTAGTTCTGCAGTGTAATAACTAGAGAATATATATCTGGCACAGGAACTTCTCTCTCCAACCCAATCATCTCCATATCAGTCCTGGCCTATCACATACAGTAGAACCTCAGAGTTACGAAAACCATAGTTATGAACCGACCGGTCAACCATACCCTCGTCTGGAACTGGAAATACGCAATCAGGCAGCAGCAGAGGTGACCCCCCCAAAAGTAAATACAATAAAATATTGTGTTAAACGTAAACTACTAAAAAGAGGGCAAAGTTTCTTTTTTAAAAAAGTATTTGACAGGGTAAGGAGACGGTTTCTCTGCTTGTTTAATTAAAATGAAGATGGTTAAAAGCAGAATTTTTCTTCTGCATAGTAAAGTTTCAAAGCTGGATTAAGTCAACGTTCAGCTGTAAACTTTTGAAAGAACAAGCGTAATGTTTTGTTCAGAGTTACAAATGTTACCAAGTTACGAACAACCTCCATTCCCAAGGGGTTCATAACTCGGAGGTTCTACTGTTCAAAAGATAAGGAAAAGGATGTTGATAATTGCAAAGTGAGAAGAACATAGTGTGACTGATCTGGCAATTTCCTGCAATATTCATGACAAGCCTTATGGAATTAAGTTAAGCCTTATTGAATTAAGCTTGAATATTTTAGGAGTTCGTTGTATTAAAAATGCAAATGTTTATGTGTTAGTGAGGTACTGTGTGGAACATTTCTAGGGAGGAGAAATGGCTAATGACACCCTGGTAAGTGTTGGGTGTTTCAAAGGACTATTTGAAACAATGGGAAATTTTAAAATTAAGAGAGCTTCCCAGGAAATTCAGAGGAGAAGGAGTATGCAAATGTAACAGCTCCAGTTGGTCAAGTACCCAGCCTTTTGAAGCTAAGCCCTGAGGAAAAGAGCATTGCCTGCAAATTACCTATTCCCAGATCAAAGACCTTGGCTGTATAAAGGAGGGACTAAACTTTTAATGAGGGTTCTTTGTTCTGGGGAACAGCTTTTGTGAACTTGTGATCCCAGAAAGCCCCCTTAGTGTGTTCTGAAGGACTGTTCACCTGCCCTTGTTGGAGTTAGAGTGATCTTTGGAAAGCTTACTGGCATGCGTGTAGGTTCTTTTATTGTTTTTAATATGTTTTCTCTTTAATGCTTTCACCTTGAGAATAAATGGCTTGTTTAGAAAAAGCTGTGTGGTAAACTATCCAAGCGGACTATTATGTTGTTTATAACTTCTGAGGAGATAACAAAGCAGGCCTGCTGAGATAGTCTGACTTGCTAGGGAATTCACAGTGTAGTTGGGCAGCTGTGCAGCCTGGAAATACCCCAGTCAGGAAAGAGGGAGATGCAGATATCCACCCAAGAGAGGTGATGGCTGGGAAGCTGTAAGCCTATGGGTGGGGAAGGGAAAGGGGAAATACAGGCGCAGTTGACCTCAAATGTGACACACAAAGTTCAGTGCTTCTTCCTGGTTTTGCTCTGTGTTATCACACTGCTGTTGGAAATGCATTACATAAGTGTGTTTCTAGCCGTGGGGGACCCTACACAATCCCTGGGTTCAAAGGGTTGGATGGATGTTGCACTCAGGTTATTTTCAGTAATTCTGAGATATATGGCTCTGTCCTCACCCAGAGTCAAGGATTTAAAGGGCAGACAAGACTGGGTTTTTTTAAAAATTTAAAATCTGAAAATGTAAAGAAGTGTCTTATTCTTTCTTCACCACAAAAAATTAAACTTTCCATTTTTTTAATTATATTTCAGTTCAGAAGAAAAGTTCTAGAAAATTGAATTCTTCCCAACCTTCAAGGCTGTGTCTACAGGACAGTTCCTACCATATTGGGAATTAAGTTATAACAGATTTGTTCCCAGAGCTATTTGTGACATGGGTCCATTTTGTACTATAAATGAGGCCCAACTATATCCCCAGACATGGAAGATAGGCCCCCCGCATCTCATCAGTGGCTCAGTCCTTGGACTGAATTGAAGTTTGGACTAAATGCAGCTTGGTAGGGATTTGAGAAAAAGTAGCTTTTTGCCCTCTCTGATCTGAGGGATCTGTCTGCCAGACCAGTCTCCGGTGTAAATTAAAGGGGGTTCAGGGTTGCCAACTGCCAAAGAAACCCTAAAGGAGACTCAGACATACTCTGCTTTATCATATAATTATAGAATGGTAGGGCTGGAAGGGACCTCAAGAGGTCATCTGGTCCATCTTCTCTGTGCTGAAACAGGACCAAGTATATTTAGACAAGCCCTGACAGGTGTTTGTCCAGTCTGTTCTTAACATCTCCAGTGATGAGGATTAAACAACTTCCCTTGGTAACCTATTCCAAAGCTTATCAATCCTTACAGTTAGAAAGTTTTCCTTAATATCTAACCTAAATCTCTGTTGTGACAAATCAAGCTGATTATTTCTTGTCCTTTTCTCAACGGACATGAAGGCAACTGATCTTCATCTTCTTTATAACAATCTTTTTACATGTTTGAAGATTGTTACTAAGTTCCCCTCAGCCTTCTCTCCTCTAGAATAAATATGCCCGGTTCTTTCAATCTTTCCTCATAGCTCTTAACCTATTATCATTCTTGTTGCTCTGCTCCGAACTCTCTCACATTCATCCAAATCTTTCTTAAAATGTGGTGCCCAAAACGGCTCACAATACTCCAGCTGAGGCCTCACCATTGCCAAGCCGAGCAGAACAATCGCCTCCCATGTCATACATCCGACACTCCTGTTAATACAGAATGACATTTCCTTTTTCATATAGCTGACTCATATTCAGTCTGTGATCCACTTTTCTGCAGTGTTGTTACCTAGCTAGCTATTCCCTATTTTGTATTTGTACATTTGATTTTTCCTTCCTAAGTATAGTACTTTGCACTTGTCTTTATTGAATTCTTTTTATTGACAGACCAGTTCTCCGATTTACCAAGATCATTTTCAATTCCCAATCCTGTCCTCCATGGTGCTTTCAACCCCTTTCAGTGTGATGTCACCTGTAAATTTCACAAGCATAGTCTCTACTCCATCATCCAAATCATTGATGAAAATATTACATAGTACTGTACCAAACACAGACCTTTGGTGGGACTTTACTTGATATATCTTCCTAGTTTGACAGCAACCATTGATAACTACACTTTGAGTACAGTTTTCCAACCAATTCTGCACCCACCTTATATTCATTTCATCTAGACCATGTTTCCCTAGTTTTGTGTTTTTATGAGACTGTCATATGGGATTGTTTCAAAAGCCTGGCAAAAGTCAAGATATATCCTGCCATGTCTTGCAAGATATATTTATTTCAGCAGCCAGTGGCCCAGAGGGGAAGTCAGAGATCTCTGGTGTATGATGTTCACCCCCTTTTTGCCCTACAATGCTGTCTACACTAGCATGGGAAGGAAAGGTGGTGTGGGTACTGATAAGGTTGCTCCAAACTGTACAATAAGATTTAGCTTGTTGATTTGATCGTTTAAAGCTGTAACTGGTATGGGAACTGGTTATGGGATGAACCACATTGTTTTCTGTCTGACACTTAATAGTTGTGCCCAGCAGAAGTGGGAGCTCCTTTGTGCTCTGTGAGAGGGGGGATCAGGGATTTATAAGTTGAAAAACAAACCAAGACATTGTCTTGAATCATGGAAAGGAAAAGCAGCACTGAGTTTTTTAATGCCAGGAAGAAGACTCTGGTTAGGTTCCTCAGTTCAATCCAGGAGGCCAAGTCTTGAAGACCTTATTACGAGTCACACAATCCACTGCACATGAATTTGTCCTTCACTGTTCCTCCAGCTAGCCCACAAATCATCAGTTTCCTATGGTATGCTCACATGTAAATGTATCTGTGAGGGCCAGGACCCTCAATGCAGAAAATGTTTTGAATGAACCATGTGATATTTTGGTTTACAACAGTTCATCAACTCTTAGAGTTGAGTATCAACTTCCCTTCCCTTAGCTTATACACTGACTGCATTTGATCATAAAAACTCTCCTAGTTTGTTAATATAACTGAGCTCTACATTTGAGGGTCTTAGCTTCTTCCCAGAGCTCTGGTGCATCATGTCAGCGATGTTACTGAGCTTCATTTTCTCAGAGAAAGAGTTGCCTTCACCATTTGTGTCATCTGTATTCTTTGTATATCTGTCTCTAGTACTTCTTCAGCTCTTCCTCTTCGTGGCCATCCCCAGCTTGGAGGGTCTCCCTAGCAAATGGAAGACGTGGGAACAATGCTTTGATGACCCAGACTATGAAGAACTGATGGATATTGTCAAAAACGGATTGGAAAAAAAGTGTAATTCAAAGAAGGTGGTGATCGTTGGGGCAGGAATAAGTGGACTCACTGCTGCCAAGCTGTTGAGAGATGCTGGTTGCGAGGTAATTCTGTTGGCTGAGAGTAGCCGGAGAAAGGCCAGGGAGACTTTGAAATAGTCTCGTTATTTCTTTTTCATAGAGTAAGCAATGTAGAAGAACCAAAGAAGGTGAATTTAAGCAAGTTGGGTGAACTAAGAAAGAAAGATTGCAGAATTTTTTTTCTCATTTCCAGACAAAAGTTAATTGAAACAAAGTTATACTCGCTAGAGTAATAATAACATAACCCAAAGAAAAAATAATGTTGTAGCAAAAAAAAACAACCCTGCAATCACTATATTTTATGAAGATCAATTAAGGAAATGTTCTGAAAGACTCAAACACTTCACCCTAACCCTGTCACCATTCACATGTTTCTAACAAAATTCTTTATGTGTGAAAACTGATATTAGCCATTCCATAACAACCTTCATTTGCAACCTGGTCTTTTTTGTTTGTTTTATTTTTCCATCGAAGGTGCTACTATCTTGGCTTTTCAGTAGGCCTTGGGAAAGACAGAAGTCCACTATCTCTATCCACTGCCTACACATCCACTACTTTCCCTCTCGAGACCACCCAAGAACTGCAGGCCCCAAGGCTGGAAATGTCAAAAAGTATAAATGCACAAGAAATCTCTTCAGTGTTTAGTTGTTCTGAACATTTTCTGATTGAAAATCTGGTATTTACAATACATGGGGAAGGCTATTATTACTGTAAAAACTTTGTCATGCGCCGCTCTCCACGGCCAGTGGCTGTGGCCCTCCCCCGGCCTCCACCCCCGGGGGAGACCGCAGCGCCCGCTGGAGTGAAAGGGGGAATTAGCAGATCCAGCGGGCGATATGCCTGGTCCCTGGGCAACAGGGCAGGCAGCAAACAGTCTCTTCGCCTGGTCCCTGGGCAGCAGGGCAGGCCAGCACACAAGCAGTTTCAGGGCCTGTTCCCTGGGCAGCGGGGCAGCAGGCAAACAAGCAAGCAGTTTCAGGGCCTGTTCCCTGAGCAGCGGGGCAGCAGGCAAACAAGCAGTTTCAGGGCCTGTTCCCTGAGCAGCAGGGCAGCAGGCAAACAAGCAGTTTCAGGGCCTGGTCCCTGGGCAGCAGGGCAGGCTGAGGCGGGTTTCTCCCGGCTGTCTGGCCGGCGGGTCAGGACTCTCCCTCTTTCTCTCACTCGCTGGCAAGTGCGGGTATAGGAGGGGGGAGGGGGACGCAGGCCCACCCGTCTCCACTGCGTCCCAGCCCAGGGCCCTACCAGTGGCACTGCGAGTACCACTGGTGCGGCGGGGATCCGGCCGCAACACGCCGCGGCGGCTCTGCCCCCTCGCTAACCAGTAGGTCTGGTTGCCCCTGGGCTACTTCCTCCCCGCCCTTCCCGGAGCTGACCCCGAGCAACCCGGGGGCAGGGTGCGCGGTCCAGGGCAGACTTACCCATCCGTCGATGTCCGGCGGCGGCAGCGGGGGCAAGTCGTCGGCGTCGGGCAGCTCCTCAAGGTCGGGTCCTGCTTCAGGGGGGTCAGCGGCTGGCAGCTCCTCCAGGTCTGGCCCTGCTTCCGGTGGGGTCACCCCCTGTGGTCGGCCCGGGACCTCAGGCCAGGCCTGGGGTTCGGGGCCTGTCGGCCAGTCTTTGGGGCTCGTCGGCCACTCCCAGTCCCCTGGCCCGGGAGGTCCTACCCAGTCTGGGTCCCGGGGCTCATCCACGGGTCGGCACAGTCTTGGCCTGTAGCAGGCCTTCTCTTCCCTGACGGGAGCCTTGGGCGGCACGTCTGCCTCCCAGGGCTGACTTCCCCCTACTGGACCCAGGGGCTGCATCTTTATACCGCCCCTTCCTGGGTAGGGCCCGCCTCCTGCCCGCCGATTGGGCTGCCTGGTTGGTCCTATCCGGGTCGGCCCTGCAGGTTGATGGGCAGGCTGGCGGGCCGGTCCAATCCCCTCCTGTTGCCGGGCAGTTTTATCTGGCTGCCTGTATCGCCGCTCTATTGGCTGTGGCCCTCCCCCGGCCTCCAACCCTGGGGGAGACCGCAGCGCCCGCTTACACACTTCCATGTTAGAATCTGATTCTTGACATCCCAGTTCAGGAATACATCTCTATGTAGAAAGGGTGCTTGAACATATACTTAACTTTAAGCACATGCTTTAATCCTATAGAGTTCAAATTCAAGTTTAGCATATGCTTATTTGCTTTACTGAATCAAAGATGGAGTGCTTACATACTGTCCAAACTTGCTTTTTAATTTTCTTTCTGTGATGATCATTTTCAGTAGAAAGCACATGGGCTAAATCAACCTTTATCGTTCAAGAGAGAAACGTAACGACAAGGGATTGAAAATGATGGCTTGTGTTCCGTGTTCCTAGGTTCTGATTCTGGAAGCTAGTGGCCGTGTGGGAGGGCGCATCATAACCCATCGAGAACGAGACTGGTACATAGATCTGGGACCCATGCGTCTTCCAAAACACCACAGGTAATGGTACAATTCGCCCGCCTCAGCCACCAACCATGTTCAGAATAATGGGAATGCCATTTTAAAAATTTTTATGATAATTCTTGGAGAAAAAATCTTTAGAGGCTCATATTTGAATAGTTAAATTGTCCCTCTTGCGTGAACTACCAGCATTATATTGAATCATCAGTTTATCTGCAGGAAGGAGAGAAATCTCCAAGGATCTGTTACCCTTTTTGTACAGGGGGGCTGGGAGTGGGTGGGCAGAAGCACAGAGTGGGTTGAGTAATGACTTTGTCTTGCACCAGCCTGTGTAGCTAATCCACCAAGGAGGGGCCAGCACCTAGGCCTAGCCTTGACCCCAGAGTAATTCCCCCTGAAGCAAAAGGGGAACCAGATCTGAGCATCACAACTCCTATGAGGCAGAGTGGCTTCTCAGGCTGGTGCAGATAAACATTTCAAATCAACCAACCCCAATGAAACATTTTGATTTGGGAATGTCTTTGGTTTGACATTTACATTCAGGATCTTTTGTCACACTCTGGGGTGAAAACAAACATGAAAATACCAGCATTTCTCTCCGGATGGAATGTCTGTTTTTCCTACCAGCTCTTCCTGTGAGTCTGTTCCCACCATATCTTAAACGTATTTCAGCCTGTAACTCCACCACAGTGGGATTTTGTTGTAATTCTTTAGATCCCAAGTTCAATCCCTGCAACTACATTTTCTGGTAGTGTCACTATACGTACCTCTGACCTTTCTTGCTGTGAAGAGTTTTAGGAATGGGCAGTTTTTCTATCTTGGGTCTTGTAATGAGTGAGGTAGAGTCTGATTTTACAATTAGCAGAAGTAGTACTTGATCATCTGTAATCAGTGAAGTCAATGAGACTGTTCCGGGAGTTCCTATGACTGGGAGAGATGGTCCAAATTGCTCAAGCAAAAATAATTTTTCATTGAAAAATGGCATTTTCTGTTTTTAACCAATCTTTTTTTGTGACACATTTACCTAAAATTTTACTGGAAACATAAATTGTTATTGAAATGTTTATCAATGTTATTCCTTTCCTGAAAACTTGGATTTGTGACAAATTTTTTCTCATTGTTTCTAATTAAAAAACTTGTGAAAGTGAATGTGATATGAGCCCTCCAAAATTGAAGTAACATTAATATTTCAAAGGTTTTCACAATTACAAAAGTGAACATCATTAGGTGCATGATTGGTTTCAGGTGAAATATACATATGGGGTCAGGTACCCACAAATAATTTCAGTTACATAGGTAAAAGCCATCTGATTTGTGTTAGAGGATCATATCCAGCATATAACATTCTTTCGCATTTTTGAAATTTTCTTTTTTGTTCCTCCTCTTTCTTTTTCCTCTAGGATTGTGCGTGAATTTATTAAGCAATTTAAACTTAAACTGAACACATTCTATAATACTGATGACAATGCCTGGTATTTGGTGAACAACATCAGGGCAAGATATGGAGATGTCGAACAAAACCCTGATATCTTGCGGTACCCTGTGGATCCCACAGAGAAGGGAAAATCTGCCACTGAACTTTATGAACAGACACTCGATAAGGTACGTGTGTTGTGGAAGGGCCTTCCTTATGTACTGTATGTACATCTTCACTTAAGAGTTAGCATGGACTCTTTGTCAGATATTGGCTCGAAATCTCTGTCTCATTCATACACAAAACCCTCTCAATCAAGTAGAATAGTTCTTTCAACCCCAACTAGCAGGCAGAGTTTGGGATTTAGGTGATGAACTGCTGAGCAGGGAGGGGCTTAGAACACACCCATCTTCTTGGCTTCCCCCATTGGCTCATTTAGGTGGCTTGGCTTTTGTGGGTTCCATTCTTGGGCGTTACCTCCTTCCATTCATCAGGTAACTCAGACTTTGTGAATCACAGTGCAAGGCTCAGCGTGCAATGCCTAAGTCCCTTTGTGAATCTAGGCCCCGATATTTAAATATAACTGATTTAGATGCCCACATCTCATATTCAAAAGGGATTTAGACACTTAGGATTCCTGTGGACAATCAATGGGAGTGAGATTTTTAAGGGTGGGAGTCACAAAGATATTTAGGCTCCTGACTCTTAGTGATTACAAAGGGAGTTGTTGCAGTGTCAGATGAAGAGAGAGATTGAGTCGGGTGGAGTCATAAGGAGCGTTTATTCGGTTATAGCTTTTAGTCCACTCGTTTCCTTTGCCTCGTGACCAACAAAGTGAGCCCCGAGTTCACTACTTTACAGCTTGTTATCTAAAATAATATGTAAATACACACACTTCTACAACACCCCATAAAAATCCTATTTGGTGATATAAACGGTTATTAAATGAATATTAATGGCTATGGGAGGCATATAATTATACCTGCCCCTGTTTGTTATTTACCACTTAACCTGCGTGGCATATGCATTTTTGCTGTGAATTTGGCTATCTTGACAGCAGGAATGACCATAAATTTCCTTAACAAACTAACTACAAGGGAGGAACATGGGGGAAGCTATCCCTAGCTTTCTCTAACAGGCATGCTGTCTGAGAAAGCACGTGTTATCATCATCTTCGTCCAAATAGTGAGGGAAGGAATAGAAAGGTGGGGGACATTATAACCCCGTTACTATGGTACCCCTCCCTAACTCCAAAGCAAGGAAATTGCTGTGGTTTGCATATGATTATTGCTTGTGTAGTAAATGACCTTTTTCGCCCAAGTCAGGGGTCCCGCAGAGGACAATTCGTATCCAAAGCCTGGGCCCATCTCCCAGCCCCCTAGGAATGTGGCCCAATGCTGACATCCTTTGTCCCCGTGCCCACAGGAGTTAGGTGCTTAAATAGCTTTGTCCATCCTGCCTTTTCAAAATGAGACTCAGACTCCTAAATGAATGCGACGCTGAGCACAGCCTTTAAAAATGTGGGCTTTTGTATTTTCACAAGACTGAGAAGCCTAACGCCCATTTATTTTAATGGGAGTTTGATGCCTAAATGCCTTTGCAAATCCCAACCCAAGGTGCTTTCAAAAAACCCCTATCGACATTTTTTGGGTGTCGAAATACTTTTGACCATCTGGCTCCCTAGTACCCAACTCACTTATGGAAATGGGAGTTAGGTGCCAAATTTGTTTATGCATGACTGCACATTTTCCCTTTCTTCTATTTATTTTTATTTTTAGAACGTCTGAGTGAGAGCAGTTCAGTTGGCTGGAGAGCTGTAGCAGTGAAAAACAAAAGCTATGCTACCCTCATTAAAAAAATGTTGTTAACAGCTCTTTTAACTGAGTAGTCATTTCATGTCCTGCCCCCTTGCGCATGTGCACTAGGATATTGTCTTTAAACACGGGGGGGGAGGGGACAATTTAAAGACAGAGTCATGATCATGAAACCTCCTGAGGTCCCTTCCAACTCTAATATTCTATGAAACAAATGACTGTTTTCTTGGTTGCTACCCAGGTGACAACAGATTGCAGTATTCTGAAAGAGAAATATGACTCCTTTTCTACCAAGGTAATTGAAGTTAACATGCTAGTATCTGTTAATCTGTCAATCTTGTTTCCTAAACCTTTCCTTACATTAGACAATGGAACTCCTTGTGAAATAAATCTTGCCATGTGCACACAGTCCATGGTAGGAGATGAAATGAAATGAAATGAAATGAAATATCTCTTTGGCTGTCATTTCTCAATGCGGATATAATATGTGTGCACCTTCCACCCTCTCCGCTCTTCCCCAACCAGGAATATTTGATTAAAGAAGGAAATTTAAGTAGAGGAGCCATTGACATGATCGGTGACTTGCTGAATGAAGATGGTAGATACTACATGTCATTTCTTCACTCGGTCATGGCCCATGTTACCTTTGCCAACAAGAGGTGAGGAGAAATGAATCTTTATTTATCATGTTGCCTCTTTATAAATCCATGATATGCCCACATCTTGAATACTGCATGCAGATCTGGTCATACCACCTCAAAAAAGATATATTGGTATAGGAAAAGATACAGGAAAGGGCAACCAAAATCATTAAGGGTATGGAACAGCTTCCATATGAGGAGAGGTTAATAAGACTGGGACTTTTCAGCTTTGAAAAGAGATGACTAAGGAGGGATACGATAGAGGTCTATAATATCTTGTCCAGTGCGGAGAAAGTAAATAAGGAAAGTGTTATTTACTCCTTCTGATAACACAAGAACTGGGGGGGGTCACAAAATGAACTTAATAGACAGCATGTTTAAAATGAACAAAAGGAAGTATTTCTTCACACAATGCAGAGTCAACCTGTGGAACTCTTTGCCAAGGGATGTTGTGAAAACCAAGATATAACAGGGTTTAAAAAAAGAACTAGATAAGTTCCTGAAGGATCAATGGCTCTTAGCCAGGATAGGCAGGGATGCAAAACCATGCTCTAAAGTGTCCTATGGCTCTGTTTGCCAGAAACTGGGAATAGGCAACAGGGGATGGATCACTTGATGATTATCTGGTCTGTTCCTTCCCTCTGAAGACAGGATACTTCCTTCCCTACTGGTTCCTTCTCTACTGTCAGAAGACAGGATACTGGGCTAGATGAACCATTGGTCTTACCCAGTACAGCCATTCTTTTGTGCTTATGCTTTATATTTAGAAGAACATGTGTCTATGGTAGGATCTGTCTATCTAACCATTCATTTTTCAATACATCTCCATCTATCATCCCTTCTATCAATGCAGTGAGTTGCCTTCTTTCACAAAGGCACCACTGGTCTGACTAGGTTATGAGTTTATTACGATTCTTCACTAGCCTTGAAAGCCAGGGGTCCCTTCCCACAGGGTGAGCCCATATTACTGACAGAATCCAAGGCTTCTAACTGGGTGGGTTCCTATGGAATTCAGTAACTAACTCAAGAATGTATGTGTTAGGGGCATATTGGGGCAGTGCTCTGTTGTATCTCGGGACCCCAAATTAGAATTGCTAATCCCACCCATAACCCCATGAGATACACCTAATTTCAAGGCAATCTGAGTAACCATGAGGATTCTGGAGCATTTGGAAGAGTCGAGCATTAATCGAAGAGCTGGTTTTAATGTTAACTATGGCAAACCTGGTGCTTTGCTGTAATAAAAGGAGCTAGAGTTGGACCATCAGTGGAAGGGTAGTTTGCATCCTCAGCCATGCAGGTCTTTACAGCTCTCCTCATAATTATTCATCTTGTGAAGTTCATTCAGATAACTTTTGTCAGAGGATGTCATTGTTTTAACATAATCTATTTTTGTCTCTTTCTTTCAGTTATGATGAGATCACTGGGGGATTCGATAAGCTTTCTGATGCTTTCTATCAGTATATTCATGGGGGAGTTCAATTTCACTCCGCAGTAGTGAAGATACTAACCAAGGGTGATGAAGTGACAGTGTTTTACCGTAACCCAAACACATTGATCCCCTTATCTGTGACGGCCGACTATGTCCTTGTCACAACCACAGCAAAAGCCACACGACTCATTAAATTTTCACCACCTCTTTCCACTCTCAAGACCCATGCCCTGCGATCCATTCACTACACAAAGGACATTAAGATTGCTTTGGCCTGTACTAAAAAGTTTTGGGAGAAGGATGGAATCCATGGTGGAAGGTCAATCACTGATCGCCCATCCAGATTTGTCTATTACCCCAGCCATAATTTCTCCAGTGGGGTAGGGGTGATCCTGGCTTCATACACCTGGGGCGATGATACTGATCTCTTCATGTCTCTTAGTGATCAAAAGTGCGTAGATGTGGTACTGGGGGACCTTGCCGAAATCCACCAGGTGCCCAAAGATTATGTCCGGAGGGTCTGCGATAAATATGTGATCAAGAAATGGGGCCTGGACAGATATTCCATGGGCTCATATGTTTCATTCACGCAGTACCAATTTGTCGACTACTCCAAGGTTCTGTTTCAGAATGAAGGGAGGATCCATTTTTCAGGAGAACTCACAGCCCAGCCTCATGCCTGGATCGACACTGCTATGAAATCGGCTTTGAGAGCAGCGAGGAACATCCACGCTGTTATTAATGCATCCCCCGGGCAGCAGCAACATGAGCTGAAGGAAAATGAACTTTAATCGGTTGAATGACTGTAATAATTGATAAGGGTGTTTGGGGCAGGGACAAATGCACCCGCTAGCACATGGGAAATTAGAAATTGCACCGCTAATCACCATGCACTATGAGATTGTTACTTTAGGGTCAGCCCTAAAGGGGTGGTGCAGAAGCTGCCTTCACCTGCATTAGACTATAGCCCACACTGCTTGAGCTGCCTCAGTCAGTCTGTTCAGCCCCCAGAGGGAGAAGCCAAGATTGTGTCCAGTCCCCTCACCCCACATGCTCTAGGAAGGCGACAAGTGAGCAAGTAGCCTCAAGTTAGTCCTAGGTCTGGGTGTCCCATTTAGCAACATAAAGGGGGTTCCTACTCCCTCTTATTTTCCTGAACCACATTCTAACCTCATGTCTGGGCTGCATGGAAACTGTGATTGGTCTGTCTCCCACTTCTGGCCAGCCAGCCCTTGCAGATCCTATCAGCCACCCCAGCGCTCCCCAAACAGCTGAAGGGGCAGAAGTGGATGATTGCACAGAACAGTTTATGTGTTGGTATCTGCACTCCGCACTCCCTGTGGGAAAAAAATGTCTCTTGGGGCTCCTCCGGGGAGGCAGTTTTTGCACTCACCCCATTCAGGTCTGTGACTCGATGACACAATCTCTCCATTGGTGAAATGCTCTGTGTATCCAAATATATGCTTAAAGCCAAGGCTTATTAGTTAAACTAATAAGATTTATTTTAAACAGAAAAAAAGAGAGAAAGTATTGGTTAAAAGTTCATATACATACAGATGAGAATAAAAGTCCATAAATCCATTTCAAGTTAGAGACAATAACTAGTTGCAAAGTTCTGAACTTGCAAGAAGTCTCTGGAAATTAAACCAATCACTTGGGGGCCATCAAGCCTTGTTTAGAGCTTCCTTGTTAGAAATCCGGTCCAGACTGAAGTGAAGCAGGAAATGAAGACCAAATTGTCCATGTAGAGAGTCTGTATAAATTCTTCCATAAGAAATAACAGGGTGAACCAGTCTGTGATAAAGAGTGCTCGGCAAGAACGGCTAAATCAGCCCCTTCTCATGTCAGCTCTCATTTAGAAATTGGAACTGGCTGGAGAAAACCAGCACCTAATTAGAGAACCAGAGACAGCTGCCAGCCCTCTTAGCCTGGGGCTTCAGAAAGGGCTGAGAGCGGGCCAGGGAACGGAAGAAGAGGAATGGTTCTTCTCTCCTGGGTACAGATGCTAAAAGGGCAAGCTGTATATGGGAAAAGGTGGGGAGAGCACAACCGGAATGTGATGCTGGCTGGATTGGGGGGACTATTTATAATGTGATTTAACATCAATATGTCAAAATTACAATAATTTATATGAGAAAGGCCATGTCAGGTACCATGAGAAAGGTTATAATTTGCTAAGTAGGTTGATATTGTTTATGTGCATGTGTCATATTTGTGATGGAAGGTATGGATGTGTTTGATGTATCTGTATTTCCACTTGTGCTGTGCTTCTGGGCGACACCCCAGACTGGGTGCTAGCAGCAATAAACTGCTCAATGGTCCATTAAGGAAACTCACAAGTACAATGGGCCCAGGGGGAGAAGCCAGGGATGCGCCTGATGAGTCACTCATGTGACCGTGGGCTCCATCTTATTCCTGTAAATTTCTACAAGCAGCATGGCAAAGGCCAAAGGACATAAATGGCAGTTGCACCACATCCATTTTGTCTTCCGTCGGTCTTAGTCTTCACCTACCTCATCTACAATTGAAGCTGTGAAACAAAGGACTGAGATCCAACCAGATACTGGAGGTACACCAGAGTGACTATACAAACCTGAAAATTCCACGATTCTTCTGAAAACCTGATGTATATGGACTTTTAAATCATTTGTATGTGTCTGATTGCTTTAGTCATTTAACTCTTCTCTTATAGTTCGTTTCTTTCCTTGTATAATAAACCTTTAGTTTTAGTTACTAAAGGATTGGCTGGCAATCTGGTATTTGGGTAAGATCCAAACTTATATTGATCTGGTAATCTGGCTGACCCTTTGGGGTCAGGAGAACCTTTTTGGTAAAGAGCATAGAGTTTTAAATAACTGATCTCTTTACTGGACCTAGTGGCTGATTGGGAGCCTGAGGCTGAAATGCAGTAAAGGGGGCTGTGTGTATTTTGCTTTAACTTCTTGTTAAACAACGTAGGAAATCAGAAACATTGTTTGTGGCTGTTTGGGAAGTCTGACTTCAGTGTCACCCACCAGTGCTGGGAGAATCTGCTCTCCTTCTGCAGCCTGCCCTGACCTTGGCATTTTCAGGTGGCTTACCCTAGGTACAGATGGGTCACACTGTAAATAAAACTGCACCAATGGTTACTGAATCCCAGGGTCTCTGAGTGGCTTTGTGAGCACAGAAGAAGCAGAAGCAGAGCAGGCGTGGTGCTGCCCTGTTAGTCTCATGACTGGGACCTTAGGCTGGTGATGTGAACTTCCCCTGATGAAATGCAAGCAATCCTCAGATAAAAAGGATTGGGTCCAAGGCTTCTTTTATTGTCTTTTAGCAAGCCATGACAGCAGACATTACAGCAGGTAATCCTTGGGTGCCTAATAGGTAAGTAATTGTGGCTTTCAAGTAACATTTCCTATTTTTATGCACACTGGTAACTAACTACATCAGCACAGTTAATAGACAGCTTACTTAAACCTCAAAGAGAGAGAGACACAATGATGTTATTTCACTTAGGGTTCATCTAACTGTTAATATTCTATCTTGATCTCTGAATCATCAGAACAATAGTAAAAGACAGGAACATAGTTTACCTACTTGGCTAACTCTAGCAAGATATAGGTAAACAACATCACAATCACTATTTGATTCAGCAGGCATGATGTGGAAGGCAGAGAGTCTAGGAGATTAAGAGAAAAGATGGTGCTTTCCTGGTAGAACGGAAGGCTGCCAAATTCAGAGGGTGCTGATGGAAGATTGAACAAGCATAGCCTTCCACCACTCTCACATCCTTGGGTCCGGAATCCCATGTGTCTGGAATGTGCTGGCTCAACCCATGGTTGAGCACATCACAGAAGGAGGCGCTTTGATCTCCAAGTTTCATCAGACACCAAGCTAGCCAGGGAGGATTTATTTTTATCAGCTTGTTTAGTTGTGTGTCTGAAATGACAGGGCTCACCTGAAGACATGAGCTGCCAGTTAAAACATGGACAAACTCTGTGAGGAGAAACGTCTCTTAGCCCTCTTGCCCAGGAAGGGGTTGGATGGTTGTCCTTTGGGGCCCATCCTCCTTTATCAATGAGTTCATATTCTGGTGACCCTCTTGTATTCCATCCTTCTACCTCTCTCTCTTTCTCTTTTGCCTTTTTCTTTCTGTGTATCTATCTCCATCTCGCTCTCTTTCAGATGCTTTTATCCCAGAATTTTTTGCTCCTCTTTAACTGTAGCATTATGAATTTTGGAGGAATCAGCACCAATGGGGTATTTTTGTTAAATTTGGCCCTGATTACACAGTGAGATCAATCTTAGGTAGGGACAATCACTACATCCACTGAGAAAAAATAGCAGGTGCTCAGCACCCAGGGGGGCTGGCCATGGAGAATCAGCTGTTCAGGGCACTGCTGCATACTACCACACAACTGATTTGCATGCCCTGAATCAGGTCTTCAGTGGCATGCAGCAGCACCACAAATCAGCTAATCAGAGGCCAGCTTTCACTGTGGCTCCGCCCCTTCCCTGAGGCTCTGAGCCCGCCCCTTCCTCCCCTGCTGGCACCCACCAGTAAAATCCAGAGTTGAAGTCGATGATTATAGTTGTGTATTGTCCAAGGCTGTGATACAGTTGTTGGCGTCAGTTAAAATGTTAAAAGAGAGAATTGGATTCCTTCTCTCCCCCTACACCCCTCAAAACATCAAGGTTGTACATACAGTGAGGTTAGTAGCATTCTGGAATACTAGAACACATCCATATTCCAAAAGATTAGTTCCCAGACATGCTGGTAATATGATTCCATTTGCTATTGTAGATGGGACCCAACTATGTTCCCATGCCTGGAACACAGACCCAGATCTTGTGCTGAATCCAAGTTTAATATTGATGGCATGGTGGATGAGTGAAAAATTAGCTTGTTGCCTTCCTGGTCTGTGGGATTTCTGTCTTCTAAGCCAGTTACAGCAACTAGAAGTGGCTCGGAGCTCTTCTACTTTATGCTGGCTGCCAACAGATGAAATCAGAGATCACTGGGGTATAGAGATGACCTTGTTTTTGCCCAGCAATACTGCCTATGCTATTATGAGGATCACAGGAGGTACGGACACTGCTGGGATGGCTCTGAACTACCAGAGGGTTTCCTGTTCAGGATCCTGTGGCCTGATGTACTGAATTTACAGCCATTTTGCACGGCTGGACTGCCAGAAACAAATCTGTATCATGATCAAAATATTAGCTTAGAACTCAAACAGAGTGGGGGCCAGTTATTAAAATTAGAGCTTGTCAAAAATTGCCAACCCCAAAATGTTTTGGGTCAAAAAATTTTGCCAACCCCAAAATGTTTCATGATGAACAGTGTGGTTTTGCCAAAAAGATTTTTTTTAATGGGACAATCTCCTTTTTCACTACATTTTCCCACATCTTGACTGGAAAATTTCAAAATGAAACAAACCCCCCAAAATTGCTTCCTTTCAGGTGGATGTTTTCGACATTTCAGCAATATCAATGGACATGTTGTTTTCTCTCTGTTTTTGGAAACTGAAAAATTTCAGTTTTCTGCCTTGGTATTAATGGATTTTTTAAAATATTTTTCCCCACCATTTCTCTGCCTTTGGGAGAGGTACAAAAATGAGGAAAAAGTAGTAAAAATCCCAATGTTTGGAAAAAGAAGTTTAGAAAAGTATGAGAAACTGGGGAAGACATTAAACACATTTTATGCACTGAAATAGTGTGAATAAAGAATACATCTTTTAAGTTAATAAAATAGTCTAAAAACATAAGCACAATGAATTAAAAACATGTTTTCACAAATTACTATTAAAAAAAAGAAGTGTGAGAGAATTTTTTCAACCTGCTTTTTTAAAAGTTTTTTTACATTTCATAAACTTTAAGGCCACAGAAACTCCCCCATCCACTCCTGTAATAGACCCCTAATCTCTGACTAAGTTACTGAAGTCCTCAAATGATGGTTTAAAGACTTCAAATTACAAAGAATCCACCATTTACATTAGTTTAAACCTGCAAGTTACCTGTATCCCATGTTGCAGAGGAAGGTGAAAAACCCCCAGGGTCTCTGCCAATCTGACCCAAGGGAACATTCCTTCCCGACCCCAAATCTGGTGATCAGTTAGATCCTGAGCATGTGGGCAAGACCCACCAGCCAGACACCTGGGAATGAATTCTCTGTAGTAACTCAGAGCTCTCCCCATTTAGTGTCCCATCACTGGCCTTTAGGAATAGTTCCTACTAGCAGTCAGAGATTGGCTACATGCCATTGTAGGCAGTCTCATCACACCATCCCCTCCATAAACTTATCAAGCTCAGTCTTGAAGTCCTCACTGTTCTCCTTGGAAGGCTCCTTCTGCTTTTTGAAAGAGTTAAAAAAAAAAAAAGCAAATAGAGCAAAGAGAAAATGAAAATCCAGAAATAGAAAAAGGACAGTGAAAGGTTTTTTGGTTTCCAAAATTCCCAGCTTTCTCAGATGCCTGACTTAAAGAGATGGGTTCCCGTTTGTGGAGCGCTGAGCAAAGCTAGCCATCTCCCTTCAGCCTGTACTTCAGCATCTATCTACGTGAGAAGGGTGAGGCTTAGCTCACACCCCTCTCATCAGCATCTCCCATTGGCTAGCTGAGAATAGGTGGGCTGGCTTTTGTGAATCACAGTCTAAAGCACCTTTCTCTCCCCATTCTTCGTATAGGAGCCTGGGCGCCTGACTCTGGCTGTGTGGATCTCATTTTTGAGGCACCTAAAAGTTAGCCACCATGTTGCTCAGTATTACAACACCTAATTCCCCATGTAAAACCCATCCAAGGTGTTTATGCCACCTGGTCCATGAAAGGATTAATTCTTGTCTGAGAGGCTAATTAACCACCCTGCTGGAGGGTGGGCCAGGCCTAATTAGAAATAAAGCCCAGGAAGGGGAGAGCAGGGCTTGTTGCCATAAAGAGGTGGGTGAGCTCAGCTGGAGAAAGGTGACCCAGAAGAGAGGAGGAGGGAAGCATTCTCTCTCTTCAACGCAGCCTGAAAGTAGGAAGAAACGAGCAGGCAGGATCTTCCCAGAGGATCAGGAAGCCCGAATGAGCCAGTAACCCTGACGAGCTATAGCATGCCTGAACCCCTGAGTGAGGAAAAGAGCATGCCAGCCCCTGTAGACTAGGGTTGTTGGAGTTACAGGAGTCTACAATGAGGCATGGGGAAGGTTTGGGATTTGCATATGTTACTTTAGGCTTTTGGGAAAGGTTGCTGTAGCTCCAGAAGGGGCCGGACTCTACAAAGCTGTCTGGCTCCAGGGCCAGGTCACTTCTTCTAGGCCAAAAGAAGATGGGGAAAACGGAGGTGAAAGGTTCTGCCATGCCACAGCCCACTAAGATGGGGAGTGTCGGGGCAGCAGTTTTCCCACAAGTGCATACAATGAATGGCTACGAAGAGGGCTGTAAACACCCAAACCGCTATTCATTTAAGCAGATAGGGCTTGGATGACAGTAAGGTTACATGGACAGGAGTTGGAGGGAAAAATGATGCTTTCCAAAGATGAATGGGGAGCTGCCTGATTCAGAGGTGTCTGGCATAAGATTGAAGGGGCAGAACCTCCCATCACCCACACCTCCTTTGTTTCCGAGTCCCACGACCCTGGAAAACACTGACTTACCCAGAGTAAGCCAGAAAGCGTGCTGATCAGCTCATAGGATTTGGTCCTATGATTCCTTGTGACAGCCAATTCTCCCAGTTTCACTAGACACACAGCCAGCAGTTTCCCCCTAGGATATTTATCAGCCAGCCTAGTTCTGTGTACAAAAGGACATGGCTCACTGGATGACTTCAACTGCTAGTTGGAACGTGGACAGGTTCTCTTGGAACATGGACAGGTTCTGTGAGTGGAATTTCATCTCTTTAAGTTTTTTGTGGGGGAAAGGGATACTTTGCCTTTTGGGGCACATCTCACTTTGTCAATTGGTTGATATTTGACTAGTTTCTCGTTTCACAATTTTCTCTCTTTCTCTTTCTTGTTACTCTCTTTCTCTTCTTTTCTCTTGTTCTCTCTCTCTTTCCACTGATTTTTCCCCAGAATCCTTTAGTCCTTGTTAAGCAAGGCAATGTGAATTTGGGTAAAACAGCACCAATAATATGTTTTTGGTTGCACTGTGCCTCAGTTACACAGCAAGATCAGTCTTATCATGGACAGAATAGCTCTGCTCTGTCCAAGGCTTGGACTCAGTTGAAAGGTTAAAAGCATGGACTGTATTTTCAGCAGATCAACAGTGTTGGAAATCAGTCCTGCAATAAGGATAGGAAAGCCCTTATGTTTTATATATATTTACTCAAAACCAAAAGCCTGATCCTGTGAAACTTCTGCTAAGCGTTCTTTGTAAGAGCTCCTTTTTGCCACCATTGAGGGGTGCCTTTCTGGAAAACTAAGTTAATTTTATAGCTGTTCAAAACATTTAGTTTGGGGGAAAAACAGGCACAACGTTGAATTTATTATTAACAAATCACTTGTAATGAAAAACTGAATATGGTCAGTTTCTTTATTTGTTTTTTTCCTTCAAAAACTGAAACACTTTGGAAACAGCGGAAAAAACATTGTAGTCAAAGAAGAAACCCACAAAAATTCCATGAGATTTAAAAAAAAAAACCCAACCCTAAACACTTCTTTTGAAATATTTTCAAGGAAAAGATCACTTTCTTGTTAGCTCTTGTTCATTTTACTGCTGCACTGGGGAAAAATATTGTAAATATATAAAGAGAATGCTATCACGCAACTGACTTCTTCTGAAGACCATTTCCTCCCCGTTAATGTAACCGATCCAGAACTGAGGCTGTTAACCTCTTCCTAGACCTCAGGTGTATCGCTCCATTGATGTTAGTGAGCTCCATGATCTCAAAGAATGAGTTTCCTTCCCTATTTGTATCATCTGTTTTCTTTGTACATCTGTCTCTAGTACTTCTTCAGCTCTTCCTCCTTGTGGTAACACCAGGCTTGGAGAGTTTCCCTAGCAAACTACAGGCATGGGAAAAATGCTTTACTGACCCTGACTATGAAGAACTGGTGCATGTTGCCAAACATGGGTTAGAAAAAGGGTGTCATTCAAAGAAGGTGGTGATCGTTGGGGCAGGAATAAGTGGACTCACGGCTGCCAAACTCCTGAGAGATGCTGGTTGCAAGGTACTTATAATGACCGAGAGTCAATTCAATTTACAAGCAGTATATTATTACCCTCTTTTCCCAGACACAAAGTTCGTCAACTTAAAGTCGAGGGGCTAGATTCACAAAAGGACTTGGAAGCCTAACCCTAAATCCCAGAATCAGGCCCCACTGGGATTCTCAAAACCCCTGTTCAGTTGTCCCTGAACCCTCGAGATGCTGAAACTAGTGATGCCTACATTTCTGTCTGTCAGTATACAATCTGCTGCCTCCCTCTAGGCAGCCAGCCTCCAGAAACCGTCATCATTCCTCCTCCGAAAGGGATCTGATCCAGTAAGCGTGCTCAGAGCTCGTTTATCAGATCAGGCCACACAGGTAAGTTCACACAAAAAAGCCAGGGTTGGGAGGAAAAGGAGGACCTCCCTCACTTTTAGCCCAATGATTAGGGCCTTCACCTGGAAGGTGGGAAACTGATTCAGTTCTCCCTGTGCCTGTGCGGGGATTGAACAAGGATCTGAGATCTCTCAGAAGAGTGCCCTACCCATTGGGTAATAGGATAGTCTGATGTAGGTCTCCATCTCTCTGAGCACGGTTGCTGGGTTGAGCCCTGCTGATGAGATGTGTAGAAGTACATCTATCTTTCCCCAGTTCATAGACCACTCTGGGGCTTAGCTGTTCAGACACCGAAAGGGAGCCAGCCATACTCATCCCCAGAGTTGAATTTTAGGTACATTGGAACTGTTACAGTGGAACTGAGTGACTTTCAATGGCAGTAAGATTCAGTGGCAGATGAGCATGGGTTTTGTGCATGTCCGTGGCACCTAAATTTGGGACTTAAGCACCTAAGTCCCTTTGTGAATCTAGTCACCAGGTACTGGGAAGTGATAGAAAACCATGGCCTGTGTTTTTCTTCCCTAGGTTCTGATTGTGGAAGCCAGTGATCACGTGGGAGGACGCATCATGACCTACCACGACATGGACAAAGGCTGGTATGTGGACCTTGGACCCATGCGTTTACCAAGACACCACAGGTAATATATTTACCCCTCCTGAGGCACCAATACTGTTCGGAAGAGGAGAAGCCCCAGTTTTAAGACTTCCATGATAATTCCTAGAAAAAAAATAATGAAGGGCTGGTATCTGATGAATTTAAGGTGTCCCCTTATACCTTGGTAGACCACTTGCATTGCCTCACATTGTCAGTCTGTGTGCATGGGGAAAAGAGTTCTCCGAGGGGCTGTTACTCTTTCAGATCAGGTGGGCTGTAAATGGGTGAGGAGAAGCAGGGTGTGGGCTTGCACTATGGCTGTCTACTCTGTCAGCCAGTACAGCTAACCCAGCCTAGAAGGGCAGGGCAGATTAATTCTCTCTGAAGCAAAGGGTGAACCAGAATTAATTCCCCCTTAGTCAAAGAGGGAACC
Source organism: Mesoclemmys tuberculata (assembly GCA_007922155.1). NCBI lineage: Eukaryota > Metazoa > Chordata > Testudines > Chelidae > Mesoclemmys > Mesoclemmys tuberculata. Next base: position 1,860,816 of record ML676955.1, read on the forward strand.
AGAAATTAGAGCCAGAGTTGGGTTCCTGCTATGCTCGTGGAGTATGCAGCTATCGTGTACCAGCTATGGGCTGGTTACATAGCTTCCACCCCAGAGAGCTCCAAAGATGTGGACCCCTTAAGGCAGTGGTTCCCCACCTTTTAGGCTCGAGGGCCACAGATATAATTTTGACAACCCTAAAGGGCCACAGCAGCCGCCCCTCACAGCAGCCAGATGGAAGCAGTTCAGCAAAGAGGCTGTCTCCTCACTGATCTCCCATCTTCCTGGCTGCTGGAGGGAAACCACACGTGTCTTGTAGCCCTGTGAACTCCACCTGGGTCCCAAGGCAGTGGCTCCCTTCTGCATGCAGGGGGATGGAAGATCAGTGCTTGCCTCCCTCTGGCTCCAGCAGGGACCCCAGCACCTAGGGACCCAGGCATAGTGCTTTGCTCTCTGCTGGAGCAGGGAGAGGGGAGCACTGATTTCTTCTCTATCTGGCTCCAGAAGGGACCCCAATTCCTATGGACCTAGACCAAGCACTTTGCTGTAATCCCTGCTACAGCCAGGGGGAGTGGAGTTCAGATCTCCTGTCCCCCTGACTTCAGCAAGGAGCCTGCACCAGCCTTTTAGCCCTGGGGAAATGCACTTCCCCTGGTCTTTAGGCAGTGGCTCCCTTCTTCAGCCAGCAGTAGGGGAACTGTGGGCCATTTTGAAAGCCCCCACAGGCCACTTTTGGCCCCGGGACACAGGTTGGGAACTACTGCTTTAAGAAATCTTTAATACACAGCCAACTATGGCTGTTCTCAGCTCAGATGAGGTACATTACACACCATCCCATGTACTGGCGAAACATTTTAGTAAAGTTTAGCCTTCCATCACAACTCTCTCTTCAGGTTTTATGTTCCTACTGTTCGCAAAATTAACACTACAACGCTACGTTTAAAGTCTGGCACAGAGCAGTCTAACTATCTCTGAATCATACTGGTTTTCTAATTACACAATCCAAAAGCATGCTAATTTGGTCATCTGGCTATCCATTGCTTGCAACACCTGACTGGGTTGGTTAGAATTCTTCAAGTCTTCTTCTTGATCTGAGTCTGATGAGTTTGCTCTGTTCTTTGTGTGAGAGAAATTGTATGTTTCAATGGTTTCTGTTGGCCTTGGTCATATAAGTTCTAGGTGATTGATTCTTTTTCTTTATGACAGTTGGAGTTCTCCATCTTTTTTCTCTGTCCAGTTCAATAAAAATACTATCACCCAATTCTAGATCTGGCAGTTTTCTAAGTGGGTGACACCTTTTGTAAAAGTGTTTATAAACTTTTCCCCTCCTTTTTATCAGAATTGGCCTACTCTCTACATGTCTGGCCACTTTGGAGATAGGTACTTTATTGAAGTCAAAACAGTTGGACTGAGATGTCTTACCATCAGGAGTTTTGCTGGACTACGTCTAGTAGCTGTTATCAGCATTGATCTGTGGCGCAGAAGATCAAGGAATGGATCTTCTTGCTGTAGAATTTCCTTGGCTCTCTGTATGACTAGCTCAGCCTCTCCATTCACTTGTGGGTAAAGTCAGATGCTAGTAATATGATCAAAATCATATTTTGTTTGAAGTTACAGGTACTTAAATTTCACAGCAGTGAATTGTGGCCCATTATCCATCACTATGGGAATACTGAAATGAGTAAAAGTACACTTCAGTTCCTCAATGACACTGCAACCTGTTACATTGTGTAAGTACATTATTTCTATGTACTTGGAAGAATAGTTCAGTACAACCAGGTTCTGTGGATTTGCATAAATACGCAGCTAGTCTCTTCCAAGGTCTGCCTGGTAGATGTGTTGTTATTCTGTATCATTCACTGTTGTCTCTGAACGTTATTTGTGCTGGATCTCATTGCAAAAGTCCAATATCATCAAATACTCTGTTGAGTTGTTCCATCTTTCTCACTAAGTCCATCATGGCTGCCACGCTGTGGCTGTGAAGGTTGTAGAGCTTTGATCCTTTGATTACAAGCGCTCTGAATGCATAGTTTTTGTTTTTGTAACTTGTTTCTGTGATGAACTGACCCATGCAGTCCAGAATATCTCCAGGGCTAGTCAGAGCTCTATCAGGTGATTTCAGCTCTGAGGGGTTGAAGATAACTGCATGTCCCTTCTGATGTGACAATCACATGTTCTCCTGAGTCAATATAAAAGTCAATAGTCTTTTCATGCATCTGGCGAAGTGGGTTGCAGCCCACGAAAGCTTATGCCTGCAGAAATTTGTTAGCTTTTAAGGTGCTACAGGACTCTTGTTTTTGCTGTATACAGACTAACACGGATACCCCTCTGGAGTCTTTTCATGAATATTCATTTTCATTCTCCAAGCAGGCTGTGTGTCCTCACTCATGATACAATGGTTCTTGATTGTCTGCAATATGAGTCAACTCCCTGACTGCTTTGGTGGAGCAAACAGCAGCAAAATGTCTATATTTTGTGCACCTTGCTGCTTTGGTTGGACATACATCACTTGGGCTATGAAATTTTCCACATCTTGTGTATGTAGTCTTCTATTTATCTGGAATTTGTCCCTCATAGCCTTAGGATAATGACTTGTAGCACTCGTACTTTGTCTCTTCTGTTTCCTTCTGCTTTTAAGCTAGTTTCTGGTTTTTCTAGTTTACTATATTTGTTTTGCTGTTTTGCAAGGCTGTAGTCAGATTGTTTTGCTATTTGAAAAACTGTGTGTAGGGTTAAGTCTGTTTTTAACTGTAGCTGCTATGAATGACTCTCCTTTTTAAGCCCTCTGGCTAATCTGTCTCCAATATTTTCATGTTTTACAGTCCCCAAATCACAGTTTTCTGCCAATACATGGGAAACTCTGATAAAAGATTCAACATTTTCCCCTGGTTCTTGAATTCTTTGGTGAAAATATGCCCTTTCATAAATCAAATTTCTCTGAAATATAAAGTATGCATCAAGCACAGCCAAACCCATTTCAAAACTTTGCATCTGTCTTCAGTAAAAAAAAAAGATTTAAAACTATGTTGTGCCAGCTTCCTCATACCATACATTAAAAAGGAACCATGAACATCACCAGTTTCCTTGTGGTGTTTGGTTGCAAAGCAAAACTGTGCTTCCAATCTGTCCATTCTGAAAGTCTGTCAAAGCTGAAGTTTGCCAGGGCATTGAGCTGATGTGAGTGACCATGCAACTTTTTCTTTTCTTTTCTTTTCTTTTCTTCTTCTGTTTTTGATTTTCCTCTGGCACCAATTAGACTATCTTAACTTCTGACCCATATCATGTACCTGAGAACTTCAATTTCAGAGAGTTCCCATTGATGTGGTCCCTTTAGGACCTCTTTAATACACTGCCAGCTGTGGCTGGTCTCTTCACAAAGTATGGAGTACACCACACCACCTAGTAGCTAAACATTATAATACAGTTTAACATTCCATTGTATCAGTGGTTTTCAAACTGGGATATGCATACTCCTAGGGGTACCCAAGCTCTTGTCAGGGGGTATGGGAGAAAAATCCTTTAATGGTGGATAGACCAGGACTGGGAGGGGAGTGGAAAGATGCACACCTGCACAGATTTCCCTGCACAGGCTATCAGGCACAGCCAGTGGATGCAGGGCTGGCCTTACCATGTGGGTGACCAGCCAGAGTGCCGTGGTCAGGGAGGCATCATGATCAAGAGGTAGGGAGGGAGGTGCGTCTGGGGTGCGAGGCTGCAGAAGGGAGCTTAGGGCAGTGGGCGGGGGGAGGGGAGGCAGTGCTTAATTTGTGCACCAGGGTGACTGGAGAGTGGTGGCCATTGATTGGGAGCCCAGAGGTGCCGGGTGCCCATCTCTGAAGGCAGCACCGCCCCCAGTACCAGCACAGAAGTAAAGGTGGCCATTCACATACCATGCCACCTTTAATTCTGCGCTGCTCCTGGCAGTGGCGCTGACTTCAGAGCTGGGTGTCCGCCCAGCAGCAGCAGCCGCTGCCACCACTCTCTGCTCTGCCTTCAGAACTGGGTGTCCAGAGAGAGGAGGCTGAGGGCCGGGGGCCCAGAGGTGCTGGCAAAGATCCTGTCTATTCAGTCATGCAAATAGCCCTTTTAATAGAGACAAGGAAGTGAAAACCCCTAGTACACAGAGGATTTGAAATTCACCAAACAATATTAGTCAAATTTTTTTTAATGAAGCATTGTGGTAAAGTCAGGCCAGAAGGCCGGTATGTGGGCCCCACAGGGCTAAAGAACCTTCATCCTGCTGGCAGAGGAGAGATTACAGCAGGACAATTAGAGGCACCTGGGAGGGGGGGAGGAGGGATCAAACCATGAGAAAGCTGCCAGAAGGCTTGGGGCAGCTGGAGGAGAAGGTTCCCTCCCAGACCAGGAGGCAAAGCTCCTCTGCAGCCAGGGGAGACGGGGTAGCTGGGGGACGCCCTGGCCCACAAAGGGGGGTATAGCACAAGACCCACCAGGGGGAAGCCAGCAGGTTGCCACAACATCAGAAGCTCTAATATCCTAAACAGTATTTCAGAAAATATAAAATCACATTTTTGTTCAGGTCTCTGCAAGTGCATGGAAAAAACCCCACACGTATATCCACATTTAAAATATTTTCCAAACAGTATTAAATTGTTTTCATAGATATATTATGACCCTATCTCAGATGGGTGTACGTGGTAGACTACATTATTTGGACAGGGGCATGCAGCCTAAAATGTTTGAAAGGCACTGGATTAGAATGACCATACCACAACTGAGATGCAAAGTGAAATGAAAGTTAAAAATCCAGCTAGAACATTGCAGTAAAGGGGAGAAAACAATTAATAACCCAGGAAATCAAATAGTTAAGGTTGAATTTACAAGAAGTCCAAGTATTTGGGACCATATGGAGTCCCAAAGAACCCCTGTTCTGGTCCATAGAGACCCCAGCCTGCCATCTTCCAGGCATGATTCTTTTCATGCCTTCTTTGTAAGACATGCTATTCTAGGATCATGGATTTTCTTCAATGGGAACCATGGATGCAGATGCTTTAAAATGCTTCTCCTGGAATAGAGCAGGAAGCATGACCTGTTTCGGTAATGGAGATGTCTGGAGACGTAGGAGTGCACCATTGAGAGCTGATCTGGAATCAAAAGAGTTGAGTGGGAGAGCCTACTGAACCAATGGCAACCTCAGTCACTGAAGATTAACTCCTAGCTGCAGAGGGAAATGAACATGTCACCATAGCATGACTGTGTCTGTAGACCAAAGATGAGGGGGGTCAGAAACCTGGGTTGAAAAAGAGAGGACATTGCTGGGAGAGGTGGTCAAACTTTCTCAAGCAAACAGGTTTTTGTTGGTTTGTTTGTCGGGTTTTTTGCCGTTTTTCCAAAAGTGAATTGTTTTTCAGGTTTAACAACATTTTTCTCTTTCTTCCTCTTTCCTTTCTCTTTAGGATTGTACGTGAATTTATTACCAAATTTAAACTTAAACTGAACCCATTCTATAATGCAGTTGACAACACTTGGTATTTAGTTCACAACATCAGGGCAAGAGCTGGGGATGTAAAACGAAAGCCTGATATCTTGCAATACCCCGTGCACCCTACAGAGAGAGGAAAATCTGCTAGTGAGCTTTATGGTCAGACACTAGATAAGGTATGTGTATTGTGGAAAGGTATGTGTGTGTGTGTGCACAGTGGGTTTGTCTTCACTAAAGATTTAATCTGGACCACTTGATGATTACCTGTTCTGTTTATGCCCTCTGAAACATCTGGCTTTGGCCACTGTCAGAAGACAGGATATAGGGCTAGATGGACCATCATGTCTGAGCCAGTATAGCCATTCTTATGATCTTATGTACTTGTTGGTACTAAGAGCCACTCATTTTAACACACTACTATTTTTAGCATTCCTATATCAGTTGACCAGACACCGAGACTTGGTACTCCAAGCTTGCTGTTGTTGTTGGGTTTTTTTGCACTGTAGACATATCCTGAATGCCTAACTCAATCCCACTGATTTTCTAGGCATCTAAAAGTTAGGCAATGTGATGCTGAGCATTTCAATGCATCATTTCTTTTGTGAATCTAGCCCCAGTGGTATTTTCAAAGACTTCAGTGCCATACTCCCATGGGATGTCAATGAAAGTTAGGTACTCACATGCTTTTGAAAATCCCAGTAGTTGCTTGTCTGCATGTTTAGATACCTAAATACCTTTGAAAATCTGCCCCCCCCCAAGTACCTATGATATTTCTGAAAGTTGAAGTTAGACCCCAGATTCACTGAGCCACATTTGAACATTTTCCTTTTTGCCAATTTGTTTGTATTGTTTAGAATGTCTGAGTGAAAGTAGTTCAGTCGTTTGGAGAGTAGGAGTGGAAAACAAAGATTTTGTTAATGGCTCTTTCCCCTGATCAGTCATTTCATGTCCTACCCCCTTGTACGTATGCAATAGGATATTGTCTATAAATACATAATCATAAACAGGGAAAATAACAAATCTTTAAAGGTAGATCCATTATCATGAAACTAAATGACTGTTTTCTTGGTTGCTACCCAGGTGACCACAAACTGCAGAGTTTTGAAAGAGAAATATGACTCCTTTTCCACCAAGGTAATTGAAGTTGACATTCCAGTATCTGTCAGTCTAAATGTGCCTGATTTCCTAAAGCTTTCCTCACATTTGACCGTGGAACGCCTCACAGAATAGAACTTGCCATGTGCATACAATCCATGGGAGGGGATAACTCACCAGGATTCTCCTAAAGGTCCTGGTTATATGGAGGCACGTTCACTGCATGAAGTTTCATGGAGCACAGCATACTTTCCCCTAGGGTCCTCTTGGCTCAGCTTTGTGGAAAAGAGCCAGGACCATACCTCCTCTGCCTCTCCCTCACCAAAACGCCAGTCTGTAGAAAGAGACCAGTTTCAATGCTCCCATAATACTCTTAGTGTTTGCATAATGAAGACAGGACCCTCCTCCACTCCTGTGCAACCGACTTGCCATCTCTTCATCCCACCCCGATTCTTTATGTGACGTCCAGCTATGTATGTTCATCCACAGTTATTTCAATGAGATACTCGTCCTCCATGTTCCATTTCCCACTGTTATTTTTACCATGTAGGAGGTGTGGACTGAACCATGGGTCTTTAATCAAAGACAATGAAATCTTGATATGGACACTACCGGTATTGACTTCATTGAGAGGTCAGGACCTGGTGAAACAAAACGGGGTGAGGGATTGTGTCTTGAAAGTGAACATCAGCCTTATGTTAATGATTGGTTATGAGGAAGCAAACAAATCGCCCTGTAGGATAGTGAATGGGTTTGACTCCTGCCCATCCCTTATGGATATTGAATAATTCCTATGTTCAACTGAAATGAAATATCTCTTTGGCTGTCATTTCTCAATGGGGATATAATATACATGCACCTTCCACTATTTCCATTCTTTCCCACCAAGGAGTATTTGATTAAAGAAGGAAATTTAAGTAGAGGAGCCATCAACATGATTGGTGACTTGCTGAATGAAGATGGTAAATTCCAGATGTCATTTCTTAACTCTGTCATGGACCATGTTGCATTCTCTGAGAAGAGGTAAGGAAAAAGGAATCTTTATCCAGTTGCTCTGTATGTGGAATTTCATGTAGCTACAGTAGGATCTGTCTGTGAATCCATCAATACATCTAACTATCCATCAACCTCATCTTATCAGTGCAGCTGGTTGCCTACTTTGAAGTAGGCACTGATGGTCATAGAGGGTAAGTGTTTATTACTATAGATCCCTAACCATGTAAGACCTGGACCACTTTCACAGGTGATGAGCTGGACATTACT
>ML676955.1:1872302-1945034 GCA_007922155.1 Mesoclemmys tuberculata
TCTCCATCCCGGACATCAAGGCAACATAGGGGTGGTATACCCCCACAGTTATACACCAATGCCTTCTACTAGACATTGACAGACGTAGAAGAGAAATGACAACAGTTGGAATCTTAGAGACTATTGACAAATGTGCCATAGAAACTAAGAAGATAACCACTCTCCAGCAACCCCCGGAAAAGGCCATGGAATGGGAACCTCACAGTCACTGTATCCATTGAAAAGTTGATGGGGAGACTGGACACTTTGAACCAGCCAATACGGACAGTCTCTCCCCTCCTCCCAAGGTTACCAGGACTAAGAGGCAATGGTGAGACTTCATTTCAGAGACTGTATTTCTCTTTGTTTTATTTAATATAAATATCTGTAATTTAGCTACATTAGTCTGTGTTCTCTAGCTATCCCTTCAAGAACTGAATTTTAGGGTTTTACTAAATGCCATATGCCGGTTTTTCCTTTAAAACTCCACATTGGTTGGCCTAAGGGAATTCTCAAAGAATAAATGTAAGAAGGGAAGGCTGAAAATTTTCTGACAGCACAGAGTTCCATCAGATAATGCTGGTTTGAGGGAACTAAAATGTTTGGTAGGAAAATGTTATTTCCAACAAAATTTTCTATGGTGCCAGATGGACAGCCAGCCATCCCACCCACCTACTTTCCAGCTAGCTAGCTGGTATGGAATCTGTAAGGGTTCCTGGAACTCCTGGACATGAGGCAGCCTGCGTGGGTGGCTGTTTGAGAGCTGAGTCTCCCCAGGAATGTCCAGCTCCCAGGCAGCCTGAATGGCATCTTGAGTGGACAGGATCCTTGTCTGTGCAGCCAGGTAAACCTTCTTCCTTCTGAGATTTGTCACGGAATGGAAAATTCCATTCCTACACAGCTCTTTTTTTAAGCAATTGCTTTTGCTGTTTGAAACTAGTCCCTCTCAAACTAAGCGGCAAGAATTAAGCTGGAGTACAGTCGCAGAGTCCATGAGACTAAATGCAACTTTAATTCCCTTCCCTTGAGAGTTTTTTAATATGTAATAATGGTATTAGAAGTCCTAAAGATTTGATAACTGATGATTGTAAGTAAATGTAGTGAGAAATCTGTGATTTGATTGTTCTGAGGTTGGCCCCAACATTAGGCTATGTCAATTGCTTGCAAGACTGCATGTTGTGCCTGGTACATCTGGTATTCGGACAGTCTCCAAACCTTCTTTAAACTGTTGATTGCATACACATATGTTCTTGGTGAATTAATAAAACTGTTTGATTGGTTAAGAATAACAACATGTTCTGATTTGAGAAGAATTATCCAAGGTAAAAGTTGACCTGAGAAGATCTTATCATTAAAATGAGTAGGGTAAGACTCCCTGGACTAACTGCAGAGGGATGGTCTTATTCAATTTCATACAAATATCAGCTATCATATTTACTAAATATTAGGCAAATCTTATTTGTTACATTTGGGCTTGAAAAACTAACTGGCACTCTGACGATTTTTTAAGTTGAGCTGCATTTATGCTCAGATCAGGAGAGGCCATTGCAAAAGGCCTCTGGGCACACAGGTGGATGGAATTTATCAATAGATTCTTGCGAATGCCTCCCCTCCCAAACCTACTCTGGGAAGCCCTAAAGGGAGGGTTTTGGCCAGAGAAGCCAGGTATGTGTTTATTCATCTCGTCTCCTGGCATTCCCACACAAGAGAAATTCAGCCTTAACAAGAGTAAAAGGTCCAGACTGTCCCTACAGCTGAGTAATGCTTCCACTTCCTCTTGCATGTCTATGTAGACCCTGCATGGATGACAGCTCCACATGCAGAAGCTCAGTGTCAGATTTCATCCTGCTGGGATTTTCCAGTGGGCAGAGAATGGAACTTCTGCTCCTTGTGGATTTCCAATCATCATCCTGCAGGCCCTCCTTGGGAGCAGCCGCCTCAATGTCCTTGTTGGGACTGACTCCCCACTCCACATGCCCATGTACTTCTTCCTGGCTAACCTCTCCTTCCTGGACATTGGCTGTGCCGACACTACCATGCCCTAGTTGCTGTTCCACTTCCTCTCCAGGAAGAAGAGTCTCTCCTACGCTGGCTGCCTCACCCAGATGTACATCTTCCTCTTCCTGGGGATAACCAAGTGCGTCCTCTATGCCATGGTGCCCTATCACCTGTACTTGGCTAATTGCCACCTATCATGCTGCACCCTCATCATAGAATCTTAGAAACGTAGGACTGGAAGAGACCTAAAGACCTAAAGAGGTCATCTAGTTCAGTCCCCCGCACTTATGGGCAGGCCCAACCATTATCTTGACAGGTGTTTTTCTAACCTGCTCTTAAAAATATCAGTTGATGGAGATTCCACAACCTCCCTAGACAATTTATTCCAGTGCTTAACTACCCTCAGAGTTAGGAAGTTTTTCCTAATGTCCAATCTAATCTGCCCTTACTGCAATTTAAACACATTGCTTCTTGTCCTATCCTCGGAGATTAAGGAGAACAATTTTTCTCTCTCCTTCTTGTAAGCAGGGCCTGAATGAGCTCTCCCTTGTTGAGCTTGCTGGGGGCAGGGGAACAAGCATCAGGGACAGACGGTATTTGCATGAGCACACCCACCTGTTAGGAATGCAGTGTAAAATTTAGATTTGTATAAGTACCAAGGCCCGTGTATAGAATTTTGGGCCCGCTTGCAATCTGAGGTGTTCTGGGATACGTATATAAACAGAACAGAACAAAGACACTGTGTGTTACTTTTGCCTACTGTAGATGGGAGGTGTGGTCTCCCTCGGAGAGCCACAGTGAGTAAGAGCCAAACACCCTCGGGGGGTGGAGCCCAGGAGTACAGCACCACCTGACTGGAAGCAGGTAAGCAGGCGGAAAGTATAAAAGGCAGGCCTTCCCGCTCAGTAATGGGAACGCGGCTGAGGGAGAAGGACGTCTCTCCTTTGGTGCCGGGGCCAGGGCCGGGACCTGCACTGACTGTTACCCGGAGGGGGGGCTGCTGGAGCTGTTCACTGCCTGAGGACCTGGAGGAGCTACCTGGGCCTTGCAAGCTGGAGATGCTACCTGAGCTCCCAACCCCCTGTGAGCCAGAAGGGACCCCAGAACCCTGCGACCTAGAGGAGCTGCCCTCCGCGGATGATTCCGAAGAGTTCCCGGGCCTGCCGTTGAGCGACGAGGCCAAGGGATTGTGGAACTCCCCTCAGGCAGAGAGCCCCGAGGAGCCGGGGAGTGACTCAAGGGAGCAGGTGTTCTAGCGAGAGGGTGGGAGGAAGTAGCCCCGGGGCATCCGACTACAGTCCGGCTGAGCTTGGTCTTGCACCAAGCCGGCGTGTTTCGGCTGGACCCCCACTGACCCAGTGACGGGACAACCCGTCACTGCCAGGGCCCTGGGCTGGGATGCAGTGGAGTCGGGTGGGCCTGCGTCCCCCTCCCCGTTTCCAACACCAACCTAGGGGTGATTGCCTGCGAAGGGCCAGAGCCTGTTCCCCGCTGCTTGCCCCACCCTGCCTGAGGGCTAAGCTCTGGACTATCTCCTCGCCTTGCTGAGGGCTTCAGACTGCTTCCTTTCAGCCTGCCCGACCTGCCTAAAAGCCAGGGCTCAGAACTGCTTACTCACCCTGCTATGGCCTAGAGACTGTTTCCCTGCTGTCTGCCCCGCCCTGCCTGAGGGCTGGGTGTTGGACTAGCTCCTTGCCCCACGGAGGGCTAGAGATTGCTTCCTCTCAGCTTGGCCTGCTCTGCCTAAGGACTGGGCCTTAAGATGGGTGCTTGCCCTACAGAGGGCTGGAGACTTCCCTGTGTGCTTGGCCCATCTTGCCTAAGGGCCAGAGCCTTGAACTGCTTGCTTGCCCTACAGAGGGTTAGAGACTCTCTCATTTGCTTGGCCCATCCTGACTAAGGGCTGGGCCCTGGAACTATATGCTCGCCCTGCCGAGGGCCCGAGACCACTTCCCTGTTTGCGTGGCTTGCCCTGCCTAAAGGCTAGGGCCTGGAACTGGGGATCGCCCTACTAAGGGCTGGAAACTGTCACCTTTTTGCTAGGACTCCCCACAAGGCGCAGGCAGCGGGAGGTGTGGCCTCCCTCACAGATTGATGGCGAGGGAGGGCCACCAGCCCCGCACACAATGAATCCAATGAAAGCATGAACAGGGGATTCTGAGACTTTTCCATGCCACATACTGTGTGGCTCTGTTTGGAACAAAGGAAGTACAAGTCTCATGACAGAAACTATAAAAGGCTTCTGCACCATCTCCATTTTGTCTTTATTCCTGCTTCCTACCTCTGGATCAATTCATCTACAACTGAAGCTCTGAACAAAGGGCTGAGACCCATCCAGGTAATGGATGTACACCAGAGGACCTGTACAAACTCCAATATTGCTAAGAATCTGACAAAGATGGACTTTGAAATCAGTTGTATGTATCTGATTGCTTTGATCATTTAACATCTCTCATCTTGTTTGTGTCTTCCTTGGGTACAATCCAAACTCATGTTGATCTGGTAATGTGGCTGATCCTTTGGGGATCAGGAGAATATTTTAGTAAAGTAAATAGTTATTTAAAAACTCCTCACTTTATTGGATCTAGTTGCTAATTGGAGGCCAGAGACTGAAATGCAATAAAGGGGGCTGTGTATTTCTTGTATCTTCTTGATAACCAGTGTGGGGACTCAGGAGCACTGTTTGTGACTGGTTATTGAATCTATCTGCAGTTTTAGCCACCACTTTAGGAGAATCTGCTCTCTGTTTTGCAGCTTGCCCTGACCTGGTCATTTTCAGTGGGTAGCCCTAGGCATGGACAGATCACTCACATCATGAGCAACCAATAGACGGGGATGCCAGAAAGGGTGAGAACTAATTTGCAGACCCAGCTACACAATGGCTCACCTGCAATGAATCAAAACTCTTTACATTAACAAACAGAAAATGTTTCCTGTTTTGCAGGGCAATTGCAAAAGAGAGCTGGGGTGGCAATTCGTCTCTACAGCCCAGTCATCCCCTTAGCAGTTGTGGAATATCACGTACAAAGTCATGCAAGAAGATCTATAATTGCAAAGTAAGAAGATTGAGTAACTGTTGGGAATATCAATGACTTTGACTCATTCCTTCCTGATAAAGCAAGGAGTTCTCACATTGCCTCTGAAAGCACATTACATACAGTTAAAGCCATTTTATATACCTGGATTGTCAGATAATGGCCAAAAATATTATCCTAGAATCTGAACTGTGTTAGGGAAGCAAGTCATAACTACAGCTGGTCAGACCGTGTCAAACAAACTTCCTCCTCTCACCCATTGAAAAAAATGATTTTGTTGGAAATTTAAATTTTCATGGGAAAAATATTTTTCACTGAACATTTGTTTGTTTTTTTTTCCTGGAAAATTTTCAAAACAGAATGATGAAATAGAAAATTGTTTCATTTCCAATAGTCCTTTTTAGACATTTTGACATTTGAGATTTACAAGATTTTAATTAAGACTATCAGGATTTTCTCTCCTGCTCCCCCCCATTGTTTGAAATGGCATATCAGGGTTTGCATTTTTGGTATTTCCCCACCCTTTCTCTGCCTTTTTTCCCTTTCCTGTCTCTTTTCCAATGTAAAAACTGGGAAAGGTATAAAAGTGCAAGCAGAGAAAAACCCAAGTGTTAGGTGTAACAGGGTTCCACCCACCACTCTTGCACCTCTTTCTGGTTAGTCTGGGGAGTCAGCTCTGCAGGTCCCAGCACCCCCACATGGTTGTGTCTTTCCCACCCCTACATCTCTGCCTTAGGACCCAAATCTCTTCAAAGCCCACAGTGTCCTCTTCATAATGCAACCCTCAGGCTGTGCCACAATCTGTGTTCTCTACACCTTCCAGAGGATTCTACAGTCCCAGTCTAGCTACTTCCTTCAGTGGCACCTGCAGTTCACTGTCTGGTCCCTACCACAGGGCTCTCAGCTGCTCCTTCTCCAGAGCTACCACTGCTCTGTCTCAGGGTGCTGACCTGCCTCAGATTGCAGAGCCATGAGCACCGCACCACACCTACCCTTCCCAAACTCCTGAGACTGACTGCCCTTTCTGCTCTCTGCTGGCTGCTTATATAGGGCCTTCTGGGCCTGATTGGCTACTCCTAGAGCAACCTCCCTGGTGCCTTATTAAGCCTTTCTAGACTAGCTTGGGGCAGCCACCCCACCCCATAGGAAAGATAGGCTTTAGAAAGTGTGAGAAAATGGGGGAAATAACATTTTTTATTACCAACTCGAAAAGTGTGGAAAAGAATTTTAAAAGTGTAAAATAAATTTTAAAGTTTTAATCTTGACAAAGCTTTAAAAATGTTTTCACAATTTGCCACTTGGAGGAAAAAAAAGTAAAGGCATGTGATACAAAGAATCTGTCTTGACTAACTTTCTTATCTGTTTCCCTTTCCTTTCTTTTGGAAAAGTAAAACAAGAAAAAGGAGGGAGAACTAGAAAATAATGAAAGTCAAAAATCTGAAAATCCAAACCCCAAATTAAAATGATAATGTAAGTCAAAAAGTGAGACATGATTCAAATTTCACCCTTTCGGACTGAGTGCATATTACCTGAGAAAAACAGAGAATGAAAAATAATATAATGTTTCTAATGTTTTGAAACTACAGATTTAAAATGGTGCTTCTGAAAAAAGGCACCCATTGCAGCTAAATATTGAAAGAAGCATCAGGCCAGAGAATGGGAACAAGCCTGTGAATGACTCTGTTGCTTAGTGGTTAAAGCGCTGATGTGGGAAGTAGGAGATGCAGCATCCAGTCCCCCTGTACCACAGGCTTTTTAAATTACTTTTTCCACAGGGGAACAGTTTCAGCAAGAGAGAATGAGAAAGACACGCATCATTTATAGCTAGGACGCCCACATGAGAGGTGGTAGATCCCTATTCAAATCCTTTCTCTCCTCAGGTGGACGGGGGTTCCCCTTATCCCAGGTGACCACTCTAACCACCAGTTGAGAAATCATGAGGCGGCGGCTGTTGCTTCTTTCCTCTCATCTGCCCCCAGGGCTTCTTGTGAAAAGACCATATGTACTGTACATGCCTAATGCTGAGACCAGGTTTGCAGATGAAAATCCCAAGTAGATGGAAATGCCTCCCTCTTTCTTTCCAGGCACTTGTCTCTGAGACAGCATGCATCCCTGAGCTTTGCATCTCCCATTAACTAGCTTAGGTGAGGTGCTGCCTAATGTGCTGGCTTTGCTGAACCCCGTTCTCAGGTGCCTTATTCTCCTCGTTCATTGTATAGGGAGCCTAGACACCAAACTCAGGCTTTGTGAATCCCAGGGATTTTCTAGGCTCAAAAAAGTTAGGTCTGGCGGTGCTGAGCATGATCATGTTTCTATGTGAATTTTGCCCCTTCTCTTCTTTGTAGACTACAGCAAATGTGCAGCACAGAAAATCAGCTTTGCTACTTGTTTCATATATACCTGCCTCCGATAATGAGCACTGCATGTTCACTGTCCTAACCCTAGTTATTTACATGATCTCGGTGTACAGAAGTTTGTTTGTGGAGACACTCAAGCTGTTTGTCATATGGCATTTGGAGAACTGGGTGCTACACGGAACCGGAGATCCAGTGAGGTACTGAGTGTCCTGAGCGCTTTGTGGGGTGGGAACCTTAATAAGGTCTGGAGAAGTTGTGTCTTTGTTGTGCCATTAGTCTAAGCAATAGTTTGTATGGCATGTCCAATGCACCACTGTGAAGAAGTCTGTAAAGCACCGCAATCACTATTCAGGTAAGCAGTGCGACTTTAATGACAAAGGGATATGGGGTCATGAAGAAATTGTGGCATGGTTCCAGGAAAGAATAGGAGGCTGCCAGGTTCAAAGGGGTGTGGAGGAAGATAGAAGGAACAATGCCTATCAGCAGTTCCTTTGTTCCGAAGTCTCCTGTACCTACAAGGAGCTGACTCAACTCAGAGTAACCCATAGGCTATGCTGAGCACATCGTAGTTGGAGGCCCTATGTGACCATGTGACAGCCATGTTGCAGTTTCATTAGACATAAATTCGGCAGTTCCCACTAGGATATTTATCAGCCAGCCTACATACAACTTGAAACAAGAGGGCTGACTTGATGATTTCCACCACCATTTAAAATGGACAGGTTCTGTGAGTGAAACTTCCTTTTGACCTTTTTCAGATTGATGGGATATATTGTTCTTTTGGGCACATCTTACTTTCTCCGTTGGCTTTTGTGTTTCACATCTTTCTTATCACCATCCTGTTTCTGTTTTTTTCTTCCTTGATTTCAATTGATTTTCTCCTGGGAAAAATCCTCTACTCCTCTTTAAATGTGCCAGTGTGAATTTAGGAGAGAAAAAAAATACCAGATTGCATCTGGTCTCGGTTACACAATAAATCAATTTTACTGTGGGACACAGGTATAATATATCTGCTCTTTCCAGGGCTGTGGCATCGTGCTTAGATTCAGTTAGAATGTTAAGAAAACAATTACATTTTCATCCAGTGAAGGGACAATTTATTTGTACAGAGAAGAATAGCCTTCGAGATTCAAAATACATTTACTCAAAATCAACGTCCTGATGCTGCCAAAGTTCTTGTGTGGATTCTTTGGAACTGTTCCCTTGAGTAACCATGGCAAGGGTGCAAAGCCATTCTCTGAAGTGTCCCTAGCCTCTGTGTGCCAGAAGCTGGGAATGGGCAACAGGGGATGAATCAGTTGATCCACTTGTTCTATTCAAGCACCTGGCATTCACTACTGTCGGAAAATAGGATACTGGGTTAGATGGATCATTGGTCTAACCCAGGATGGCCATTCATCTGTATGTTATGTTCCTTTCCCTGACTTTGCATGCTCATTGTATTTGATCGTAACAACATTCCTTGTTTGTTAGTATAACAAAACTCTTCATTTGAAGCTGTCAGCCTCTCCCTAGAACTGAGGTGTATCAGGTCAGTAATAGTCTCAGAGAGTGAGTCTGCTTCACCATGTGTGTCATTTGGGTTTGTGTTTTTTTTTCTTCTTTTGCATAACTCTAGTATTTCTTCAGCTCTTCCTTCTTGTGGCAATCCCAAATTTGGAGAGTTTCCCTAACAAGCTGAAGGGGTGGGAACAATGCTTTATTGACCCTGACTATGAAGAACTGGTGGCTATTGCCAAAAATGGACTGGAAAAAGGGTGTCATTCAAAGAAGGTGGTGATCGTTGGGGCAGGAATAAGTGGACTCACTGCTGCCAAATTGCTGAAAGATGCTGGTTGCGAGGTAATTATAACAACCAAGAGGAACCAGAGAAAAGCCAGAGAGTAAACGCTCTTCTGAAATAGTTGTTATAATTCTTTTTTTTATAGAGTAAGCAGTAGCTGAATGGCAAAAGAAGGGGGAATTTAAGTAAATTAGGTGAATTGAGAAAGAGAGAGAAAATGTTTCTATTATTTTGATTTCCAGACAAAATGTTCATTGACTTGAAGTTAAGCTTATGAGAGAAGTAATAACATAGCGATATGAAAGATAATGCTGCAGCTAAAAAAAAAATTCCAGTCACTACAGTTTATGGAAATAGTGATGAGTTAAGGAAATGTTCTAAAAGATTCAATAGTTCACATATTTTTGACAAAATTCTTTACCTCTGAAAACTGGTATTAGTTATCCCATAGCAACTTTAACTTTCACCCTTGCTTTTTCTTTGTTTGGTTGGTTATGATTTGTCTTTCCATAGAAGAAGCTACTGTCTTGGCTCTCTTGTGGGCCATGGGAAAGACCAAAATCCAT
The DNA here is from genome assembly GCA_007922155.1 of Mesoclemmys tuberculata. NCBI lineage: Eukaryota > Metazoa > Chordata > Testudines > Chelidae > Mesoclemmys > Mesoclemmys tuberculata. The sequence continues at coordinate 1,882,021 of ML676955.1, forward strand.
TATCCCTATAGATTGCCTGCATGTCCATTACTGCCCCTCTCAAAACTACCCATAACTACAGCCCCCAAGGCTGGGAAAGTCAACAGAGATAGCTTGTATATTTACATTTTAAGTGCTTAGTTGGTTTAAAACCTCGCTATTTGAAAATCCAGTGTAATAATAAATGGAAAAGGTTGCTATTACTATGAAAACTTCCATATTGGAACGTATTCCTTGAGTACCCAATTCAAGAATACAGCCCAGTGCTGAAAATGTGCTTGAATACATGCTTAACTTTAAGAACATGCTGAAGTCCTGTGGAGATCAAATTCAAGATAAGCATATGCATACCTGCTTTCCTGAATCAAGACCTGAGTGCTTATATACTGCCTGAAATTACTTTTATAAAATATTAATTTTCTTTCTTTCATGGCCACTGGCAAAAGAAAGGATATGGGATAAATCAACCCCTATCATTCAAGAGAGAAATGTACAGCCCCTAGTTACCAGCAAGAGACTGAAAATCCTGACCGGTATTTTGCTCCTAGGTCCTGATTCTAGAAGCCAGTGAGCGTGTGGGAGGACGCATCTTGACCTATAGGGAACCAGACTGGTACGCGGAGCTGGGAGCTATGCGTTTGCCAAGAGACCACAGGTAATAAATATACAGTGTGGCAAACAGCCGGCTTCTCCCTAGTAGGTCTCGCACTTTTGCCTCTCATAGTGGGCTAGGGCGTCGCTGGTTACCCCATCTTCCCAGGGAGAGGGGTAGGGACCCGGGCCTGCCTGCTCCTCTGGGTCCCAGCCCAGGGGCCCTATGAGTAGCAGCTATGTGCTGCTGAAACCTTACTCGCAGCTGCAGGCTTTTCCCTTGGGCTACTCTCCCCGTGGGCTACTCTCCCCCCTCAGTCTTTCTGGCTTCTTGAGCCCAGTACCTTCCTCAGGACTCCACCTCTCTCCCACACACCATTGAACTCCGTTCTGTTCTTCTCCACAACTCCACACACCACCGTACTCCGTTCTGTTCTCCTCCACCACTTCACACACTCCTCTGCTCACCACACACCTACTCCTTCAACTCCACACTGTCTCTCAGGAGTAGAGGGTTTTTATAGGCACCGGGGTGGGGTCTTAATTGGTGTCAGCTGACTCTAATTACCCTGTACTGACTCTGGCTAGTCTATAGGGAATAAAGCCTGGATCATTCTGACACTTACATAGCGTCCTTCTAGAACTTTCCTTCTGCCCTTACTATACCACAACAGTTTGCTTTCCTCTGCCACCAACCTTGTTCAGAATGACGGAAGTCCTGTTTTTAATACTTTTATGATAACTCCTAGAAAAAAACATCTTTGAAGGCTCAAATTTGAATTGGTGAAAATGCCTCCTTGCTTTCTCATGTGGATTAATTGCATCGCATCAAGCAGTCAATCTGTATGCAAAGAGAAAAATCTCTATGGAGCTTTAACTCTTCCTGCAAAGATAGGATGTGACTAGGTGGGTGGAGGTAGGGAGTGGCTTGAGTTCTGGCAATCTATTCCACCAGCCACTGCAGATAAAACAGCACTGAGGGCCCAGGCCTAGGACTGGCCCAGATTCATTCCCTCTGAAGCAAAAGAGGAACCACAGATTTAAAATCACAATCAAGTTCCTGGTATGCTCTTGGACTGCAAAACCACATGACAACTGAGCTGTAAAGTGAACATTAAGGTTGGGCTCACATATCAGTAAATGAAGGGAAAAATCTGGCTAGAACAGGAATCACCTAAAACAATGAACAACCCAGGAAATCAATAAGAATTTATAAAAAACCCAAAGTATCTGAAGCTTTGGAATTTAACATATAAAAGACCAAACTACCACTGTTCTGGCTCCATAGAGACTCCAGGTTGCAATCTTCCAGCCATGATTCCTTTCATACCTTCTTTGTAAAATGTGCTGGTTTAGGATTAAGGATTTTTAAGGCTTTCTGAGGATTTATTAAGGGGAGCTCTCCAGCTTTTAGACTGACCTGTTGGTAACCAGCCAGGTCCTCAAAGGTTTTGGATCTGTGTTGCTTACTGAAAAAGACATGACTTAGCAATAGTTTAATAATTTTTTGGGAGAAAAAACTTTTAACTTTTAAACAAACTAACATCCAATCAACAGAATGCCAACAACGGTCATTAACGATAGTAAACTAATCTAAGAATAAAAAATTACAGCTATCAAATTTAAATGGACTCAGTATCAGATCAACAAATCCAACAGGTTAATTTCAATTTTGGATTGGATTTAAATGATCAAATGAATATAAAAAATAATTAGTCCTTTATATTTCTAAAAAAGGGGCTGCCCATTTGATTGTGAACTCCATGTAAAGAATTAAACCAAAGCAATTAAAATCTATTATTTAAATCTAGCTGCAAAATTGAACGTTATTTCATCATAAAAAACAGCATGGAAGAAGGAATGAAGAGTGAATGGGAAGAAAAAAAATTTTGTGTAAACATATTTTAATGATCTAGTTCTATATAGAACATATTGCACTTTGTTATGGTACAAATTAATTCTCATGGTGCAAGAGAAATATTACCTAATAGTTTTAACTCCTTATGCACCCTTGCACGAAAGCTGCATTCCCTGAATTAATCTGAGTGCAAAGATTGTTCCCTATTAATGTCTGGTGGGACATTGGCCAATCCAAAGGGGTCAGAGATGAAAGGTGAGGTGCCAGGGATGCGATTTCATCATTTCTGCATTGGCTTGTGGTACTGGATAGCCATGCAAGGATAGTGTACATTAGGAGAGTTTTCTTAAGGAATGAAGCAGCAGGTATTGTGTCCCTTTGAATTGAGGATCTGTAGGAGGAAAAGTGTATGATGGGATGATCTGTTCATAAATTTGGGGAAAATTCAATTCTTCATTGTGCACTGTGGGCCTATTAGCTGCAGTGTTTTGTGTGTGTGTGTAACTTTGCTAACATATTCTTTATCCCTCTCTAGTGGCTACTATGAGCAGAGCTGATCAAGAATGTTTGTTGAAATGCTGTGTTTTCTAAGGAAAATGTGGTTTCTGCAAAATTGAAATTTGCCACAGGAACATGTTTATTTTTCAGAAATTTTTTATATTTTCCACTGGGACAATCAAAAGAACACATTTCATTTTTATTTAGGTTCGGTCAACATTAATTTTTGTCTTCATGAGTTGCCCCAGAACCTCACAGAAATTGCAGCTTAGGTTCATCATGTCTCCCTTAGAGTGCTGGGACTTCCAAGGTACACTCCGGGGGCTCAGCCAGAGGGAGAACTCATTGTGCATCATGGGAGACGTAGTCCAGCCATGGAGTCTAACCCATAGGGGCATAAAGCATCTGACCTACAATTCCCATAATTCACTCTAGCTGCTCAGGCAGTTGCAGATAAACATTTAATTTCCTGACAACCAACCAATATGTAACCAGTAATGACATTTACTTAGGTGGTATTGGGCCATTCATGCTCAGAATCATGAACAAACATATAACGTTTTTTCTCATTTTGCAAATTTTCTTTTTTTCCTCTCTTTTCTTTAGGATTGTACGTGAATTTATTACCAAATTCAAACTTAAACTGAACCCATTCTATAATACGGATGACAATGCCTGGTATTTGGTTAACAATGTGAGGGCAAGATCTAGAGATGTTGAACGCAACCCTGATATCTTGCAATACCCTGTGCATCCCACTGAGAAGGGGAAATCTGCCAGTGAACTTTATGATCAGACACTGGATAAGGTAAGTGTGTTGTGAAAAGGACTTGTGCACTGTGGAAATGTCTTCACTAAAGAATTAGCCTGGGCTCTTACTTAGATGTTGGCCTTAAACCTACCCCCTCTCCCCCACATCTACACAATTCAAGATTTAGTGGTTCTTCCAACACAGGCTAGCTGGCATAGCTGAGAATATGGGTTAGAGCCCAGCATCTGCTTTCACTTGAGCTGGTAACCAACACATTGTGCAGTGAAGATGCAGGCTAAACCCCTCAAGTTCTGATAGTCCTCCAATGCCTTCCCACAATTCTGCTCAGGTGCCCATAAATACAAACAAGCTCTGGGAAAGAACCATAGAGTGGCTCAGCTTAGTGCAGAACAGAGACCCATGGAAAATGGCCCCAGAAGTCCTCGCAATAGACACATGGACGAATGGATCACTAGGGAGGGCACAATATTTTGGTTTAGTTTTGTAGTATGGCCAATTACACTTGTGGTAGGCTACCTTGAGTAATTGGATCTGGTCTATACCCAGCCTGTAACCAGTCTCCTGGCAGTGACTCTTTTGCTGTGCTGGGCTCCAATGACCTACACCACTCCACCAGGGCAGGACAGAGGTCTCCAAGACCCTGAGACTGGCCCTTCAGCACCAGCTATCTCTGGCTCCTTGCAAGAAATCCAGCAATGCTCTCAGCGAGTATTCACAATGACACCAGCAGCTTTTCCAAACAAGGCCACCTGGCTACAGAATCTGCAAGTCTTTAGGTGAGCACAGAAAGACAGAAATTAAGTCATAGACTACCCTGTTCAAGTTGCAGGCTACCTTCTTATCCTTCCTTCTGGGTGGCAGTAATCCCCTCAGGTTCTGCCTGCTGCCGTCCTAGTCCGGACGGGAACTGACTTCTTGGAACTCAGGTAAATATTTAACAAATTCTGTATTAAGGATGCAGGACCACAGACACCAGAGCTCTGCTTGAAGGAGAGTCATATGGATGTAACCTGACCAGCAGATAGCTCCAACAAATTGGTAACAGTACACAATCTATATATTAGCAATTGACCCATCAGTACAGAGCCACATGAAGGAACTGTTGATAGGTAAACAGATTAACCAATGAAGAACCGCTGTTAAGTAAACTAATCGACCAATCAAGAACTGTTGTTAGGTAAATAGCTACTGGTCACATGAATCATAACCATAAATAAGACTCAGGCCTGCGTCTCTCAGGCCAGGAGTCCCTTCAACATTTGTGCAGACCCACAAAAGTTACACAATGGACACCTTGATTGAGAGCCCTTGGCTGCACATACTCTGAGGGCCATATGCTCTTAGTACAGCCACAGGTCAACCCCCACCATGATGAGCCAGCCAAGATTTGATAGATTCCCTCTAGTCCCGTCTTCATTTTCCACACAGGTGAGGATTCCTGAATCCCTCCAAAGAGAAGCCCTCCTCCTCATCACCTAACACCTTTTCTCCTTTGTTCTCCAGCTCACTTCACATGTCCCATTTGCCAGGGCTTCCTACCATTCAGTGTGGATTGTTCGGTCATGGAAGTGTCTCTTTGTCTTGCTGGATCTTCTGTTGATTTGGGTCATTTTCAGTCTGTTTTTGAATGGCCCAGACAGTGAGGTGACATGCCAACCTGTGTCTCTTGTTCTGCCCTAAGAGAAGATGTAATCCTTCCCTCCATGCCAGGTAGCCATATAAATGTTAGAGATAATGAACAGGGAGACCCAGAGGCAGATTGTGTCGACGGTTACCCTTTATTGCCTGCTCATTCCTCCTTGATGCCACGAGTGAGCAACAAGGGGGTTACTTTACAATCCTTTTATCCATAACGGAATGTAAATGTATAAGTGTCCAGCAACTCCCCATAGGCCCTTATTTGGTTACATTAACAACTATAAAATGAATATTAACAACTATATGATGAATACAATTATACCCGCCCCTGTTTGTTGTTTACAGAATTAGCTTACAGAGTGCAGGCGCATTATCTTGAAAACTAACATTCTTTAAAATACGCAAGGGAGGGAAAGAAGATAATGCTTTCTTCCAACCAAGCGTTTTGCGCAGGAGGGGAGATGGTTAGTTTGTTAGCCTCATCCCCTGTGCAGATGGCCAGGAAGGGAGGAAAAGAAGAGGGATAACACGACTCTAACTAGAATTCATGCCAGTTACCAGAAATAAAGTTTGCCCATGCCTTGATCCCATTCCCTGTAGCTTAGGCCTGACCATTTGTCTAGCTTTAACTCTTTACTCTCCTACAATAGGGTGTAGGCAGAAACTGAGGCACATATAAGAATCACAAAAATATTGCCAAAAAATCCACCATTCACTTGAGTTAACTCTCCATTAAAGACATAATCTGTCAAGGTGCTGAGCACATCTGGGAAATACTGAAAATCCTCAAGTTCCTCTGATTTGAAAGGCTGCTGAGGACATTCAGTACCTACAACAGATGTTCAGGAAGGTAAATCTCTGTGAGAGACATGATTCTTCTACAAATATGTTACATAGCTAGACTAACAAATCAATACTGACATGGTAAGTCTGTTTCCAAATTAAACCTAGTTTTACTCTTTATCCCCACCCCCAATTTTGTTGCTGAAATTTGTCACATGTCATCCGGGCCCTTAGGCGATATTATGGTTGAAAATTGGAAGCTAAGGAATATGAGAGATCCATTGATCTGAAAATATGGTGCCTTTTCATTTGTGGGAGTTTTGCTAGCTGTCCTTGTCTATTTCCACACACTTACATGCACACACGCACACTTGCAGAGTTACAGCTGAGTTCATGAGACCTAGGCTCTTGAGATATAGCTACACAGCAGGTACACACCACCTGTCTCAGGCTCATGGGGCTAGAGCTGCAGGGCTGTTTCACTGCTGTGTAGGCATCTAGGCTTGGACTGGAGCTGGGGCTCTAGGACCATGCGAGGTGGGAGGGTCTCAGATCAGGCTCCAGCCCGAACCCAAAACATCTGCACAGCAAGGAAGCAGCCTGAGCCCCTTGAGTGTAAGATGGTTGGCCTGGGACACCTGTGGGTATTTAATTGCTGTGTGGATATACCCTTAAAGACCAGGTTTTCAAAAGTATGTCACTGCTTGAGGATGCAGGTAGGATCCTGGGGCTAAATCAATAAGCAGAGATATGTGTCGATCTCCCTGGGCATCTCCCATTGGCCAGGTTAAGTGGCTCGGTCTGCTGGCTTTACTTCGATCCCATTCTTAGGTTCCTAACCTGTCTCCTTCCGTTCACTGTGTAGGGAGCCTAAAAACATACCTCAGGCTTTGTGAATCCCAATGATTGTCCAGGCACCTAAAAGTTAGGCGTTGATACACTGAGCAATGCAATGTCTATATCCATTTGTGAATCTAGCCTCTTGTGATATTTCCAAAAGAAGGAAGTGCCTAACTCCCATTGATTGCAGTGGGATTAAAGACACTTAGGTGCTTAGGCACTAGGTTACCATCTGTAAGTACATGATCACAAGCAGGGAAAATACCCAGTCTGCAAAGGTAGAGCCATGGTCGTGACACAAATGACTTTTTTCTTGGTTGCTCCCCAGGTGACAACAGATTGCAGAGTTTTGAAAGAGAAATATGACTCCTTTTCCATTAAGGTAATTGAAGTTGGCATGCCAGTAAGCGTGAGTTCCTAAAGCTTCCCTCCCATTACCAAATGAGACTCTTTGTGGGACTGGTCTTCCATGTACACACAGTGCACGGGAGGAGGTATTACATCCAAATCCCCCTAAATTTCCTGGCTTGTGCAGGCAGCACACTTGCCTGGCGGATCTGCATTGGGCCAAATGGTTACAACACAAAAAATGAACAAAATGCAAACCTGGGCGTACAGTTATCAGCAGTTGCCTTTCCAATATACCAAAGCAGGCTTCCCTGGCAAAGCTTGGTCAGTTGCAGAGATGGCTGGAGAACCAGCATGCAACTGTTCAAGAAAGAACCCCGCGCCTTAAGGAGTTTCCACAGTGAATGAATCCAGAGTGCCTTTCCCTGCATTCTATTATACTGGAACAGTCTATTGTCTTGATTCATAGCCAGGGTGATCTCCTGCCTGCTATAACAGTCCTTTGCACTTCCAAGTGATTTTGATAATTTGCGAGTATCTGCTCCAAGATGTGCCCAGGGAAGGGAATGATAAAACCTTGCTCTCCATCCTGGCTGACTGGGAGAAGGGGACAAGTCCCTCTTATTTGAATGAGTTGTCACTGAGACACTTTATCCCTGACAACTAATTTTTACTCCAAGTCCATCAAGCATACTTTCCGTATAAATACATTATTCCTTAAGTATTATCCATACAAACATCTTGCCATGATTATGAATCTTGTCAAGTTATGAGATTTCTGCATGTTACTCTTCATGGATAAACAGCCTGTAAGATGTGTTTGGTGGAGTTAGTTTGTCAGGTCTGAGCTGAGAGATGTTTACAAAGAACAGGGGAGCCTTTGCCAAGGGGTCTCTGTATCTCAATGGGTGTGACATCTGCTTATCACGTATAGCACTGAATTATTCCTATGTTCATCTGAAATGAAACATCTTTTCAGCTGTCATTTCTGCCCCTCCTCTCTTCCCCAACCAGGAATATCTGATTAAAGAAGGAAAATTAAGTAGGGGAGCCATTAACATGATTGGTGACTTGATGAATGAAGATGGTAGTTTCTACGTGTCTTTTCTTTATTCTCTCATGGACTATGTTGCGTTCCAAGAAGGGTAAGGAAAATGTATCTTTAATCACTTGCTTTATATGGGGAAGAACATGTATTTATGGTAGGATCTGTCTATGTATCCATCCATCTTCCAGTACATCTATTTGTTGCAATTTGTATCTTCAGCTAAATGGCTCCTTACAGCTCTCCTCATTGTTTTTGTGATATTCCCTCAGACCACTGTTAACAGATGACGTAATTCTTCTACCATCATCTTTCCCACCCCCACCTTTCTTTCAGTTTTGATGAGATCACTGGAGGATTCGATCAGCTTCCAGAAGCTTTCTACAAGGATATGCACAGGAATGTTCTATTTCACTCCAATGTAGTGAAGATACTAAAAAACGGTGATCAAGTGAGAGTGCTTTATCAAAGGCGAAACACATTGGTCCCCTTCTCAGTGACAGCTGACTACGTCCTTGTCACAGCCACAGCAAAAGCCGCACGGCATATTAAATTTTCTCCACCTCTTTCGACTAACAAGACCCATGCCTTGCGCTTCCTCCACTACTCAAAGGACGTTAAGATTTTTTTGGCCTGCACTGAAAAGTTTTGGGAGAAGGATGGAATCCGTAGTGGGAGATCAATCACTGATCGCCCATCGAGATTCATCTACTATCCCAGCCACAATTTCTCCAGTGGCATTGGGGTGATCTTGGCTTCCTACACCTGGGATGACAATGCTGAATTCTTCGCTCCTCTCAGTGATGAAAAGTGTGTTGATGTGGTGCTGGAGGACCTGGCAGAAATCCACCAGTTGCCCAAGAATTATATCCAGAAGGTCTGTGATAAACATGTGATAAAGAAATGGGGCCAGGACAAATATTCAATGGGAGCATATGTTTCATTAACCCCGTACCAGTATGTCGACTACTCCAAAGCTTTGTTTCAGAATGAAGGGAGGGTCTATTTTGCAGGAGAATACACAGCCCACCCTCATGGCTGGATTGAAACTGCCATGAAAGCTGCTCTGAGAGCAGCAAGGAACATCCATGGCGCTGCCAACGGATCACCCGGGTGGCGTCAGAAAGAGCTGAAGGAAAATGAACTTTAATGGATTTAGGGTGTTTGGTGAAGGTACAAATATATTGTGTTACTGACTGGGGAATTAAAAATTGCACTGCTAATCATCAAGCACCTTTATTGTTGTTGTAGCACCTGGGTATCTCAGTCATGACCAAGATCCCATTGTGTGAGTCACACTAAAAACACAGAACAAAAAAGGCAGTGGCTGCCCACAGAGTTTATAATCTAAGTATATGACAAAAGACAATAGATGGAAACAGACGACGGGAGCACAATGAGACACTGAAACAGTGCGGCACTAATTTCGTCTTAGGTGAAGCTTTGTGGTTCAGAAACTGCCGATGCCAGCCGTAGACTGCTACGCTCACACTAGCACCTAAGATTCTTTTGGTTTCTTCCTCAGCCCATAAATATTATCTCAGGCCCATCCGCATGGGGACACTCAGGAAAGTTAAGATAAAGTAACTACCGATATGATGTTAAAGCCCATTAATGCACATTAAAAAGCTGTGTAGACACTCTCATTCAGAAATAGAGTAGGATTAATTCATTTTAGCTTAATCCTCTTTTGTTTTAACACATACTGGAGCCTACGAGGTATCCTTGGGCAACCTTTTACTTTGCATTAACAAAGTTGTAGGGCATTTAATATCAATCCAGTTTATGTATATGTGCTTTAGAGGATAGAATTAAAATTTAAAATGATCTGGAGAAACTGGAGAAATGGTGTGACGCATATAGGGTGAAATTTAATAAGGAACAATCGGTTGCACACATACAAAATGGGAAATGACTAGGAAGGAGTATTGTGGAAAGGGACTGGGGGATCATAGTGGCTCACAAGCTAAATATGAATCACCAGTGTACATTAGGAAATTGGATCAGTATAATCACATCGCTCAAGGTTGTGTAAAATCTACACCTCTGAGTGATGCAGCCAGAAGCTCCATCCTAGTGGGTGGACCACCAGTGCCCAGACGGAGACCTCTGACCCCATTCTGCCCCTCATCCCTGGGGCCCTTCCCATCCTGCCCTGCCCTCCCACCCATACCTCTTTTCCCCAAGGCCACACCCTCATCCCGCCTCTTCTTCCAAGGCCCTGCCCTCGCTCCACCTCTTCCCCAGAGGTGCTGCCTCCCACTCGCTCCTCTCCATCCCATCCCCCATCACTTGACCTTAACACAGATAAAAAGTGGGAGGGTGTAGGTAGCGCTACAGTGCCATAACTGCATTGGTGTAGACAAGCCTTGAGTTTAGTTTGGAAGGGGTGTGGGACAAGTGGCTTTTTGTCTCCCTGATCTGAGGGACCTGTCTCTGCCAGGCCAGTTATGGTATAAACTAGAGGACGATCACACCTGCTTTGCCTTATCCCGGCTGCCAATGACCCACAGGGGCACTCAAAGACCTCTAGGGTGTAAAGATCATCCCCTTTTTGCCCAGCAATGCTGTCCAGGCCAGTAGGGGGAGGAAAGAAGCTGTGGATGCTGCTAAAGTGTCTCTGAACTATGAGAGGGTTTTCTATGCAGCGGATGATCCCGTGGCCAGAGATGAATTTCAATCACAAGTGGCCACATTGACCATCAAAGTCATTCCTGGAAGCTTTTGTATTTCTTCTTCTCTGTGCCTCCAGAGCATTAACTTTACTGAACGAAACTTTCCAGGGCAACTAGTTACTACAGATCTCAAAAGCAATGACTAAGGATGCCCGGTGCAACTTTCTTCTGGTTAGCAACATCTGGCAATAGAATAGGGAACAAACTGAAGTCAGTGGACCTGTGCCTATTTTGAACAGAACTGAATTTAGTTCCTGCTGTTTTTGCCCTTCAAGAGCTCTTTTTTTATGAAGTAAATGCCAAGATTAGATCCATTCGCTTCAATGAACCATGAACATCACCTCTCTGCAGAGTGTCAAGAACAGGTCTGTGCACCACGGGAATAGCTCTGGGTCCCACAAAACAGAGCTTAAAGGGTACATAACAGTGAGCCTTGTCCAGGGGTGAATTTCTGACCTGCAGAGATTGGGTTCTACAGATGGGGATGACTGGAGACTGGAATATAAAATTCTCCGAAGCAGCATCCCCTTGCAAAAGCTATCAGGATATTTTCTAAGGCTGACGGTGGCAAATTCGCCGCCATCGGATCGATTTCTCTGGATCGACTGAGTGGTCAGTAAAGATTCACTCAGTTGATCCAGAAATTGACATATTAAGACCACCTTCTCAAGTGGTGTAGCACTGCATCAACGCTTCCCATCGGCACAGCGCAGTGAAGGCGGCGCACAGAACAGAGGCAGAGAAGTCAATGGGAGTTATGCAAGTTTTTTGCGTAGCTTGTGTAACTCCCATCAACTGCCGCCGAATCTCAGAAGTAAGTGTAGACAGGGCCTAAGACTATGAGGGGGAAGGGATAGAGAGGATAGTGGGGGCAACAGGTAATGTAGGAACATGGTAAGACTATAAAGCTGAGAAGCTGTGTGAAGTCAGAAGACGTCAGAATGGATGACATTGACTCTATAGACTAGCTAATGTCCAAGCAAGAAACAGCTAAATGGTTGTTCCTGAACTCCACTCATCTCCTAGATCTCTGTGAATCTCCAGAGATCTGTGATTTGGGTGGTGAGTGTGTGGCTGGGTGAGAGCAGAACCCTCTAATGACTCTGAAAAGGAAGGCCAGCACCACTTTTGGGGTCTGTGAACTCAGTCTGATCTCACGACAGAAGAATGCAAAGGACCACAAGCAGAAACTTGCCATTTCAAAGCATGTGCATGGAGGGGAAGAAATTTCAGGGCAACATTTTCTCCTGTAACTGCAATTTAATTAAAGACTTGGGAGAATATTCCCCAAAGCCTGGTAAATTTTAGATACGTATTTCCCCTTAGATTGTTAATTTTGAGCTACTGGAGTGATGTAATGGTCCCAACCTTGACTCAAACTAGTTAAATACTGTATTTCCTTCCACCACTTATTGTTCTTTTTTCATCATCAAGGAATTGACTGGGGTAGCTTTAGAAATATGTTCGAGAATCAGATATTAAATGTCTCATGCTATATTTCTGGTTACTGATTACAGACTGCAATTCCTACAGATTGGAGTTTTCAATTTGACATTTTCTAACCTGTTTTCTTTTTTTTAAATCGTTGGGTTTTTTTCTTTTGAGAGTGCAGGCATGAATATTTATGGTATTATTTATTTTTTCAGTATAAATGGAATAGAAGTCTTCAAGATTTTTAACTAATTTTCTCCCTTAGGGAATATTATGGCTCTATATTAAAAGAATACAATGTTAATTAAAAGAGTCATTATCTGTCCCTGTTATAAGGCAGTATTTTGACACTTCAGCAGTAAAAGTAAGGGTAACAAAGAAGAGCTTTAAGTGGCTTGCTTATTTATTTACTTGTTGCAATCACTTTCAGCTCATCAGTGTGTGTTGGTTATAAATGACCAGATCCCAGAATGATGGGTAGACAAATAGATTCTAAGAATGTAATAGAGTGCAGTACAATAGAACAACAGTCTGATTTGAAACAAATAGCGACATTTTTCTAAAAGAGGTGAAAATTGTCTCCTTTCTCGATTATTTGCAGAATAAGATGGGATAGATGGAGGTAAGCACTCACTGGTTTTCTTCTGTTTCTAAACTATACGTGTTCAAACTCTCAAGGCTTTGGCAGTTGTTTTTGTCTTTTGAAGAGCACCATTCTTGTACATAAAGTTCCTTACAGCAAAATAGCAGAGACATGAGTATATAATTTTTTCTATCAATATATATATATTCAAGTTCATTTTTTGTCATGATGATGATGACAACATATCATACACATAACCTCACAGATAATCCCATTATCTTTTTGAACATTCATTTTTTACATAAAAGCATTACAATTAGAAATGCTACATAGAAATAATTAGTTGTTAAAATTGTCATTAGTCATGGTAGCAACTGATTACATATAAGACTGTTTTAGGGTCTTAAAAAGATATTAAATAGAGGCTATTTTTTTATGATATCACGTAATCAGTTTTAATTTCTCATTCATTTGGAATCTGATCCTGATGAAGGAAACGCCATAGACTTTGTGTGCCTCACAATTCTACATCTTCTACCCAGCTTGTGCTGTTAGTACCTGCCTGTGTTGAAGGAGGGGCTGTGTAAAACCCTGATTCTGCAAATTAATGCTGTGCTTTACACACGGTGAGAAGTCCCACTGACTTCAGTGGGTCGACTGGCACATGTAAAGTTTCTCTTCTTGTTTTCAATAGTCTGAGGCTAACATTTACTAACTTTACCTGTAATCTTTGGTGCCTCCAGGTTTGCATGCCCGGTGTAATGCATCTAACGGAGGCCTGACTTTCCGAAGGTGCTGATCACTGACCTTCTGAAATTCAGGTATGTTTAGAGGTGTCTCAAATTGGGCATTGGGAAACAGATGTCACATGTCCCTTTTGAAAGCTTCCGCCTTAAAGTCCTGCTCACAAAGGGGCAATTGTCACTGTGCAAGCCCTTTTCCTGTACTTACAGCCTAAAGTATATTTTGTTAGAGAAAATCACAAACAGCGGGAGAGAGCTCCGAGCAGCATCTGTGATATTTACAGCTTCTGTGTAAAAGGAACTGACTCGGAGGCGGATTGGGGCACGGATTGCATCTCTTTGGGGCACAGATTGTATGTCAGTCGGCAGTGCAAAGTGATCATGGTTTTGGGGCCTCCATGGCTATGTCTACAAAGCAGTGAGGCACCAGCGGCTGGTGCATGCCAGCTGATTTGGGCTTGTGCGGCTCAGGCTGCAGGGTTGTTTCATTCCTGTGTAGTTTTCTGGGCTCAGGCTGGAGCCCGGACTCTAGTATCCTGTGAGGTGGCTGCAGTCCAGAGCCCCGCTAGCCCCAGTCGGCTGGCACGTGCTAGCCTCATGTGTCTAGCTGCTGTGTAGAACACCATTTTGAATAAAAAAATCTAAACACAACATTTCGAGGGTTTTTTTCAGTGAGGGATTTCAAAATGAAACAAATTCAAAATATGTTTTGACTCTTTCATTTTTCTTTTCAACTGACGTTTCAGAGTCCCCAAAATGCACGTTTCAGTAAAAAGACAATTCATTTAAAAAAAAATAATCACTCAGTTCCGTTTTATCAGGAATGATAGGGGTTAAAAAGTGGTTTGCTGCCCTGTCAGTTAACCTAGTGGGGACATTTCCTGGTAAGATACAGGCCAATGTTCCTGCCATCATTTCTCAAGTAGGAGAAGAAAATTTCTTTATGATTTAGGCCGGTCATGTTTTATGTTTATGGCTGCAGTTTGTTTTCTTGTTGTATCTTAAGCACTTTTCCTGGGGTCCTAAGATGAATTGCTGTATTATATAGTGTTAGTAGAATATTTCTGAATGAAAATATTTTGGGGAAAAGAAAGTGAGGGATTAAAAATAACCATAAAAATGTACATGTTTTCTTTTTTGCTAAATATTCAGTGACTTTATAACTGAAACCTTTCTTGACATTTTTATCAAAAACATTGTAGAAGTACTTCTCAAAACATTTTGTTTTCAGAACACTGGGTTTTAATAAGTTTTCTGATGATAATTTCAACATAATTTTGATCATATATAGTTCAAAATTACATTTTCAAAAATGGTAAAATTAAACTACAGAATGTCAAATATTTTTCCAAATTTTTCATTTTTTTCCTGCTCCACTCTGGTGTTTTGTTATTTATTTATCTATGTGTTTTCTTCTTTTAATAGACCAATCTCACCTTTGCAAATATTACCTCTGATTATCAGTGCCTCAATTTTTAATGTCCAACGTTATGTGCCTTGATTTTCCAGAAATGTTGAGCACCCAACCCTCAAAAAATCAGGGGCTGTTAAAGTATCTCAGTTTCAGCCCTTCTACATTGAGAAAGAAAAAATCTAGGGGTGGTGGAGAATTTTCTGTCAAAACTGTTTTTGACGGACAGTAGGATTTTCGACAACAAAATTTTAGTGAAAAATTTTGATTCATTGTCAAAAAACTTCCCATCCATAAACTAAAATATTTCAAACAGAAAGCAAAATATTTCAGGTGAAATCAGTTTTCTGGTCAAATATTTCAATGTTGGACTGAAATTTTTCTGTGTTCAAGTATCCACTGAAAAATCAAAATAAAACGTGGAAAATTTAGATGATTCCCCCATTTTGGCCAAAATTTGCTGCAGAACAATCCCCCCCAATGCTTTTTTCCCTCATTACTTCTAGTAAAGTGACTGTCAGTTCTGAAAATCTTGACTCCAGCTAATAAAATGGAAATGTTCATTGTGAGAATATTTTCATTTGCACCTTAAAATATATTTTTATAGAAATTTTCCAGCAGTGAGTATGAGCCTGGAACAAGATTTCCTGTTTTTAGAATGTATTTATAAAAGAAATTGTATGGTGTTTGGGGCACAGACTGTTTCTTATTATCTATGAATACATTTACATATAAAGTAGCTGTTGGCCCCTTAATGAAACTTAGTGGTGTATTTTTTTTTTTGGCCCTCTCCCTATACCAAAAGAAAGGGAAAGGACTGAAGAGCAATCCAGCTCCTGACTGACAGTCTCCAGAGCCAATAGGGGGAGGCCCATGCTTCAAGTCAGCCTGATTGACAGGGCAGGCAGTCCAATGAGGGAATCAGTCACCTGTGGTTCCATGCTCTGTGTGAGCTGGGGCTGCCTGAGCCAAAATAGGGCAGAGCTAAGGGGAGAGAAGCAGCCCGAACTGAGCTGGAGAGACAGCCAATGCAGGGAGCCGTTGCCCAGACAAGAGGCGTGACTCAGCAGCGGAATGTGACCCCGACGGGGCGGGGAGGGCGATCTTTGGGAGAAGGGTCCCGCTACCTAGAGCCTGAGGGCACATGGCCACCATCAGATCAGGTGTCCTACCCGCAGTGTTGCCGCAGTGCAGACAGGACCTGTGAGGGAGGCCTGGGATGTGAAAGGAATAGGCTGTGACCTTCCCTTATGTTCCAGAGAGGGATGGTTGTGGGGTTCCCCTGCCCAGAGGGCGGGCCCCTTGTTCCTTTAACCTTTTCTATTTTTCCTGATTTTCCTTACAGTTGTTGTTTCATAAATTGTATTTGGTTTGAAAATAATGTAGAGATCAGTGGGTCAGGGCGGAGAGAGCACCCTGGAGTGGGTACACCCCAACCCTATCCTGAGTGACCACGACAAGACTGGGACTTCAGTCTCCCAGGAATAGGGTCACCAGACAGCAAGTGTGAAAAATCGGGACGGGGGTGGGGGTAATAGGCGCCTATATAAGACAACGCCCCGAATATCGGGTCTGTCCCTATAAAATTGGGACATCTACCCAGGAATCCTGAGCCCAGCCTTGCAGGGGTGATGAGGACTCTGCCCATGAGAGAGTGGAAAGGAGAGCCCTTGAGGTCAGGCTTGATGGGAGAATGCTTCCGTCAACTTGATCAGGGACGTGGTGTTCCTACATGGACAGAAAAAATTTTCCATCAGTCTAGGCTACATCTACAGTACAGGATTATGCCAGCATGCCTACAGCATTGTAACTATGCTGCTATAGTCCCTATACAGTAGACATATCCTAAATAAAATACAACTTCCTGGAAAGTGAGAGAATATTCATGTTAGCCACGATATTTGGCATTTCTTTCAAAGAAGGGAGAAGTTAACTAATGTATGAGACTTCATCAGGCTTACCCTATGCACAATGTGTGCATATTCCACACAGTTTTTTTGTTCTGATCTCTGTTCTTGTGCCTCCAGGCCAAACCACATGAAGAGGAAAAGGAGAGGAATAATGCAACGTTGCCAACAGAATTCATCTTGCTGGGGCTCTTTAACCAAGCAGAGATACACCCCTTCCTCATGGCCATGATTTTACTTGCCTTCACTACTGCCCTGTCAGCGAATGGTCTCCTCATATTTCTAATCCAAAGGGATTCCAGCCTTCACAGCCCCATGTATTTTTTCCTCCGTCAGTTGGCCTTCATGGATATCTGTCAAATCCTGATTGTTGTCCCCAAAATGGCAACAGACTCCCTGACCTCAAGGAAGTCCATTTCACTAGCTGGATGTGGGGCCCAGATATTTCTTACAATGACCATGGGAGGAGCAGTGTGCCTTCTTCTGGCAGTCATGTCTTATGATAGGTATGTGGCGATATGCAATCCTTTGCAATACCATAGCCGCATGAACAGGAGAGCCTGCCTAAGCATGGCAGCTGGCGTCTGGGTTGGTGCATCTTTAGATGCCTTGATTCAAACCATTTTTGTTCTGCGACTGCCCTACTGTAACGTGAAAGAGATCAACCACTTCTTCTGTGAGATCCCGGCCCTGATTAAATTGTCCTGCTCTGACACCTCCACTTTCGAGACTGTGCTCTTTGTGACCGGCACAGTACTGCTCCTCATGCCTTCTGCCATCATACTGTCTTCTTATACCTGCATCCTCTCTTCAGTCTTGAGGATGAGCTCCGTCAAAGGAAAGCAAAAGGCGCTGGCCACTTGCTCCTCACATCTGACCGTGGTTGGGCTGTTCTATGGAGCAGCCATCTTCATGTACATGAGACCCAGTTCCTACCACTCACCGGAGCAGGACAAGATGGTGTCTATGTTTTACACCATTGTCACTCCAGTGCTGAATCCCCTCATCTACAGCTTGAGAAATAGGGATGTCTTAGGAACGCTAAGAACATTGGTTGGGAAATGCATAGTCTGTCAGAAACTTTGATATGAAAGGTAACTGACGTCTTGCGTCCTAGGTCTGATCACTTCCTACTCAGCTAGGGACAGGGTTTCCTTAAAGATTTAGTTGTAGGGTCAATTTTTCAGAATTCCTTGCCAGCCCAACTTCCACTGAAAATCAACGTGCCTTAGGCTTCTAAGTTTCTGAGGCACTTTTTGACATTTTTCACTCCTGGGGCTGGTTTCACAAGAGGGACGTAGATGCCTGATTGGCCCTTTAGGTGCCTGAGTCTGACATTTCGGCATCACATAATTCACAAAACCACTGCCCAGCTGCTGCCCAACCCTCGTGGCACCTGAACCCCCTAATTCTGAGATGTGGAAAGGTGTTTGGGCATTGTTGCAATAAGCGTTGCCACCATCAACTGAGGGGCGAGCCTAAATCCCATTTGCAAAAGTGAAAGAGCTTTGAAAATGAGATTGAGACTGCAAAATCAGTTAGCATGGCAATGCTGAGCAGAGGAACTCTTAAATACCTTTTCAAATCTGGGCCTAAGTGA
Source organism: Mesoclemmys tuberculata (assembly GCA_007922155.1). Lineage (NCBI taxonomy): Eukaryota > Metazoa > Chordata > Testudines > Chelidae > Mesoclemmys > Mesoclemmys tuberculata. The sequence goes on from ML676955.1 coordinate 1,900,723, forward strand.
TTTAGGAGCCTGAATCCATCAACTGTCCATGGCATTTTGGTTCTTAAAGGCCTATGACCTTCAGAACCAAAATCCCATTTAGAATTGAGATATGCCCTTAGAAGTCAAGATCCCATGAACCATTGAGATGTTCCCTTAGGTGAATCCCATGGACAGTTGATGGGTTTTAGGCTCCATAGATCAGTTAGGTATTGCAAGACTGAGCAGAGTGATGGCGAAATACCTTTAAAAATCTGGCCCTAAGTATCTGATTTTCTGCTGCTATAGTCCCCTAAGCAGTTTCTGCACTTGGGCATGCACCTACATCCTAATGGCAGCGAGTACCTCAGCATCTAATTCAAACCTAAGCCCCAGAGGGATTCACAGACTTGGCATCCCCCCAGCTCTCTTTCCTGCAGAGCCCAATCTGGTGGGGATTCTCTGAGGACTCCTATGCAGCCCAAAAGACAACCAGGAGGAGGATGTTCCCCCACTTATACCCAACAGTTCATTGTTTAGTGCACTCACCCAGGATGTGGGAGGCCTGGATTCCAGTCCCTGCTCTAAATCAAGCAGAATAATGGTTTGTACACGGGGCTCCCACATCTCAGGTGAGCGCTCTAGCCACTGGGCTGTTGGGTATAATCATGCCCTTGCTCATCCTTGGTTTGCCCTGAGAAAGGCTCAATCTGCCCTGGGCACCTAACTCCAGGGGAGAGTTCATGGCTGTGAATCCCTAGCAGGGATGTTGCATCCCTCCAGTCCAGAAGTAAACATCTAGCTGTTTTTGAGGGACAAGGCTTGGAGACATTTCCCACGGGCTATCTTAGGCAGCTGCCTTCTCCGAGTGCTGCCTTTGGTGGACCACTTTTTAGGCACCTTATTTCTGTAGCTCGGAGTTCTGAATTCTGCTAGGTGGCAGGGCAGCTGGACGTTAGCTGGTGGAATGCTCATCATTGCAACATCTAAGCCCCCTTTGTGAATCTAGTCCATAATCTGTCCCACTTTTATAGTGGACTCAAACCAGATTTCACATGCAACACTCAGCTCCTCGACGCAGAGCTTAAAAGAGACTATTAAGTGCATCAACCTCATACCAGCCTCTGCAGAAGGCTGAATTTCTCCTACAAGACATAAGCCTACTGTTAAGAAGGTGACATTCTTAACAGCCACTCTTCAGAGTGGAACTGCAATTTGGGCCTGATTCTCCCCTCGCTTTGGTTTTAAACTGGTTTAGCTCCATTGAGTTCAGCAGTGTTACCCTTGCTTTTTACTAGCGTAAAGTATGTTCTTTGCATTCTCTCCAACAGTCTTTGTTATGTAAAATAGAAGGTAACTATTAATCCAGCCTGTGTGTAAAAAATTAGAACATACATATAAAAGGAATTGACCCTGGGGGTGTCAGATCTTTTGGGTGCAGACTGTTGAGTGATTGTACAGCACAAGAGGCTCTGATTTTGGTGTGGGCATCTCCATGCCATTGCAATTACTGTTATGCTGAAAGGTTCTAACCCCTTGCCTAACAGGGGAAGTTGATGTATAAGCACCCAGACCTTGGGTTAAAGCACTCTCTTTACACTGGGTGTATGTTTACACTGTGGTTGGAGTTGTAATTTGCAGCTTGGACAGATGTACATACACTAGCTTTGACCAAGCTGCCACCTAAAAATACCAGTGTGGCCGTGGCAGCCCGACAGGCTAGCATCCTGAATGCAATCCCATCCAAGACCCTATTGCTCGGCCAGCTAATCCATCCCAGCCACCATGGCTAAACTGCTATTTTTAGCACACTAGCTTGATCATAGCTATCCAGCTAAGGCTTATACCTCTCGCTGCAGTGTAGACATAAAGCTCTGAGGTTCCTTTGTTTTGCAAAGCAGAAGCAGATGTACAAAAGGAGGGCTACTTCCAGGCTTACCTTTCAGGGCCATGTGATCTCACAGGGTGGAGAACTTTGAGCTAATGGTGGGGAGGGGTTTCCCAGATGTAAAGGTCATCGGCGAGGGCAGGAAAAGAAAATAGTTTTGAGAAGTTTTCAGATGTGAACAAAACCCGAGAGATTGTGAGAGATAGAGGGCTAAAGAGAGCCAGTTCTTGGAACAAGGTACTGGTGCCTGACCTGAAGTTTCTGCATGCTTAGCTTTTGTGCGAAGTTCGTTACCACTGCTGTGAAAAAAAAAATTAGTTCATCTTTTAAGCAAACAACATACACGAAGAAAATACCTGACTTTGCATCACTGGCTTCTGCTCCAAATGGGAAAATGATCTTCAGGGCTAAAATTTCTGCTTTTGCTTGGCAACGGGGCAGCAATTTAAATAAATACATAAATAAGTAAATTATATGGATGATGGTAGTTACTATGGTGAGGAGGAGGAGGAGGAGAAGGACATGGGATTCAAACTGGGCACCAAAAATCATGAGACACTGTGCATAAACTTGACCATGTATACTCATTCTCGGCAACACTGAGTGTCTGTTCTTTCCAGTGGTTTTATTTGCATTGACGGGTGCTCGTCAGAAGTGAAATTCAAGCTGAAAGTGGCTCATGCTGGACATCAAACATGAAGACACCCAAAATCAGAGATCATCTTTCCAAGATTTAACCCAAATAATTAAAATTTTCCAGGAAGCGTTGTGTTGTTTAAGCAGAATGGCTGGGTTTGCTTGTTCGTTTGTTTTTCACAGAGGGCAGAATCTGGATTTCATTCAGGGTCCCTGACTGTTGCCCTATGTGACTTGTAGCTTTAATTTACTCTGTTCTCTTAGGTCTGATTACTGCCAGACACAGGGTTCCCTAAAGAGATTTAGATGTAAGGTAATTTTTCAAAAGCACATAAAAGACTGAAGAGCCTACGCCCACTGCAAATCAGTGTGACTCCAAAACTTTCAAGTGGTTCATAAGCTCTTGGATGGGCTTTTGCACAGAAGAGAAATTCACTCACACATTGTCCCATTGACTCTAAAAATCTTTTTTGAAAATGTTTTGATTTTTTTCACACTTCTGTGAAAAAATCATTAGTATCCCCCCAATGAAACTTATATGGGGAACCAATTAAAACAGGGCTCAAAAGTCATCACTAACAATGCCCATTGCAACTTTCTTCCAATTAGTAAATTAACAATAGAGCGGAATCCAAAAAGAATTAATTGGAGCTGTTCTGGCTTTCATCAGGGTTGAGCTTGTTCCAATATATGTTCACTGCACCAGGTTGATTTTCACCTACAGATCTTTAGATTATTGAGTAAGAAGGGGTTGTGTTTTGATAGCAATTTTAGAGAGGGGTGGGGGTTCCTGGGAGATGATTCTTCTCCAAATATCAGTGACAGCCCCCAGTTGTTACTCCTCACTATGTGGGTACGAGTTGTTAGGGCAGGAACCCAGGATTGAAATGTCCCAGATTGGTGGAAAAAAGATGACCAATCAGCAAGGCTTGCTTAGAGCCAATCAAAGTCAGGAATTTTGACCAATCAGGAACAATGGGATTTTCCCGCCTACCCAAACAGTCAGTTCCCAACCAGGTCCTCCTAGTGACAATATAAGATGCAGCTCCCTCCTGAGACAATAGTTTGGGCTATTGAGGCAAAGAAGAGAAGATCATGAGAGGGATGCTCTGTTGAGGCAACACTTGGGCAGTAATCAGAAAGTGAGCCCAGAGACTGAGAGCTGATACCTGGTGCTGAATAACTAAGCTCATAGCGCTGCTGAAATCACCCACCAGTGCCTAGCACTTGGAGCAGTAGGGACAAGGTAGGCCACTGAGAACAAGGTAGGGCCAGATTTTTTCTGGTAACATCATCCCCAATACACCAGTTGCAAGCTGTTGATCACTTAGAGTTGTACTAAGTAACATGCGCCTTGGCTGTATGCATCAGGCTAACTAAGGCCCTGTAGTCTGACTAAGCCTTGAGGGATGCTATTTACTTAAGCATAAAAATCATTCACCATGCATTATTACTGCCAGACAGTTCCTGACCAGCTCTGCACCAGCCTGATGGACTTAAAGTCTAGACACATGGGAAGAATGGCAGCATGTTAAACAACACATATGCTCAGGAATCTGAGGATCATATTCCATGTTGGATTAATATATGTAAATCTAAGTTTGCATAGTTGTTAATAAATTAAAGCCAGATGGTGATTCGTTTAACTTTAATTAGATTATACATTTTCTTTTTACACTGATTAATGATGTGGGCTTTGGTTGAGTCAATACCAATGATAGATGTGGATAGTCTCCAATGTTCCTTGACTATGGTCTGGAGCCACCTGCATTAATTAGATGCATTTTCCTAGAACACCTAAGCTAAGCCTCCCCTGGCCTGTTATATCTGCTGCCCATGTTCCTAGGTTTGTCCTAAGGTAGTACAATCATATATCTTGTTCTCCTCCTTTGGGACTGCTAGTACTGGCCTATGAGAGAAACTCCCTATTTGTTGCTATGCTAAATTACTCATAAATCCCGATTCTGACAGCTCACATACCTACTTAAGCCAAAGTAAGCTCATGCAAGGTGTTATGGGATACTTAACATAAGTACACAGAACTGTAGCACAGGCATAGGCCAATTTAGGCTAGATAACTGCTATAGTATTTGTGCTCATTGTTATATAGCCAGCATATCTTGGTCAACAATTTGTACTGCCGTAGTGCCTAGGGGGCCTAGGGAAAACCTGTTGTGCTAGGCACGGTACAAACACAAAACAAAAACATAGGTCTGTGCCCATGATCATATCTGATGCCATGTCTGTGTCACTAAGGCTATTAATGCTCATATTTTCCAGATCATTTCTTTTTCAGGGACATTAATAAAGGCCCCGCTCCTTGCTGCAGGGCTGGGAACAAAAATATACTGAAATCAATGGGGTTGTGCCATTTTATGCCAGATTTCAGTTCACCCATAGGCATATATGGCTAAGTTTCAGCAAAGAGGGGCTAAGACTTCTGGCAAGATCTAGGGACAAAAACATGCTGCACCTTATTTCTCTCTGTAGCATCTTGCTTATTTCCCCCAGAGCTGTTTATGTAACACCCATAATCCCAGCTATTACAGCACAGAATGGCAAACAGGATTAAAGTGGCATCGCCATACAATACATTAATTTTACTGACTTTCATTGTGGCAGCACATGAGTAAATGAGAGTAAAGCAGAGGAAGTGCTGAGCAGCCAGAGGAGTGGTGACAAAGCCATGACCGTATCACTTCAGTGTCTATCTATTAGTGTCCCTAAAGCAGTGGTCCCCAAACATTTGGGATTGTGCCCCCCCCCGGAGCTGCAATCGTGAATTGGAGCTGAGAGTGGGGACAAAGCCGTGATCGGGGGCCAGGAGCAGGTCCAGGAGCCAGGGCCCAAGCTGCAGCTGGGGCTGGGTTGGGGGATGGAGTTTCAGCCACAGGTCCTGGGGCTATGGCCTAGGGTGAGCAATGGGGCTGAGGCCCAGGCTGTGGCCAGGAGCCTGGACCGGTCAGAAATGGGACCCAGAGCCTGGGGCTTGGGAGTAGACCACAGCCAGGAGTGAGGCCAGGGTGCCGGGCATGGCCAGGAGCTGTGCCCAGGATCCAGATGTGACATGTGACCAGGATGTGAGTCCTGTTTTCAGCTTAGGGAAATACAGTCATCCCAGTGTAGGCTCCCGGACACCAAGCAGGGAACCCCGGACAGCGCCCACTGCTCTTTGAAAGTATCTAGGGAGCCAGCGGACGCCGCCCAGAGAAACTCTGCCTGGATGCATGGACGGACGGAGGAATGTGGGACATAGGCCCCACAATCACAGAGCACCCTCCCAACCAACCGCTTCTCCCTGGTCTCGTAGATGGCTGCTTTGGAGTGCGCTAGGAGGAGATTGACAAGGAGGTCCTGTGACTCTGTGGGGCCACAGATGGGGAGTGCACAGAGGAACAGGTGCAGGGAAAAGTGCAGCCAGAACCGCAGCAGGAGGTTCTGGAGGAGTCGGAACAAGGGCTGCAGCCTGGCGCACTTGAGGTAACTGTGCACCAGGGTTTTCCTCACACCGCAGAAGGGGCAGGTGTCAGGCTGAGGGGTGAACCATGCCAAGTATACACCTGTGCTCATGGCTCCGTGAAGGAGATACCAGCTGATGTCCATGGCGGGCCATGGGGTCAGGGTGGAATACCTGCTGGCCCATGGGGGGTCCTCACCCTCCATAGGTGATATTAGGGTCCTACCACTTGGTGCCTGACTGGAACATGAGGATGAGGAAACAGAGGATGTGGAGCATGAGTGTGTACAGATGGTGCCTTGGCATGTTTTGGAAATGGACTGGCTGGAAGTCTTGTAGCCGGTTAAGTGCTTGGGGAGAGGGTGGCCCACGGGGCCGTTTTAGAAGAAGGCTTTGGTTTCTATTTTCTCCTTCCCATTTTTTTCCCTTAATTCTCTAGGGGTGAAGGCACATCTCCTCACCTCACTGAGACACAAACAGAGGCTTGTACATCCTGGAAGCTTGAGGTGCTTTTACACCGTTATCTTGGCCCTGTTTGGCTGCATTCAAGTGGCTGCATATTCTGTAAAAGCCTCAATGGTAGCAGCTGAAGTGACTGGGGTGGGATTCGAACCCACAACCTTTAAATAGCTCAATCGTTGCACATTGGAAGCCATGTCTAAGAAGTCCAACATGCTCTCCATTGTGCCAGGGAGCCTTTCACTGTGGCTAAAACATCCTCTCTTCTCTGTACTTTACAGCACTGCAGTTGCTATAGTAAAGCACCCAGAAATCATAGAAGATGAGGGCTGCAAGATACCTCTTTTGGCCATATTCAAGTGGCTCCCTATTGCATAACATCCTGTATACTAGGCAGGGTTCAGTTCAAGTGACTCTGGTGGGATTCAAACCCACAACCTTTGAACAGCTCAACTTTTGCACATGCAAAGCCATTTCTTAGAAGTCCAACATGCTATTCATTGCGCCACAGAGCCTTTGGTAGCCATGTATGATTCCTCTTCTCTCTTTACTTTGCAACACTGTAGTTTGTGGAGTAAAAGAAGGAGTGCTGAGTAAACCTCTGTGTTGGTCAGGAATTGGAGCCGGACTGATTGCATAGACGGCACCCATGATAACCACAATACCACCCACACTGCATTATGAGAGGACCTGAAGACCCAAAAATATGCATTACCTAGAACCTGTTTTCACCCAGATGGCAACCAAATGACTGGAGGGAGGGGTGACTCTGAATAGGTACGAAATGTTTCTAATATGTTCGATATTAGGTCAGAACAGGGCTATTGCTGGTGTGCAGGACAGCCGAAGGCCTGCTTCAGCCTCATACGAACACTTCAGTTACGGGTGCTCTAGCTGGCACTGTCTGCGCTGTGAGTCATGGGGCACAGGACAAAGGACTGCTGGCGGTGATGCACTGTAATTTGTGTGGGAGGCAGGGACATGTGTACGGCCCTGGTCCAGAAGCGTGGCACATCTAAGAGGAGACCTGCTGGTGACAGCACAGAGCACACGAGCAGAGGGAGATTTGAGCAGGACCATTGCGTGAAGGGAGGGGCCGCCTCCCCAGACATCTTTGCGGCCTGCAGTGAATGGAGATGAAGCAGGGAGGTGCAGGGACTCATAAGTGATTTACTCTCAGGCCCGGTAGAGCAGCACCACAGAAGGAGGATTTGGTTACATTTTCTGCTCCCCATTGTTCCTTAATTCTCTAGGGTTGGAAGCATTTGTGTCCATGCTGCCAAGACATAGGCAGAAGCTTCTACCTCCTGGAAGCCTGACGCACCTTACTGCCATTATCTGGGCCCCATTTGGCCACCCTTAAGTGGCTCCCTCTTCTGTAACAACCTCAATCATAACCGGGGAGCAGGTAAAATGACTCTGGTGGGATTCGAACCCACAACCTTTGAATAGCTGTTTACGAGCCATTTCTTAGAAGTCCAACACGCTATCCACAGAGCCTTTCAGTGCAGTGCTTTTTTCCGCTCCTCACTGTACTTTACCACATTGCAATTGCTGTTGTAAAATAGAGGAGGGACTGGAAGACAGCATTGTGTTGACTAGTAGTGGAACCCAGAATGACTACTAGAAGGCAGCTACACTAACCACTACAGCACTAACACTGGCCGTAAGATCCAAGAATAGGTATTGCTGACTGAAGCCAGAGGGCAGCCAAAGCAACTCTGATAAAGAGCGGTGGGATGTCATCAACTCTACTGTTTTTTTTCCACTCCCCACAAGGCCGGGGGCAAGCCCAAGGGCCTTTGGTGGCTGGCTTCAAGTGTCCGTTGCAGGCCCGTTGCAGCCTACGCTGGGAACACAATCAGGTTGCCACTTGGACTGGAGCACTACGCAAGCCAAATCCTAACACAGGTGTCTGAAGACCAGCTCAGAGAGGACAGAGAGAACCTTCCGTGGAGATGAAGGGTTAAAGATGGCTTCATCTTGATCTTCACTGTGAATAGAGAGGGGGAAAGCTGGGCCTTGGTACCAAGCCTGGCTGCCATCTCCTGAAAATCAGCCTTTGAGACAAGCCTTTGCCTTTTCTCCCAAGATTTTCAGAAGCAACTCGAGTAAGTTAGGAGCGCAAATCCTTATGCTTCTAACTCCCTTGGATGCTTCTAAACATCCCACGCTAACGGCGTATGTAGAAATCTCAATAATCTGATTGTTTTTCAAAAGAGCTGAGTAAAGGCTTGTCCCAAAGTGAAATAGTGATTGCAAAGATGCAGTGCTTATGAAATAATTTGCATTGCCTTTAAACTGCACCCAGTGAAAATGACTGGAGGCCATGATGAAGGGATCCTCCCACAGGAATGCAACCGAACCAGTCTCTTCTTCAACGAGGAGCAAAGAGATATGCTCAGGGAGGGCTGAACCTCTCACAAGCCTCAGCCCAGAGCCATGGCATCTGTCACTCAGATGAGGGGGGGGGGCAGGGCTGGGAAGCCATCTGCGGGGGCAGGAACCACACACTGCAGGCACAGCTTCTACCAGGCGTGTGTCACGTACCACTGTGACCACAGCAAGGAAGCATCCTGCGATGCCACAATGCATGAAGGGGCTGGCCATCCAACACAGTACCCAGCTGGAGAAAGTGTTGGGGCTGGCAAAAGAATTGATGGGAAAGCAATCAAGAGAAAAATCTGTGCAGTATGCACCAGGAGCAGAAAAGCCTCTGTGTAATGTGTAGCAGATTCCTGGTTCACCTCTCCCCCAAGATGACCCCATGTCAGCTAGCAGTACATAATAAAGAACTCCAACTGCTATAAGAAAGGTTCTCCATGATCAGCTGGATGGAGTTAATCATCCTTATCTTCATAGAGTCCAAGGCCAAAGGGGACCATTGTAATCATCTCTTCTGACCTCCTGCATAACACAGGCCAAAGAACTTCCCCAAAATAATTCCTAGTGCATCGCCCTCCCCAAAGAATTGATCATCCTTATTTAAGAAGGGAAACTCATTGTTTAGTTCTCCCCTCAGTCACTGGGATTGATTTTTTTTCCCTTTCACACTGGTTTTGCACCTTGACTTTGGGTTTGTAAATTGTTGTGGGGGGGCGAGAACTGTCTGTTCATTCTGGGAGAGACAAGGTGGGTGAGGTAATCTTTTATTGTACCAGCCTCTATGGGTGAGAGAGAGACAAGCTTTCACGCTTATACGGCCTGAAGGGGAGCTCTGTATAAGCTCCAAAGCTTGGCTCGCTCACAACAAGTTGGTCCAATAAAAGATATTACTTCACCCACCTTGTCTCTAATATTCTGGAACCAGCACGGCCACAACAACACTATTTGTTCTGTCTTTATACCATACCTCATCCTGGTCCATGACTGAGGCTACTAGATGCTATATTGATGCTGACATTGATGATGGATACTACCACGAATAATAAATGGAGCTCCTAATAATTTAGCCCAGTGTAAATGAGCTCAGAATGAGGCCAAGTGGCCCTTTTTTTAAATTTTAAAATGTATTTCATAGCCACATTTTTCTTTTCATACAATGTAATCTAAATATATATTTAAACAATTTCCCTGTATACCTTTGTGGCGAGATAACTTTGACTCATCTGTTGTAACTCGACGGAGCCCATTTTATAGGTTCAAACAGGTTCTCGATGTTGCATAAAATAGAAGAATGTAATGTAGGCGCTTAAATGTTGATAGTTTACGATACACAAGTAAAGTAACCTCTGCAAAAAGGCATAATGGGTGTTCTTGCTTGGTTTTGAACGAGGGAGCATTTGTGTGTTAGGCAAACGTGAGAACCACTAAAGGACAGAAATTAATGTGGTTTTTTTCCTTCCTGTAATCTAACATTTGGTAAAGGACTAGGTACTGTTTAACATTTATTGGTGTGTTCTGCCCCCTTCCGGCTGAATTTAGACCTTGTATAACTATGGCAGTTACATCTATTCAGCTGCAGAGGGGCTGTGTGTAAGAAAGTACGTGAAATTGTGTGGCCCTCTCTTTTTTGAGTTTTGATTGTATTCTTTCTCAAGGTGTAGTTTTGTGAGAGCATGATATTGTGAATGCCTGACTTTCAGGCACATGTGCTTGCATTTTCACGGACACAGAGGAGGAAACGATGTGAGATGTGGGGTGGCACTTATGTGCATGCTCTCTGCTTGTGTATTTTCTTGTGTATCTGCGCTGGGTGCGTGTGTTTGTATGGGTGGGGTGTTTTGCAGATGTGGACTATGTGTGTGCGCTTTGTGTTTTTGGTGTTTTCTGCTTCCACTGCAAGATAGTGGTTTCTTTGATCAGTGGTTATCTCATAACAGGAATGGGTTTGGGATCTCTTTATGCTTTTGGTAATCACATTTAATCCCGGCATTTCTTACACTATCATTTTCTGCGACAGGAAGCTTCACTCTCTGAAATCTCTTTACATAACCTGTTCCGCCTTGTGGAGCATCATAACCTCTCACTTTTAAAGGGCACATCACTAAACTCATTGATGGTCTCCTCTCCTGGTGTTCTGTGGAGCAACCCCCTCACCATCCCTCCCTGGGCTCTCTGCACCTCACAATCTAATCCCTGCTGTAGTGCCCCCTGTAGGTTCCCAGGAGCACAACAACTTGCTCCCTGCTTCTTAACTGCTCCCATCTTCTGTACCATGCTCCCCAAGAAATCTCCTTAAATTGTGTGTCCCCCAAACCGCCCCTTTATGGCTTCAGCACCCATGGATAACTCACAAATCTCCCTTCATAACCTAGGGTCATTTGCTCTAATACAATCCTCTTAGTCCACCCACACCCACAAAATCTGCTCAGTCCTGCTGATGTGCCTCTACCCCCACGTTCCCTCCATTCCTCTGCTATCCCATCCCACTCCTGGGCCCTGTCAGATCCCCCAGGATCCCTTCAGCATTCTGTCTCCTATACCCTACCCAGCCCCTTAATCCTCTATACCCTGCTAAAACCCCCTACACCTCATGGCCTTTTCTCCCTGCAGCACACACTCACTGCTGGTCCAGAACTCCTCCATCCCATATTTCCCTCTCCTGTTGTCCCCTGCTGAACACCATGGTCACCTGCTGCTTTGTTCCCTAGGGCATCTCCTCACCTGACTCCTCCTTGGAAAGTCTCCCAAATCCCTGGAGCACACTGTACTCATTCGCTCAGGAACTGCCCCCGTCTTCTTCACAACCCCCATCAGTCTCTCTTCACGGCTGCACCGCTTTATCTGAAGCACCCAGAAGCGTTCCAGCACCCCCCTATATTCACCCGTCATAGGCCTCATCTGCTGTGCTGGGATGATACACCACCCCTATGCCCATACCCTCCCTCCAACACACCAGAATGCTCCTCTTCCTCTTCAAAGACAGCCATACTGTGTCGGACCAATGGTCCCTCTAGCCCCGTATCCTGTCTTCCAACAGTGGCAGATGCGAAGTGCTTTAGAAGGAATCGAACAAGCAATCACTCACCCCCGTCTATTCCACAATCTCCTTTTTGGCAGTGGGAATGGCAGCTGACTAGCAAGTGTGGCAAACGGCCAGCAACTCAGCAAAACAGGATATGGAAAGGCACCAGAAAACTCAAGCAGGAGAACAAACAGCTGCTCCTTTTTCCCCACGGGACTTGAAACCCCAGTCACTTAACTGTGTGCAGACTGGGAAGATTTCGCTTTTTAAAACCCCAAATCAGGGATCATGCAAATTGCACTGTTGCATGTAATGTCACGATCAGACCACTAGGTATTTGGTAACAGGGGTTGTCGAAAGCTGAGCTGATCACTTAGAAAACAGCAACAGAAAAGTGGTTCTGAAGATCATAGGATCAAACACTGAAGGATTTATTCTAAAAAGCAGGGCTCGTCCGGGATTTGAACCCGGGACCTCTCGCACCCAAAGCGAGAATCATACCCCTAGACCAACGAGCCAACTTGTTAGAAAAGTCCATCAAAGGTGTCTTGTCTCTTATTACTGTTGTAGTTTTCCTGGTTCTAGAATGCAAAAATTATAAGGTGATTCAAATGCTATCTAATTTCTGTTGGTGAAAGACCTGAAAAAGAGCTCTGTGGAACTTGAAAGCGTATCTCTTTCACCAACAGAAGTTGGTCCAATAAAAGCTTTTTCAATTCACCTCACAGAAGTACGATAGTTGCAGTGCAATCTCTTGATCGTGAAAGCACAATTTACAAATGCAGAATTTTTATTTTGAATAGCATCTAGGAGCTCTAATCATAGATCACTGCTAGGCTTTTACATACACAGAACAAAAAGATGGTCCCTGCCCCCAAGGAACTTCCAATGTGTGTATAAGACTGGAAACAACAAGTTACTAAAGCCAGATTGGGAGGCACAAGGAAACAATGAGACAATATTGGCCAATATTATAGGTGATGCTCTTAACACAACATCTCCATCACGTTTTTTCCACTTGCTGCAAAATAAAATATTCATAAGAACGTCCATACTGGGTTAGACCAGTGGTCCTGTCCTGTCTCTGAACACAACAGGGCAATTTTGAGTGATTCATTCGATGTCGTCCAGTTCCATTTTCAGGTGGATGAAGATTGAGACACTCAAAGCATGGCTTGCATCCCTGACCATATTGACTAATAGCCATTGATGGCTCTCTCCTCCATGAACTTATCTAATTTTTTTTAACCCCATTATACTTTTGGCCTTCACAACATCCCCTGGCAATCAATTCCACCTGTTGACTGTGTGGTGTGTCAAGAACTACTTCTTTTTGTTAATTTTAAAACTGTTGCCTATTAATTTCATTCAGTGACACCTAGTTCATGTGCTAGCTGAAGAGGTAAACATCACTTCCCTATTCACTTTCTCCATTCCTGATTTTATAGACCTCTATCATATCCTTCTTCTTAGATGTTTCTTTTCCAAGTTTTAACAGTCTGAGTTATTTTAATCTCTCCTCATATGGAAGCTATTCCATACCTCTAACTATTTTTGCTGCCCTTCTCTATAACTTAATCCCCAACTGCGCCAATTGAACTCGTAATTTCCCATATGGAATTGTGTCAAATGCTTTACTGAAGTCCTGGTAGATTCTTTTGTCATGTGAAGTGAGGAAGTACTGTTATCTCTCTGCTAGAGAGGAGGAATTCTGGAGGAGACTTTCCCAGGTTCCTCAGGAAACCCCTGGAAGAGCAGATTATTGAATACTTTTTCCTCAAATCCTAGGCTAGCAGTGTGCTGTAATAAATACCAAACTGGTCCAAGTGAAAAAAAGATGCCATAAATTGACTTTACTCAAACTCTTGATTGTTGGTGTCCTGATCTCATCAACAATGAGAGGATTCCCAGCATGGAATAAAATATGTTAGGATACCTGACAATTTAAAAAAAAAAATCCAGGTCAAATTATATTTGTCATTCACACTAAGAAGCTGGGTCTAGTCCAATAAAGTGAACTATAGAAGTAATCTCTCAGCTAAAGATAGCGTAACATGATAAATGCTAGGGCAAGTTGCCAACAGACAGCTACTTCAGCATATGTACTCACAGCTGTGATTAGCTGTAAGCAAAGGAATGAAGGGGGCATAAGAAAAGGAGACTAAAAATAATAGTAATAGATTGGAGGGAGTAAAGAAGAAAGTGTACGTATGAGAAGGACACTCTTCAGCATGTGAGTGAGTGACGGACAGTGGGTCGAGTAGGGGAAGGGGCATGTGAAACACAGAGGGTATGTCTACACCGCAGAGTGAAGTTGATTTAATTTCTATCGACTTTCACCTGCGGGATTTACAAAGTCGGAGGCGTGTGATCACATCGCGTGCATTGCGTAGGGGTTTGTGTCCCCACCAGCCATGCGTGCATCGATAATCGGAGCAGTGGACTGTGGGTAGCTATCCCACAGTGCAGCTATCCTCAGTGCCTTTTGGAGGAGGGTGTCTTCCTCCCATGATGCAATGTCTCTCTCCCCCTCCCCCCCAATCCAGACTCTTCGCCTCACAGGCTGATGAGATCCAAAACCTCAGATCGACTCCATGCGGGAGTGTGTTTTGGGCATGCAGTCACTATCAGCAGTTCAGCTACAAAGCTCTCTCCATGCTGACCAAACAGGAAATGGGAATTCAAAATTTCCCGGCCTTCAGGGGAGGGGCTGTTTCCTGTGCACACGGCCTTGGTGCAGCAAAGTGCGAATGTCCAGAGCGATCACAACAGAGCATTATGAGATACCTCCTCGACGCCAATGATGTCAATTTACGTTGCGCTCTGCCTACACTCATTCAACCCATAGAATTCGACTTCAGTGCTATGCCACTTGTGGAGGTGGTTTTATTAAGTCGAATTTGACCTCGATTTAGGTCGGCAGAACTAAGATGCCAGTGGAGACGCATACTTTATGTGGTCGACATAAGTCGCATTACGTCGACCTACATTGTCAGTGCAGACTGGGGCAGAATGTGAATGGATCAGCTGCAGGTAATGGTGAAAAGCAGCGAACTTTGTGGAATTCTTCCCAATTTTTGTTTTAGTTCTCGTTTAGTAAAATAACCCAGCTGTTAAAATAGTTTGCCATTGACATCTCAGATAATTTCTACTGGAAGGGGAAAAGAGTGACCCAGGATGACATGGATATCGCTCCGTTCTGGAGGAAAACCTTTACTACTTCTCCTACTACTAATTTATTTCTCCTCTTGCTCTCTTTCTTCTTCTTTTAAATACGTCCAGGTAATAATGATGTCAAAAGATAGACCACTGCTCTTCTGGTTCAATAACAAGCTCCCACATCTGAAGGAATGTAACCAAGGGTTAGCAAAAAATCTTTATTACTACAGTTGTTTAGTTTTCTATGTGCCAATTTTTGTGCAAATCTACCTCACACATGAGCCGAAGGCAGAGCTAAGTGCAGCAGAGGTTTGACAGTGAAATAAGCATAATAAATGGCTGTACAACATAGTGGTATACTTTTTCATTGTGCATTAAGTGAGGTGCAGCATGCTGGGTCGGATTGCATTTGACAGTCAAACTATAGTACTGTCAATGGGTCAGAGATCCTATATGAAGGAAAGGAGCAACCCCATTAACTAGGAAATCAGACAGGTAGCGTGGCCGAGCGGTCTAAGGCGCTGGATTAAGGCTCCAGTCTCTTCGGGGGCGTGGGTTCGAATCCCACCGCTGCCAGGTTCTTTTTAAACTCTGCCTTCTCCTTTTTTCCAGGGGCCATTCTTTTAAATAGAGATTTTTAATTTCACAGTGCTAATGCGCAGCTATGCTGTTGCACTTGCCTGACGTCCCCTCCCAGGGGGGATTGTGCATTAATTGAAGAGAGGGTCAGTTTTAAGGCTTGTCCTCTTTGTAGATGGTTTGCACAGATCTACACATAACCGCTGGGAAACAACTGTGCAGGACAGCTGTGGAGACACGTGGTTTACTTTGCAACACAGCAACTAGACAGGTCATTAGCAGAAGGAGTTCTGTGGATCCTTGCAAAGCAGTTCTGTCTGTCCCGGTCTCACTTGAAAAGGGGCTTGTACATTAGGAGAATGTGGATTTCAGCGTAACCAGTGCTCCCTCTCTTTGGCCTTATAGGCAAAGCAATTCACTGAAAGCCAAGTGCACCACAGCTGACTGTATTTTTCCCTTTCCACTCTAAAATATCTAAATCTAAATTTCCAGGATTTCTCTCCTGCATGCAGTAGAATTGCAGCTGTGTCCACAGGCTGTTGGAGCGACAAGGAGGGTGAGGTTAAAGATTTGTAGGTGCAACTTGGGTACCTAAGAAGCTTGTCTCTCTCGCTGATAGAAGTTGATCCAGTTACCAGGATTTATTTCAGCGTAGCAGCGCAATCTGACAAGATTTAGCAACAGTACCACACATGTTTAGCTTTAATATTCTCCAAAACCCAGCTGTATTTAACCTCTCCTATGCTATTTCAAGGCCAATGCTTTTCATCAAAATTGGGGTTGTTGTTTCTGCCCGGTCTCGAACCGGGGACCTTTCGCGTGTTAGGCGAATGTGATAACCACTACACTACAGAAACCCACCTGGAAGCTGTTTTCCCTGGATGTCTACATATTTCTCATCAATCAGCAGTGCTCTTCTGCTGATGCATACTTAGGTTTTGTGTTTGCAAACGGCTGCCATTGTCCTGTTGGTCTCCATGAGTGTTTGCGTACGGTGACACCGTATACACAAACGTCCCATGAGCAACTGGTGTGATATTTGTAAATGTGTGTGGCTGAGAGCGCATGATGCGGGTGTGATTTTGTTTGTGAACGTGCACACATGGGACGCTTTGTGTATGTCTGCAAATGGCCATTTGTTTGTGTACGTGTGATCATTTTAAATGTGTGCATGCATGTTTACGTGCCTGTGCATATGCTATTTTTAAAAAAATCTCTGTGTTCCTTAATCTGTGGCTTGTACCTTCCTGTGTGTTTCTGAGCGATTGTGATGCCTACGTCTCTAGTTCCAGGGGGTAGCCATGTTAGTCTGTATACAGCAAAAATGAGAGTCCTGTAACACTTTAAAGACTAACAAATTTAATTTCTACAGGCATAAGCTTTCATGGGCCGTAACCGACTTCATCAGATGTGTCGCTAGGAATATGATGGTTGTGTCTACACACCTATGTGAGATTTTTGTGTGCATGTATGCAGGTGTGATTTTTGTGTTTGCATGTATGTGGATTAATATGACAGTTTCATTATGCTATTATACTAGGCTAATGTCTAGGGAGTGACTAAACTCATTGTGCTAGTCAGATTAAGCTTGAAGGTCCATAAGTACTTCTCTGTGCGTGCATGCACAATAGTGTGACTACTTTCTGTGTGTGTTTAGGATTGTGTGGTTTATATGCACATGGACTTGTATGCATGCGAATGTGTTTTATTGTGTGTGTTGTATCAGACACAAATTCCACAGCACTGAGCAAAATCCTGCCCATTTGTGTGTAGAATTTATAGGGTGAAAAGAGAAAACTCAGTAATTTGGCGTGCACTTTTGCTTGCGGTTTTGCACGGAATTATTGTGTCTGCCAAGACACCGTGCATAATTTGCGTGTGAATATATCAGTGTGGTTTTTTTTATTTGACTATAATAATAGAATCATAGAATATTAGAATTGGAAGGGACCTCAGGAGGTCATCTAGTCCAACCCCCTGCTCAAAGCAGGACTAACCTCAGCTAAATCATCCCAGCCAGGGTTTTATCAAGCGCAGCTTAAAAACCTCTAAAGATGGAGATTCCACCACCTCCCTAGGTAACCCATTCCAGTGCTCCACCTTGTGTGCATGCACGTATGAGAGCTGTTGGTACAGGAAAGTGATTTGCCCATGCTTTTAGAAGCAACAGTGTTTGTGTATGTGTTCTTATGACTGCGTGCGTGGTGGTGGTGCGTGACCGTAGCTATGTGAGTGTGCACTTTCACGCTGTGTGTGTAATAGTGTGATTGTGAAGTTTGTTTCCCCATCCGCACGTGTTCAGATGGGAATGCCTGTGATTAAAGCGAGTAATGCATGGCCCCCCTTCTCCTTTTTTGTGCTCTCCTTTTGTGAGCCCCCCTTCTCCCTCTCTAGCTCTCATCTATGCTTTGTCTGCTTTCCTCTAACTACAACAGAAATAATCAGTCTTGCTTCCATTCAGCCGCCTCCCAGCATCTCCCGCAGCCAAACACCCCCTTATTTGTTCTGTGCCTGTCTCCATTCAAGCACCTCTTGCAGGTTTACCCCCAGGAAATCCCAGCTGATCACCATCCTGGGCAGCTTGGCCCCAGGAACATCCCTCAGCCCCCTGATTCTTGCATTTCCTGATACCATGCAACCTCTAGCTTTGGGGAACCACGAGCCGCTGAGGTTATCTGGGTTACCCTATACCTATAGGGAATATCTTATCTACAGCCCCCTGATCTGTCTTCTTGGTCCACTCCCAGCCCCCTTCTACTCATATTGCTCTCTTCTTCCCCACGTCCCCATCAGCTTGGATCTTCCTGTTTAACTGCCCCACCACCATCTGTGTTGGCTTTGTGTTTCTTCCCCAGGCTGCAAGTCTGCCTCTCTGTCCTACAGTCCCTCTGTGCACTGCCTGGCTCAGCAAAGACTCCTGAGAAAATGGGGCAAGCCTCCAGCATGGGAGAGAACCAGTCACTGCAAAAGCACAAGCTAAGAACATCACTGGCTTGGCCCTGTGCATTTGGGGGGCAGGGGAGAGGGCTGTTTATTTAAAAAAGAGAAATCAACATTCACTCTCCAGGCTGCACAATGCCTTGTAAAGCCAGAGTGAAAGAATGAGTGCAGCTGATCTCCTTTCCCCATGCCACAGCTCACCCCCAACCAGATCTCCTGCACGGTGGAATTAAATCACACAGATTTAGTGTTGTCCACAGGCAAATGGTGCATATTTTTGAGTCCACCAATATTAAAAGCAAAAAACTGAACCAGGGCTCGTCCGGGATTTGAACCCGGGACCTCTCGCACCCAAAGCGAGAATCATACCCCTAGACCAACGAGCCAACTAGCAAAATAACAGCTAAACAACTGCTTGAGTGCTGTGGCAACGTGGCTAATTCGGATTACGGTGGTTTTTTCCAGATTTACATATTTCCTCCATTCTTTCGCACTTTCCTCCCCCTCTGCCAACGCTCCAGTGCCCATTTCTGCTCCGCGACTGAGCTTTCAAGCAAAGAGAACTGATTTTAATTTCTTTTTTCCTTTAATCCCTTCTCCCCCATTCTTTCTTTCTAACAACATAAGCCATTGCAATAGACAAAATCGTACAGACGGATCTGATCTTGTTCCTAAATGGCTTGCAACACCCGCAGAAAGCAACAGATTTTTATCCTCCTGATTCCCCCCCCCCCAGTTCTTTTCAGAATTATATTTGCTTCCAGTTAAAAACCTTCTGCAAGAGGAAAAGGGGATCTAGAGAAGGCGTGAGCAACATTTTAAAAGCCAGCCTTGCAGGTGTGCCTAGCTGATCCAACCCTGGGGAGGTGTCCCAGACCATTTCCTGCTTGCAGTGTTACCCCCTGGGCGCAGAGCCAAGGGGGGTGTGAACAGCTCTTGTTGGATCATCTTGTGTTAGTGAAAGGGACGCGAAGAATAGCTCTGCTCCCAAGCTTTTTTTGGTCTCTCCAATCATTTAAGGGGGGCTCCTCAAGAAACACGTGCAAGAGTCAAGGACTGTGACTGATCTGCAAAGCGAGACGAGAGCTTTTGTTGAAATAGAGAAACACATGCCATTTTTTAAAAAAATCAGAAAGGGAGAGGGGAAAAGTGACACAAGGCCCCAGCGAGATTTGAACTCGCGACCCCTGGTTTACAAGACCAGTGCTCTAACCCCTGAGCTATAGAGCCGCCGCGCTAAAAGGATCCGCTGTTTTGCATAGTGAGGGTACTCGCCCGACCTACCTTTCTGCAGGTTGCAAGGGATGCCCCGAACCCAGCCAGAAGTGTTCCTATTCCCCAGCAGCCGAGGGCAACATACGGAGAATGATCTTTGCAATTAGATTTGCATGGAAAAGCCTCAGCTGGATCGCCCTCCGAGCTCTTCAGACAGCTTAGGGAAAGACACCGGAAAAGAGATTCAAGCCTCTGTCCAGCTGGCTCTTTCCACTGCCTGGGAAAAATCAACACATGAAGGGGAACGCTACCACCTGCTGGGCGGAACGTGTATTGCACCCTGAAGGGTGGCTCAATGAAATACAGCTCCCCAGAGGTGGGAAATAATAGTTTGCGGCCTTCTTGGGGGTTCCCTGGGCTTTATTGGCCCACAACAAACAGAGCAGAGCACATGTGAATTGGCCGGCCCTTTACTTGTGTTTTCAAAGGGCTCCCCAGATATTGATTAAAGTGCATTCAACTGGGTCAGACAGACTATGTCACTAGGCCAGCCAGGAGGAAAACCCACGATCCTAACCACATCAGCACTGCCTCCCCCAGACGCTGCTTACAGAGGCAGGGTTTAACCAGTGCCATCCTGAACGGGCTGCAGACTCATTTCTACAGTTTGCGATAACGGCAAGACCCAGGCTCCACTTCTATGAACTATCCTCATCTGGACACGATATTTAAAGAAACTGTTTCCTAAACCGAAAGAGTGAGATTTTCTCTCCTGCTCACAACCCCCACCGAATCCCCAGAACAAGGAAAAGCAACTGCTTAACTAAGCTTCTAAACATAACCGTACCCTTAGGTAGAGAGACCAAAAGAACGCTTAAAAGCAAAACACAAGCACCCCACCGAAACCTTGCTAATTATTCAGAAACGCACCTGTTTGCTCAACAGTACAATAAAATCATTCTTTTATTAACCAGAAAATTATCCCCGAGGGGAAATGCACCATTCCTGGAAAAACTGCAATACCAGGTTGATGCGTGGAGTGGATGGAGCAAGCTCCTATTCCAGCTCCTGCTTCCAAAAATCCATTTAATATAAAGTTCTCACAAAGAGAACATATCAGATATTAAACTGATAAGAACAGATACTACACTTGACCTGGGCATAAAGCCGGGAAGCGATACTTTCACGGGGTCACAAGAGACGCAGCCCTCCCGCTCCCACTGGTTTCTATGTCACGATGAAGACTGGCAGACTGGGTCCGGACACCGTTAACAAGAATGACAATGACGTAACTCGGTGGCAATCGCTGCCTCCGAGTGACTCCCCTGCACTCACTGAACAAGAACGCTTCAGTGCAAAGACAGAGAGATCTGTCAGCCTCCTTAGTCTGGTTCCTCTCATTGGTTTCCGTGCTGCTGCCGCCAGCGGCTCCTAATGTGCATATACCCGCCCATGTCCATGTACGTCATCCGCCACCCTTAACTCTTACAGCGCCACAGGTCAAGTTTCCCCCATGAAATCAGGGGCCCGGCCCCACCTCCATCTGCTGGTTTGCTCCGGGGACGAGGTTTTACCCCTCAGGGAGCGAGATCAAGGGACTCAAGAACAGGCAGGAGCACACAGCCGGGCTGGTGCCCACAGAGCTGCTCCAGATCCTGGTGATGTGGGAAATGACCCCCGCCCCCGGGATGTCTACACCTGCCAGGTGGAATACATCAGCCTGCGGGGCCCCCTCTTACTGGGGTAGGAGACTCTGTATCTAGGACAATCCCTGAGCCCGCTGGGGCATGCCTAGCTCTACGAAGCCCCTCGGGGACCTGTCTCAGAGCCCCATCCCCACCTCTCATGGCAGAGAGCAGGGACATTACAAAGGGATGCAGAGGCTGGGCTAAGCGAGAACCACCCGTGCTCTTGTTTTCACAGTGGCGCAGGCTGACTCTGCCAGGGGCAAGAAAGATGCTGGCTGGGGTCAGGGGCTACGTGCTGGGGTTGGCCTTCTTGGTCCTGGGATTGTTCGCTCAGGGACACAGCGACACCAGGAAATGGTCCCCCAGTGGGGCCATAAAGATAGGGCACTGGAGGATTTCACTAGAATTTTGATTCACCACAATTTACTTTACTTCCCCTTAAGGCACGAATCAAGTTTTCCAGTGACTGGGGAACTTCCTGCCCATCTCTAAGCCCACATCCAGGAAGTGCAGGGCTAATTACAGCCTTTGGCTTCCAAGAAATCTGAGTCAGATCTTTCATTTCCGATCATCATTCCAAGCTATATTTGTGGCCCTCATGGCCTCCCCTCCAATTCTGCTCGCTAGCCTCATGCACTCCTGGAATATCAAGCTGTTGCAGATACAGTGTGAAGTGTCTGCAGCAGATCTGTCAGTTTGTAGGCCATGAACAGAACCTTCCTCCCCGCCCTTCTACCAAGAGGCACCCCAGCCTAATCCATTACCCTTTTAAATATTAATTCAAGTCTGTCTGTACTTGGTATCATTTTGAGATTGTTTGTAAATGTCTGTACTATGTCCACTGGCCAGTTTATTTGTTAATTTTATCTGCTTCTAATACATATATATTTGTAACAATCCTATCTTAAGTACAAAATGCCACACTGTGCAATGCAATGTTTGTATCTAATTGTAAAAGATACTGTCAAGGTAAATATATGAATTCTTCAGCTAGGAGCTGGCACTGAGTGATAGAAGTGTGAATGGCTGAGCAATTGAGTTGAGTGGAGTGATTGAACAATTGGTCTGAGTGAGGGGCATCAAACCAGACAAGAAAACACCAGCCTCACCTAAAAACGTTTGAAGGAAGAAGAAAGGAGTGAAGATAATAGCAACTGGCTGAAGAGGAGTCCACCCTGATACTTTCGGAGCCAGCCCATTTCAAAGGACAAAATCTGATCAGGCTTGCAACAATGTGGGTGATTGAGGATCACACCAAAGATGCAGTTGCAGCATGACAGTGCAAAACCCATAGAGATACATGGGGTCCTTTCCCATAAAATGGGACAGAAAGATGAAGGCTGGAGGTTTGAGTCTACAACATCACACCAGCCAGGAGTACCGATGTGCATCGGCAGAACCTTGCTCCTCACCCTTGTGCTACAGTCACCTGGCCAGTGACTACCACGAGCACCTGGAGGCTGGTAACTATAACATCTGTGGGACCCCTGTGTATGTCTGTCTGTCTCCCTGTCTATGTGTGCTTGTCAGTGTGTATGACTGTGAATGAAACTTAGAATTGAAACGTGTCAATGAAGTATATTTTATTAAGCAAGAATTTCTGTCATTGGAGTATTGATATAATGTTAATACTATTTCCATAGTGGTTGCATTGATTGATACTATTTAGTTAAAGCACAGTATTGATGTTGTTACAGTGTGGATACTTTTCTTTTCTTTGATGCTATTTACCAAGTTTCCATATTCACAATAAATGCGGCTTGTTGCCTTATCCTCTACAAAGATCCTGTGATATTTGTTATTTGGGTAACAAGTTCCTCTCTAGTTATGAAACAAATACACTTCCCCTTTGAAAAATCGGGAGATCAAACTCACTTGAGAAACACACCAGGAATCAAAGAACTCCTGACCCTGAATTTTGAGATTTACTTACTCTACTTACTTAGCTGTTTTCCCCTATGTGAAAAAACATGTAATACATTGCAGATCAAAGTAGAGTGCCTGTGCTCCTCTTACACACGCGTGCTCTGATTGTTCTCCCAGAAGCAATAACATCTCATTCATCCACTAACCTCTTACAACAATCTTACTCAGACCCCAGGATCTCCCCTTAAATCAAATTAAGAGAATGTAGAGGGGCTGCAGCTGGATTTTGACTCCACATGGTTTCCCGCTGACAGGTGAGGATTTCTCTCTCATCTCTCCCTGCAGGCCCTCCTGAATTAGATCCCCTCCTGCAGAATGCAGAACCTAGGAGGCTGGGTGCCCAGGCACGGCCCTGCTGATTGATTCCTCCCTCACTAACTCAGTAATGCCAACTTCAAGAGAGCAAAAATCATGAGTCGAACCCCCAGAAAGCATGAGATTGGCCCAAAAAATCATGAGATTTTAAATAAAAGATTATATTGTGCTTTTTAGGTCAATCTCGTGATGTTTGAACTCTCCTGGAGAAGGTGATTTTAGCCCCTGATGAAGGAGTTCTCACCCCCACATCTGGTGTTGGAGGTAGAAGGAAGGGCGTCGAGTGAGGCCTTCCCCTGCTGCTGCCGCAAACCGTAGCCACAGCTGATTCTCCTTGTCGTTGCCATCGCTGTGCTCTTGTTTGCTCCACCACTGTTGGCCGCTTCGCCATCACTTTCTTCGTTGTCACCTGCCCCTCTACTGCAACCTCTGCGGAGCCACATCTTGCGGTCCCACCACTTAACCCAGCTCTCAGTGATTTAAGTACTTAGCGGGGAAACGTCACTTCTACTACAGGAGCAGGCGTTTCATGGACACGCGGTCTCCCAGCAGATCTAGGGCTTAGCACTTAGGCCTGGTTATCAGTGATTTCAACTCCTGCCTTGGTGCGGTGCTAAGTATGTCAGCGGGAGAAGCTGTCCCATAAAGACAGAGCTCTCCACATCAGTGCTGAGATGTGTGAATTGATCGCTTTGGCAGGAAGCTCAGCGTGCTGAATAGGCAGGCGGAGTAATTGTGTTCATACAAATACAGTCTGATCCTGAATTCTTTTGCCCCCAGCACAGCACTAGATGTGAGGGGGGAGCGCATTCAGACCCAGCTCACACACAAGGAAAAGGCGACTCTCGGCAGGAATCTGTCTGGCTTGTTTTATTTTGCAGGGGTAACAGAAAGGGGGGGTTGATGTTGCCAGTGACTTTCACAGCCAGCCCCTCCCGATCAATCCGCTGTGAGAGAGGGGGCCAGACTTGGTCAGTTCTTAGGGCAGGAGCCCAGGATTGAAAAGGGAAGTCTGTGATTGGCGGAAAAAGTGGACCAAAGAGTAAGGCTCAATTAGAGCCAATCAAAATGGGGAATTTTGATCAAACAGGAAGAATGGCATTTTCCTGCCTAACTGAACAATCAGTTTCCAAACAGGTCCTCCTGAGGGCACACTAAGGTGAGGTTTCCTGCTGAGATGAGTGTGACTGAACAACACAGAAGAAAGAATGTCATGAGAGAGCCATTGTGCTGATGTGTCTTGAGGACCTACGTTCAAATATGATCCTTGAGCCTGAAAGGAGGTGCGTTAGGTTAAGTGACTAATTGTTTAGTGTAACGATGCTCAAAGACCTGCTATCTGGGGAGAAACCACTGCATGTCTAGCTTGCTGCTGAAAATTTAATGCTCGAGGCTAAATCAGCTCATGATTCAGAAAGTACCTTGTGTGGTAACTGAAACATCTGGAGAATCAGTACCCTCCTAGAATGCTACTAAAACAGTTGATGCCTGTAACTGAATCATTAAGTGCGTAACGAGCTGCTGAAAGAACTGATGTCTGAGGCTGATTCACTATGTGCCTAGCACTGCTCAATGTGCTAATGTTTTCACCAAGTGCCTAGTGTGCTGCTCAAAGAGCTGATGCCTGAGGATCAGTAACTTCAGCAGGGAGTGCACTGTTGAAGATCTGATGAACCACTTAGCGCCTAGGGCAACTAATGGATATAAACTGACCATCAGCAAGTTTGGACTTACAATTAAATTCAGGTTTTAAACCATCGTAGGAGTGAAGTCCTAGAACAGTCTTCCAAGGGGAGCAATGGGGGCAAAAAACTTAGCTGGCTTTGGAACTGAGCTTGATACATTTTTGGAGGGGATGGTATAAGGGTACAGCCGAGTTTGGTAATTGACTGATTTTTGATTATTGGTGGTAGATATGCCCATGGTCTGTGAGGGGGCATTTGATGGGGTGAGTTTTGAGTTATTACAGAGAATTCTTGGGTGTCTAGCTGGTGAGTCTTGTCCACATGGATTGTTTTATTCTGCAGGGGTATCAGAAAGGGGGGGTTGATGTTGCCAGTGACTTTTAGGACCAGCCCCTCCCAATCAATCTGCTGTGAGAGAGGGAGCCAGACTTGTTCAGCTGTTAGGGCAAGAACCCAAGATCAAAAAGGGAAGTCCTGGATTGGTGGAAAAAGCAGACCAATGAACAAGGCTTGCTTAGACCTAATCAAAATTGGAAATTCTGACCAATCAGGAAGAAAGGAAATTTCCTGCCTAACTGTACAATCAATTCCCAACCAGGTCCTCCTGGTGGCAATATAAGATGAGGTTTCCTTTTTGAGATGAGTTTGGTTGAGCAATACACAGGGGAAAAAATTGGGAGAAAATCCTTGTGCTCAAATGTTAAATGGGCAGACATTGAAAGATAATTTTTCAGGCTGAAAAAATGATCTGTTACCTGGAATGATTAAGCACCTAGTGTAGAGCTGCTGAAAGAGCTAACATCTTAGGATAAACCAGTATCTCTCTAGTCTGCTATTTAAAATCTGATGCTTGAGGCTAAGTCAGCTAATGAGTCAGAAAGCATCTATTGTGGGCTAGGGCTGACAGCAGGAGCTTCTCCCCAGACAACCCAGCAATTTTTAAGTAACATGAATCCTGACCTGTGATCTGGGGATAAAACTCAGCTGAAAAAAATAACTCCTGACATTTGAGAGTTCTGTCCCCAGCTCATGGGTCAGGATTCACTTTACTGAGAAATGGCATCTCTCACAACTAATTCCCGAGAGTTGGCGTGTCTGTGTCACTGCCCTCGCTAAGCAGGAGGCAGGGTGCCAAGTCCAAACAGAAAAGGAAAAAGGGTGGGACACGTGTTGCTGGTATGGCGGGTTCCTGTCTAAGAGCTCTGCATACCATTTGCCCCTTTGGCGCTCCGTTATTTAAAGACAGAGCTGGTTAGATTCAGTCGAGAGTTTTATCTTCTGTTGAATGATCTCTAGAGCTGAAATCATTGATAACCAGGCCAAAGTGGCAAGCCCTAGACCTGCTGCAAAGCCGTGTTTCAGTGAAAGTGACAGCTCCACTTGCACTAGCAGCGAGGTTCCTCTGCCAAATGCTGAAATCGCCAAGCACTGGGTGAAGCGGTGGGGCCTTAAGATGAGGTGTCACCGAGCTTGCAATACAGGCAGGTGACAACAGAGAAAGCGATGGCGCAGCAGCTAACGGTGGCAGCGGCATAAACAACAACGCAGCGGCAGGAGTGGGCAGAGACACGCAGAGCGAACGACGGCCACTGCGAGTCAGTGGCCGAGGCGGTGACAGCAGCACGGGAGGCCTCAGGTGACGCCTTTCCTTCCACCCCCACACCGGGGTGGGAAGTGAACTCACGTGAATGCACCTCTGAACTCTGGCTCCTTGCTGGCCAAGGATCACGGTTCTGCGTGGGGTGCAGCGGAGGGGGTGGTGTGTGAAAGGAACATTTGTTTGTCGGTCTTTCACAGCACAAGGTGAGGAACTGAGGCAAGGACATGGCCCGATGTACTCTGGGGTGGGCGTTCTGTACAGGGCCATATGCTGATGAATCGTGGTTGTGGCGTTTTACCAAATAAATTCTGGGTTTGTTCTCCCTTTTTATTATAAGTTTTCTTTGCTCTACACAAGTTAGTGTCTGCGAGAGGGGAAGCATTGCTCTTAGTGGTGGTTAATTTTCCCAGCTTACTGGGTGGGGCTCAAGCCAGTTCTGTGAGGTATCGCTAAGGGGAACCCCAAGATGTTGAACCCAGACCTTGTTAGTGCCGACTCCACCTGGCAGAAAGGTTCCATTTGTACAGCAAGGCCACGCAATGAAAGGCTGTCAGAGCCTCCACCGCAGGGCCTGGTCGGGACACTCTTGCAGCTACCACGCCAGACTGGAGTCAGGGCACCTTTCTTCTGTTTCCAGCCCTGCTGCAGTTGCACTGTGTGACCTCGGGCAGCTCACGTCACCTCTCTGTTTCCTTCTCTCTGGAAGACAGGTTAATGGTAGTTGCTTGCCTGGCTGGTGTGGTAACTGTCAGTGCAAACCAGAAACCATGTATGGAAATGGTGAGAAACCACAATCTGCACAGCCCCGATGTCAACAAATGGCCTTGCGGAAATAAACCAGCGTGTGGGTGTGCGGTCCTCTTGTCACTCCTAGTAGCACAAGCAAGGAACACGCGGGTGTGTCACAGGAAGGTCATTTATATGTTGCCTCAGAGCTCAGAACAGCACAACCCCCTGCTGCAGAGCACATGCGCTGTAACAACCACTGGGAAAGGGTGTGAAATCCAAGGCACTCACCTCGTTGTGCCTGCTCCATGACGGAGATACTGCCAAGGCATGTGGCAACCTCCAGCAGGACATACGGGGTCTGTCTATGGCTGGGACTCCCCCAGCCCCCTTGCCGCTGTCACACGGCACAGTGCGGGTGACGTGACGGGAGGCCACCCTGTAGGACTGCGCCCTCTGCTGTGGGTAGCAATCGTCTGCTCGCTCGCTCTGGGCTGGGCTGGAGGGAATAGGGGACCTTCTCGGGGGCAAGGCCCAACTCCCAGATCTGCCCTGACTCCAGCAATGGGGTTTAGAGAAGAGCCCGCCCTCCAAGGATGAATTTGGGAGAGATTTTCTCTGGAAAGCAGTGTCTGCTCCAGGGCCAAGTGGGGGAAACGAAACAGGGGGCTCCCCCTGCACAATGAAATCCCCCCACCCTCAGAGCCACCCCCCACATGGGGTCCCTCCCACCAGGTGGCCATTTGCACCTGGAACCAGCCGGGGAGAGTAATTGCGTGTCACTGTTACCATGAGAACAGCCTGAGGCAGCCTTGCACCGAGGAATAACCCTACAATAACAAAGCAACATGTCCACAGCTCAGCGCTCCCGAGCAACCCTACAATAACAAAGCAGCATGTCCACAGCCCCAGCGCTCCAGGTGACAATGGGGCTTCTGACCCCTCAGGTGGAATCTGGCCCCTTCTCCCGAGAGCATCCTTGGGCCTCCTCCTCGCCCATTTCCCACCCTTTTTCCTCACGTCCTCATGCTGCCTTGGTTGAGTCCACCCAGGAATTGTGAACACTCTTTCTGGGAAGCACCTCTTGATTGGCTGTCATGCTTGAGGGGCAGGGGAAAGTCAGGAGCCCCGGGGTGAGATGTGGTTGGGAGAAACATGAGCTGGTGGGATCAGAGAGTGGGAGGGGCTAACGATTGGGAGGGGGGACAGAGAGTGGGAGGGGCCTAATAGGAAGGCAAGCAGGGGTGAGAAGGTCCAATGAGAGATGGGAGGAGAAATGGCTATTGGGAGAGGGAGGGGCATGTGGGGCATAGGAAAGGAGGGGCAGGGTGGGGGAAGGGCGATTGAAAAGGGGAGGGGCTAATGGGAGAGGGCGGAGTCAGTGGAGATGAGGACATTGGGAGAGGGAGGAGCACGCAGGGAGAGGGAGGGGCTATTGAGAGTGAGGGGGGTCATTGGGAGGGAGGGCAATTCAGGGGGGTCCTGCCCTCCTTTCTGCTTTGTCTCTTGCCCCCAACTCCCCGATCACTTGGGGGCAGCCAGGCCCAGCCAGCCAGGGCAGGACTCCCATGGAGGAGTAAGTGGGGGTACGGGGGGTTCCCTCTCCAGCCCCTTCCCCAAACCTTCCCTCCATGTTAGGCCGAGTTTGGGGTGAGGTGCCAGGGCAGAGGGTGCTGCTGTGGGCAGAGCCCCTTCGTGGGGCGAGGAGCGGGACGTTGGCCATGAACTCAAGCCCTAGGTACCTGCCTGGTTTGCCTATACAAGAATCTGGCCCTCGCTGGGGCTCTTTCCCCATGCAGTCAGGGCTGGCCCGATGCCCCCGGGCAGCACTAGGGGGCCTATGCTAGAGTGAGTGGGGCAGAGCTCTGGAGGGGTTGCTGTTCCTGGGAAGTCCGGGTTGGCCCCGATGGCCCAATGCGTCACTGGGGCGGTGCTGGGGGCAGCGATACCCCAGGCTGGAGGAGGTGGAGGGGGCGTCTCACACACACTGAGCCTGGGACAGGACCGGTTCCTTTCTTGCTGCCGGGGATCCCCCTTCCGCGCCGCCTCCACTCCCTGACTCACTCTGCCCTCATTGGCTCGGCACCGGCAGTTGTGGGCACAGAGCTGGGCAGAGACAAAGAGAGAAGTTGGCGGAGGGACGTGAGCTCTGGGGAGGAGGAACCGAGAGCACGTGGGTGACCCCAGACCCCTCGTCCCGCTGCCCTGACACTCGCCAGAGCCCAGATCCCCCCTCTCCTGCCAGGATGCTGGTCCTTCTGCTGCTCCTCCACTGGGCATGGGCGGTCCTGGCTGGTAAGTGGGGACCCCCTTTTTACTACTGGGGTGGAGGTGGTCTAATCCTAGGAACAGGGTGGGGTGGCACTGTGCTGGGCTAGTGACTCCTGGACCCCGGGAGGGGGGAGGTGGGTCGGGCTCAGCAGTGAGACCCTGTAGTAGGGAATGTTGACAAGACTGAGACTCGTTAATCTCTCTCCCCACCCGTTTTGTCCTTCACTTGTTTCCTCTCCTCTCCTCGCAGCCTCCCCGCCTCGCCCCCCAGGGTCTCTCACCTTACGGATGCTCAAAACCATCATCTTCCACAACGCAAGCTCCACAGACATGGAGGGAATAGCCTTGCTGGGCGACCTGGAGACCCACTCCCTGGATTACAGCACCAGCCAGATCCGCTTCCTACAGCCCTGGGCCCAGCGGGGCCTGACCCCAAAGCAGTGGCAGGACCTGGAGACAGTGGTCCGTCACCACATGTCCAAATTCGTCCTTCTTATGAACAAAGTAGCCAAGGATGCAGGGGAGCACTGTGAGTATGGGGCGGTCTGCGGGGTCCCTCTCCACATCCAGCAGGAAGCTGACACACTCTCAGAAGCAATTGAATGTGTCCTGATAGTTTGGATCAGGGGCAAAACAGCCCTTGGCCCTTAGGCTGAATGGGGCTGGTGCCCCATAGAGGGAAAAGGCCCCATTTCCCACTCCACTGAGCCAGTCCCCCAGCTTTGGGACCTGATTTAAGCTTGTGCACTCTAGAAGAGAAAGGCCCCGTGTCCCATGGCCTGACGATAGGACCATGATCTTTAGAACCGTGGGCCCTACCAGAGGCCTTTGTCGAAGGAGGGGAGCTGCCTTGCCTGAACGTTGAAAACTGACACCTCTGGGAAGCATGAAACCCCCAGCACAAGAATTGGAAGCAGGAAATGCAGAGCTAAGATAATGCCTCCCGCATCCTCACAGCCAGCTCTGCCCCAGGGGATGGGACAGACTCTAGCACACCTCTTCCCAGCTTCTCAGCCCAGTGGCTGCGCTGGGTGTCTGACGCTGGAGCACCGAAAAGGAGGTCCTGGGGGGAGATTTTCTCTCAGGAACCCCTTAACCAATTGTCCCCACAATTGCACCATGAAGTCTTCCCTGCACCTTGCTGTGCCGTAGCTAGTTTCAAGGCGATTGCCTGTACATGTGCGTTTCACTACAGAGTGAACGCTAGTCCTATGATCACAGCTCATAGCCCAGGAACCTCTCGGTGACAGGGCGTGGATGGATGACCTTGGGAGTAAGGAGACATCCTGTCCTGCGGGATGAGTGTGTGGCTCGGTGTGTCACGCCCTGAGGAGCTGCTGAGGAAATAATAACTTGCAGAGGTGTGAACGGTGTGTGGCAGAGATGTGTATCACTCCACAGACCAACGGCCCAGTGACTTTTGTAACATTGGGAAGCCAAACTTTGCCTTGCTACTGTTGCGGAGCCGAGCTCAGGGGAGCCTAGTGAAATAAGTTTATAGAGGCTCGGGGCCACCGTTTTCTCCAGAGCATCACAAAAATCTTCCAAATCATTCAACATTTAAACAGCAGGTTATTTGGAACAGGGAGGTCAGTATCTCACAAATCCCGTGACTCGGTGACCCCAGATTTGCACCACAATCTCTGCCGCAGGCCCCGATGTAGCACAGTTATTTTTAAGCCAATGTGAATATCCTCTGGACCTCAGAGCACTTTGAAAAATCAGCTTTTAACAGAAATTGCAGGATACTCTTAACTCTACCCATGGTCGCCCACAATCCCGGCAGCCTCTTGTGACCAAATGTGTTCATTGCATCTGAAATTATGTCTCATTCCTCCCCCTTCCTCCCCAGTCTCTCTATTTCTATCCCACACCCCTGTCCGCCAGTGACCTGCGGATGGCCTGTCTTCATCCCCCTGCCCTTCCTGTTCCAGATCCCTTTGTTGTCCAGTTATCCATTGGCTGTGAGCTCCACCCCAACGGGACCTCGCGGCAATTCTGTGATGCCGGGATGAATGGCGAGGACTTCATCAGCTTCAATGTGGATGCGGGCACCTGGGTCGCTCGGCGGGAGGACACGCTTGCGCTCAGCACCCGGGATATTATTAATGATGAGAGGAGCGCAAGCACCATGGTTCAGTTTCTCCTGAGAACAACTTGTGTCAGCGAGATTAAGAGCTTTGTCCAGCAAGCGAAAGAGTCACTGGACAGGCAAGGTGAGGCTGGATGCCATCCTCTGCTCGCTGAGATGCAGCCACCTCTGGGATGGGGTACAGGGGCTGTTTATACAGGTTCCTGGCCTGGTGTACAAACACAGCTATATCTGCAGTGGAACACAGTAGTTATTTCATAGCTGCACTGCACAGCAACTTAGGACAGGAAGAGAAAAGGAATCTTACCACCGCTAGTAACTTCAGGGGGCAGAACTGGGGTCTCCCCAGGACAGCTGGGCTAACGTCTGACCCCGAGGAATGCAACTTAGCTTCGCTAGTGAGTCCCTGAGGCTCATATTGAGTTATCCTCTCTCCTCTGCCCCGTCTCTCTCCCCCCTGGTCTCAGAGCGTCCGGTTGCCGTGGTGTTTGCCCAAGCAGCTCCCCCATCTGGGACCCCCACGCCATTATTGCTGGTTTGCCACATCACCGGTTTCTACCCCCGGCCCATCCACGTGGCCTGGCTGCAGGATGGGGAGGAGGTGGCACCAGGCTGGCGGCTGAACTCCACCGAGATCCTGCCCAACGCTGACCTGACCTACCAGCTGCGCAGCTTCCTGGCCATTGACCCGGGCGACAAGCACAGCTATGCCTGCCGGGTGGATCACAGCAGCCTGGGCGGCCAGAGCCTGCTGATCCCGTGGGGTAGGTGCACATCCCCAGGAGCTGTGGGGTACGGTTATGGTCTCTGGGAGCTTTTCCTGCACATCATGCGTAGGGCAGGGTCCAGGCAGTGGGACTGGGGCGCAGGGAGACAGAAGAGGTAGGTGGGGTTGTGGAGATGAACCAGAGGGAGAAGGATGGAGGAGGTGAGGAGAATGGGACGGGACTGAAACAGGAGAAGCAGGGCTGGGCTGAGGGGAGCATGAATGGGACTGGGTCGAGGGGAATGGGGTGTGACAGTGAGGGAGGCAGAGAGAACGGGGCTGGGATAGGGCAGGGCTGAGGGCAGTAGGTCCAGGTGGGGGGGAGCAGGGGAGAAGACTGAAGGCACAGGCCCATGTTCCTCTGCCGGTTCCCAGTGTGAGACCCTTGTCTTTTACAGGACACAGCAGGCGCTGGCTCCCCGGCCTGGTTGTGGGCATCATCCTGGGGGGTCTGGCCACAGCCACCGTGGCCATGGTGCTGTGGTGGAAAAGACTCAGGTGAGTCCCCTCCCACTCTGGGGTGGGGGTGGGGGTGGTGGGGACCATTACACCCCGTAACCATCCCCTCTGCTCTCTCCTTCCAGGGTCTGCCGGGACGTTACACCAGCGGAGTC
The DNA here is from genome assembly GCA_007922155.1 of Mesoclemmys tuberculata. NCBI lineage: Eukaryota > Metazoa > Chordata > Testudines > Chelidae > Mesoclemmys > Mesoclemmys tuberculata. The sequence continues at coordinate 1,934,104 of ML676955.1, forward strand.
CAGGGCTTGAGGAGGCGGCGCCAGCCCAGGCCTGGGGATCGGCCACTCTCGTGGGGACGTGGACCTTGGGGCTGGATCTGTCCCTGGCGCCACAGCTGGTGGCCCCACGGGCTGCTCTGGATTGACGTGCCGGGAGAGCGGGACCCTGAGCTGGGGACGGGATTCTCCTCCCTCTGAGACGTTCAGGGCGTGTTGGACACTCGGGGGTGCCGTGGGGTCGCACGGAGCGGGCCTGGCCTGTGCTCTTCAGCAAACCCTTCAGGGAGGGGCTGCCCAGCAGGCCCCACTGGGAGCTGCAGGAACCAGGGCCCGGGTGCTGACTTCAGGCCCAGCTGCAGACACAAAGGGAGAAGGGGCAGGTGGAGGTCATGGGAACCAGGAGGGCGTCCTGGCAGGGGCTTTCATCAGGCTGAGCTGGGGTGCACGGGAAGCAAGCAGATTGGTTCTGGGATATAGGCCCAGCTTTGCAGCAGGAGCTGTACCAACACTACGGCCTCTGGGACATTGGGGCGGCCGCTCCGACTCGCTGGCTGCGCTAGGCTGCGAGCTCCTGGGGGCAGGACCCATCTGCAGAGCTGGGTGCGAGGGACCGTGGGCTCCGGAGATAGATTCTGTCTTTTTATTCTGCGTCTGTGCAGCACCTGGCACCATGGGTCTTGGGCACAAATGGGGCTGCTTGGCCCTGTGGTAATAGAGCAATAATTATATTCCTGGCTGTGAACGGGGAGTGGGCTGGACCAAGAGGGTGGCGACTGAGTATGGATTCCAGAGTGTTGTCCCCAGCTCTGGGAGGAGAACAGCATCTAGTGGATTGGGGTTGGAGGGCTGAAAGCCAGGACACTTCGGTTCTCTCCCTACGTCTCAAAGGAAAATTTTGATGCTGAAATAAAACCTGTTAAATGACTGTAAACAAGTGTTCATTATTTTGTCTCCCTAGATACAAGCTCTTTGAGCATCACTACACTAAATGGGTATTCACTTAACCTAACGCATCACCTTCCAGCCTCAAGGACCATTTTTGAACATATAACCTCAGGACATATCAGCACAGTGATTTTCTCACGATGTTCTCCTCTCTGTATTGCTCAGCCAAGCAATCACCTCATTGGATAGTGCCCTTAAGAGGACCTGTTTGGAAACTGATTGTTCAGTTAGGCAGGAAAATGCCATTCTTCCTGTTTGATCAAAATTCCCCATTTTGATTGGCTGTAAGAGAGCCTTGCTCATTGGTCTGCTTTTTCCACCAGTCCCAGACTTCCCTTTTCAATCTTGGGCTCCTGCCCTAAGAACTGAGCAAGTCTGGCTCCCTCTGTAACAGCGGGTTGACTGGGAGGGGCTGGTCGAGAAAGTCGCTGCCAACATCAACCCCCCCCACTTTCTGAGACTATATTTGTATGAACACAACTACCCCGCCTGCCTGTTCAGCAGACCGAGCTGCCTGCCAAAGCGATCAATTGACACGTCTCAGCACCGATGTGGAGAGCGCTGTGTTTGTGGACGAGCTTCTCCCGCTGACGTACTTAGCCGCACCAAGGCAGGGGTTAGTAGCCAAAGGGAGAACTCTCTCCCATCAGCTCCGAGCATCTTCAGCAGAACAGCTACAGCTGCGCAGCTGTATCGGTGCTGCTGTGTCGCTCAGTGATCTAGTGTAGACATGGCCTGATAATCTGATCCACCCTGTCACCCTTCTGCTCTCCGTTATTTGAAGACAGAGCTGATTAGACTCAGTGGAGAATCTTTCGTTTTGTTTCATGATCCCTGGAGCTGAAATCACTGATAACCAGGCCTAAGTGCTAAGCCCTAGACCTGCTGGTCGTTTCAGTGAAACGACTGCTCAGCCTCTTGTTGTAACATTGTTTCATTTTATAATTGGAGTGACCCAACTCCATTTTAAATTAATGGAATAAATGAAGTGACCCAACTCCATTTTAAATTGGCAGGAATATGGACTCATTGAACCAAAGTGTAAAATGCTAACTGCCTTGCATCAACCCCAGCCGGCCACATATTGTAACAGAATCTCTGTAAAACTTACCAGCCCCGGGAGGAGTCCACAGGTGCTAAGTACTAAAGGCAATGTAATCAAAATGTAGCCTTTGGAAAACCTGTTACTTCAAACCCAGTAAATTTCATCTAAATAGTATCTTTTGAATAGTATCCATTCATGTATCACAGCAAAACCTCCCTGAAACTTACCAGCGCCGGGAAACACCCCAGCAGACATTAGGTGTTAAAGGCAATGCAATCAGAATGTAGCCTGTGGGTTTTGATAAACCTGTTACTTGAAACTCAGTAAATTTCAGTTAAATAGTACCCATTCATGTATTGTAGCAAAATCTCTGTGACTTGAAACCCAGTAAACTGCATTTGAATAGCGTTTAGATATGTATTGCAATGGGTGATTCTTTGTCAGCAGCAAACAACAGCTGAACAATTAAGAAGAATAGAATCGGGTTTCTCTGTCAGTTTCGCTGTTTTGGGGTGCAGTCCCCAATTACCTCATCGCTCTTGGAAACTTCTAATTGGCTAAAAAGTGGGCACATGGCTGTGAGGAAGAGAAATATAGGTGATCAAAAAACAGGAAGTAAACTGGAGATGTCCCTGAATCTTTGGAAGAACAACAGAATAGTTCTACATGTAGGCTGATCTACCTGCTGTCTCTCCCCAGCTTGCCACTCAAACCTAAGTATAGAGTGTGGGGCTGTGTAACCTGAGTGTGATAGTATTTTCCACTCAGATGTGTAACCTGAGTGTGATAGTATTTTCCACTCAGATGTGTAACCTGAGTGTGACTGTATTTTCCACTCAGATGTAAACCCGGGAATTGTACTAGTAGAATTGGAGTGCTGCTTTGCTGTTGACAAATCTCACTGGTGCAGTGTAAGTATAATAGTATAAGTACAACTCTATAGTATAAGCTAGCTTTGTAAATATAATTGTACATTTGTAATTGTGATTGTGTTTTAAGTAGTTAAGTTGTTGTATTAAATAAGAATCAATGATGATTTTTAAATTGTAATTATTGATGTATAGATTGTTGTTAGTAAAACAAAATTGTATGCAAAGCCATCTTTGTCACTCCTTATTTGAGGGATCCATATAAATCGAACCTGACAGCAAGCTGGTTCTTGTTGTCACCTCACCTCTGAGGTTTCCCCTCTAAGTGCTGAAATCACTGAAGCCGGGTTAAGCGGTGGGACCTCAAGATGTGGCGTCCCGAAGGTTGCAGTAGAGGGGCAGGTGACAACAGAGGAAGCGACGGGAAGCAGCCGACAGCGGTGGAGCAAACAAAAGTGCAGCGGTGGCAGTGGGCAGTGACAAGGAGAATCAGCTGTGGCTACGGTGGCCATTAGCCGTGTTTGTGGTAGCGGAAGGGGAGGCCTCACTTGACGCCCTTCCTTCTACCCTCACACCAGGGTGGGAGGTGAACTCACAGGAATGCACCTCCCAACTCTGGGTCTTGGCTGGCAGTGGACCACAGCTGTGAGCGGGGTGCAGCCGGGGGGGGGTGTTAAAGTAAAATTTGTTTGTCAGACTTTCACAGCACAAGGTGAGGAACTGAGAGGCAAGGACACGGCTCGATGTACTCTGGGGTGGGCGTTCTGTAAGGCCCATATGATCAGGAATCGTGGTTGTGGCATTTTACCAAACTAATTCCGGGTTCCTTCTCCCTTTTTATTATAAGCTTTCTTTGCTCTACACAACTCCGTGCTCGTGAGAGGGGAAGCATTGCTCTTACAGGTACCCGGGATGGAGGTTAATGTTTCCATATTACTGGATGGGGGCTTGAGCCAGTTCTCTGTTGTATTGTTAAGGGGAACCCCTAGATGTTTGAACTGGCCCCTGTTACTGCCAACTCCACCTGGCAGAGGGGTTCCATTTGTATAGCAAAGGCATGGAATGAAAAGCCATATGGTCTTCACCGCAGGGCCTGCCGGGATAGTCTTGCAGCTACCACACCAGACTGCAGCCAGGGCACCCGGGTTCTGTTTCCAGCTCTGCTGTAGTTGCAGTGTGTGACCTCGGGCAGGCCACATCACCTCCCCTTTCCTTCTCTCTGGACCAGGGGTTAATGGTATTTGCTGGCTTGGCTGGTGTGGTTAGTGTCAGCACAAACCTAAAACCATGTATGGAAATGGTGAGAAACCACAATCTGCACAGCCCAGGTGCTAACGAGTGACCTTGTGGAAATAAAGCTGCATGTTTCCTCTTTTTGTCACTCGTAATAGCCCAGAGACCGAACACGCTGGGGTGCGACAGGGGGATCATTTGCTGCTGCCTCAGAGCTCAGAACAACTCAGGCCCCCTGCTGCGAAAGCAGACAGACCCCAGCACCAGCAGGGCAGACGTGGTGTAACAGCCGCGGGGAACGGTGTGAAATCAAGGCCCTCACTTCACTGCGCTCTCGAAGGGCTGGGCAGCTGCTTCCCACCATCTCCTTCTATCTCACAATGCAGGGACCCACTGAGCCTTCTCCTCAGCAGAGACGCAGGGTGCGCGGGGCAGGCTTGCTCTCCCCTCTCCCCGAGCCTCTTCTCCACGCCAGACCAAGTTTGGGGCGCAGTCTCAGGGCAGTGGGTGCAGCTGCAGGAGGGCAGAGCCCCTCGGCGGTCTGAGAAGAGGATGCTGGCCTATAATGTCTGCATCCCCCATGAATTCAACCCCTAAATACCTGCCTAGGGGGTCTATGGGGAATCTGGCCCTGAGCAGGCGGCACTCTCCACTGGGGGTCAGGGCTGCCCCATTGTCCCAATGCGGCATTAAGGGACCTGTGGTAGAGTGAGCAGAGCTCAGGAGGGGTTGCTGTGCCTGAAAAGTCAGGGCTGGCCCTGATGCCCCAGTGTGGTGCTGGGGGGCTGTGCTGGGGGCAGCGATACTCCAGGCGGGAGGAGGTGGAGGGGGGCGTCTCACACACATTGAGCCTGGAACGGGGCCTGGTTCTGATCTTGCTGCCGGGGATCCCCCTCCCGCGCTGCCTCCGCTCCCTGACTCACTCTGCCCCCATTGGCTCGGCGCCGGCAGCCGCGGGCACAGAGCTGGGCAGAGGCAAAGAGAGAAGTTGGCGGAGGGACGTGAGCTCTGGGGAGGAGGAACCGAGAGCACGTGGGCAACCCCAGACACCTCGTCCCGCTGCCCTGATGCTCGCCAGAGTCCGGGTCCTCCCTCTCCTGCCAGGATGCTGGTCCTTCTGCTGCTCCTCCACTGGGCATGGGGGGCCCTGGCCGGTAAGTGGGGACTCCCCCTTCCCTTTTTGCTACTGGGCTGGGGATGGTGTAAACCTAGGGACAAGATGGGGCGGCACCGAGCTGGGCCAATGACCCTTGCTGGGGGTGCAGCAGGAGCGGGGAGGCGGGTTAGGGCTCAGCAGGGAGATGGTGCAGTCAGGGAGCATTAACAAGACTGAGATTCGTTAATCTCTCACCCCACCCGCTTTGTCCTTCACTTGTTTCCTCTCCCCTGCCCGCAGCCTTCCCTCCTCTCCCTCCAGGATCTGTCACCCTCCGGCTGCTCTACACTGCCGTCTTCCACAGCGCCAGCTCCACAGACATGCAGGTGGGAATGGCCCTGCTGGGCGATTTTAGGACCCACTCCCTGAACTGCAACACCTGCAAGATCCGCTTCCTCCAGCCCTGGGCCCAGCGGGGCCTGACCCCGAAGGAGTGGCAGGACCTGGAGGCGGTGATCCATCGCTCCCTGTCGGACTTCAACCATCTGGTGAACAAAGTGGCGAAACAGGAAGAATTGGGCTGTGAGTATGGCGGCATCTGAGGGGTTCTCTCCCACTACCCACCAGAGAGCTGAGAACTGACACACTCACAACAGCAACTGATTGTGTCAGAGCAGATTATGGACAAGAGAGCCAGTCCTCAGCACTTTAGGCTGATTGGAGCCAGCATCCGCTAGAGCAGTGGTTCTCAAACTATGGGGCTGGCCTCCCAAGGGAGATGTGAGAATGTGTCAAGGGAAGTGGGAACTGTGTCCTTTTTTTTTTTTTTGGAAGCGCTTTGACTGTCAGTTCCAGGTAGCTGGAGCTCATGCAGAACGTCTATGCACACCCGGGAGGTGGAGATAAAGGCCAACCGAGTTTGGGCTTTCCTCCACCCTCTCCCCAATCCCTCACCTGGAAGTGGCCAGGCTTTGGCTGCCAGCCCCAAGATGGCAGCAGCAGCGCAGAAGTAAGGGTGGCAATGGGGCGCTAAGTCGGCTGTGAAAAGCGATACTGACAAAGATCACTTTTCCCATTGCCACCCTTACTTCAATGCTACTGCTGGCCTGTTGGTGCTTTCAGAGCAGGGCACATGGCTAACAGCTTGGGAGGGGCGGGCGGTATGTGTGCTTGTGGAGAGGGGTCATAAACGACCACAGACACAAAGAAGGGCATTAATCAAATACGTTTGCGAACCACTGCTCTGGGGGGGGGAAAGCCTTGTTCCCCATTCTCCACCCCACTGGGCTAGGATCTGAGCTCTGAGGCCAGATTGTAGCCTGTGTGCATCCTGGAGTGGAAAAGCCCCGTGTCCCATCCCCTGACTCTAGGCTCATTGTTTTTTCACAACCATGCACCCTGCCAAGGCCTTTGTCGAAGGAGGGGGAAGGGAGCTCACGGTGCCACCTGTTGTGCCTAAACGTTGAAAACTGACACATCTGTGAACCATGAAACCGCAGCACAAGAATTGGAAGCAGGAAATGCAGAGCTAAGATCATGCCTCCCACACGCTCACAGCCAGCTCTGCCCCAGGGGATGGGACAGACCCCAGCACAGCTCTGTCCCAGCTCCTCAGCTCCGTGTCTGGGCTGGGTGTCTGATGACAGAGCATTAAAAACAGGTCCTTGAGGGAGACTTTCTCTCAAGAACCCCTTAACCAACTGCCCCCAATTTTGCACCACAAAGTCTTCCCTGCACCTTGCCGTGCCATAGCTAGTTTCAAGGCGATCGCCTGTGCATGTGCGTTTCACAACAGAGAGAAGGCCGGTCCTGTGATCAAACCTCATAGCCCAGGAAACTCTCGGTGACAGGGCTTGGATGGAGGAACCTGGCGCTCAGAGGTTACAGCGAGTGTCTCCTGCTAAGTGAGCGTGTGACTCGGTATGTCACACTCTGAGGAGCCGTTGAGGAAACGATCACGCACAAAGGTGATCACACACAAAGGCCCACTGACTTTGGTAACATAGGGAAGCCAAACTCGTCCTTGCTACTGTTGTGGAGCTGAGCTCAGAGGAGCCCAGTGACATAAGATTATTGAGGGCCAGGGCCACGGTTTTCTTTAGTGCAGCACAAAAACTGTCTAAGAAGCTCAACATTTTCAACTCATGCTATTGAGGTGGGTGTCTGTATCTCGGGATCCCTGTGACCAAGTGACCCCAAATTTGCACCACAAATTCTGCCTCAGGCCCCAGAGTAGCACAGTGATTGTTGAGTCAATCTGACTATGCATGTGGACCTTAGCATTAGAGAACTTTGAAAAATCAGCTTTCAACAGAAATCACAATGTACTCGTAACTTCAGGGAGTGCTGCCCCATGATCCTGCCGCCATCTAGTGGCCAAACATCCTCATTGCATCTCTCGTGTCTTTTTTCTTCACCACATCTATTTCTGCCCTCTCTACCCCTCTCCCCTGGTGACCTCCAGTCGACTAATCCTCATCCCCATCCCACCTGTTTTTCCTGTTCCAGACCCCTTTGTTATCCAGGCCTCCATTGGTTGCCAGCTCCACCCCAACAGCACCTCGAGGGGATTCTGTGATGCCGCGGTGAATGGCGACCCCGTGATGAGCTTCAATGTGGATGCAGGCATCTGGGTCCCCCAGCTACAGCACAAGGTGTTGCTCTACGTGCAGGACCTTCTCACCCAGGACAGAGGCACAACCATCATGCTTCAGTTGCTCCTGAGAACAACTTGTGTCAATGAGATCAAGAGCTTTTTCCAGTATGGGAAAGAGTCTCTGCAGAGGCAAGGTGAACGTGGACACCACTCCTCAGTCACTAATTTGCAGCTACCTCTAGGATAGGGCAAGGGGCTGTTGATATATGGACCCTTTGCCTTATGCACAAATGCAGCTGTATGTAGGGTGGACCGCAGTGGTTATTTCATAGCTGCACTGCACGGCAGTTTAGGACAGGAAGTGAAAGGGGATCCTGTCACCCACTAGTCACTTCAGGAGGCAGAATTGGGATCTGTCCAGGGTAGCTGAGCCAATGCCTGACCCTGGGAAATGGAGCTGGGCTTGGCTAGTGAGTCTCAGAGGCTCAGACTGAATTGTCCCCTCTCCCCTGCCCTGTCTTTCTCCCTCTCCTTTCTCAGAGCGCCCACTTGCCGTGGTGTTTGCCCGAGCGCCGCCCCCAGCCAAGACTCCTGAGCTGTTACTGTTGGTTTGCTGGGTCACCGGTTTCTACCCCCGACCCATCCGTGTGGCCTGGCTGCAGGACGGGGAGGAGGTGGCACCGAGCTGGAGGCTGAACTCCACCGAGATCCTGCCCAACGCCGACCTGACCTACCATCTGCGCAGCTCCCTGGCTGTGGAGCCGGGCGATGGGCACAGTTACGCCTGCCGGGTGGATCACAGCAGCCTGGGGGACCAGAGCCTGCTGATCCCATGGGGTAGGTGCACATCCCTCCTGGTCTCTGGAGTCTTTTCCTACATGTCCTGAGCAGGACAGGGCTGGATCTAGGCAGTCGGACTGGGGCACAGGGAGGCAGAGGGGGCAGGTGGGGCCTATGGGGATTTACTGTTAGACTTGTAAAAGAAAAGACTAGTAGGATCTTATTCAAGGGGACAAAGCAATACACCACATTTATTGCACATGTAAGAATATCAAAAAGCTATCACTTTCACACACATATTCATAAAGTTCTGCAAGCTGGTGTGCTATAACTACCAGTCCTTTCGTGAGTTGCTTGAGCCGACCTAGTGGCCAACTAGACTGGGCACAAGGAAGGAGGTGGGCCTTTGTCAGTTGCGAATCTGATGCTCCAGATGACAATTGCAGAACGTTTCCATGTTTTTACCCATCTTTTCTACTTGCTGGCTCTCACGTAAGTCTCTGGGCCTTGCTGCGTCATGCTGCCTCCTCTAGGTCCAGAGTGGTTGTTAACCACCAGCTAATTGCAAGCAGGACTCTTATTTCTGTACTTTGTGTGCTCCCAGGGTGGATCCTTCTGTACTTTAGGGTCATTTATTTGCACTTTAGGGTCTTCGTCCTTTGGGGTCAGGAGGGCAGTCTCCCCTTTCTGTTGTCAGAGCAGTTTAGGTTGAGTCTTTTTATGCCCTGCACATACTTTCCTCACTCACACACAAAGAGAATTCAGCAAGATACTGTTAGGTTCAGTAGTACAAGTTTCAGGAAAGAGTTCACTTCAGGAAGCTAGCAAGTTGGGAGTCCCCTTATGGCTCACTAACCAGTACTATGCCATTATCAGAACGGTAAAGGAAAAATCTCCCTCTACCTCTGTCTGACTGATACAATAAACCAAGAAGTTTGCATCTGATTTGTTTGCACAGCTCCTGGGAATGGCTCCCAGTACCAGGGAGAGCAGGATGGAAAAGCTAAGGTGGATGGAACAGGACTGGGCCGGAAGAGAGGCGGGGGATGGGGAGTGAGAGGGGGAGCACAGCTGGGATGGGGAAGAGAGAGTTGTGTGGAGTGGAGCAGGGGGAGCCAAGGGGGGCAAGGCTGGGAGGGGGGATGGGGAAAGAGGCAGGAACTTGGAGCAGATCAGACAGAAAGGAGCAGGACTGGAGTGGGGGAGCAGCAAGGAGGACGTTGCGCAGGGGGCTGAGGGAACAGGGCTGGAGTGGGGGGGACGAAGGGCATTGGGCTGGGATGGGGGCTGGGAGGAGGGGACATTGCTGGGGAGGCTAAGGGAAGAGGGTCCATATTCCCCTGCCCGTTCCCAGTGTGGCACCCCCTGTGTTTTACAGGGCACAGCAGGCGCTGGGTCCCCGGCCTGATCTTTGGCGTCACCCTGGGGGGTCTGGCCATAGCTGCCATGGCGGTGGTGCTGTGGCAGAGGAGACGCAGGTGAGTCCCACTCCTCTCCCTCTATGGGGTGGGAGTGGGGGGCTGTTATGTCCCATGACCCATCCCCGCTGCTCTCTCCTTCCAGGGGCTACCAAGACAATCAACCGGCAGAGTACAGGAGCAGAGGTGACGACACCCGCCCAGGCCTGAGTATTGGCCCCTCTTCTGGGGACATGGACCTCAGGGATAAATCCACACCCAGTTCCAGATCTGAAGGCCCCGAGAGCCAGTCTGCAGCAGAGCACTGAAGAGATCAGGCCCTGGTCGATGGGTGGGACGTGCTCTGCACGTTGGATACTTAGGTGCTGTCACTGAGTGGGAATTTTCTCTAATATGTTGTACAAATACGGTGTGCCTCCGTTTCCCCTGTGGTTAAATAGGTGGCGGGAAAGGGTTGTTTACTCTGCAGAGACCCAGGTGTGATGGACGCCAGTCGTGTGGTGCCTGTCCCCTTGTCCATGGAGAGTCGGAGAAGATCCACTCCAATTGCTCAGGCATTTGGTAACTAGCAACCAACAACAGGGGGTGGCTGGCTGACTCCTCCTAGGAAGCCAGCCAGGTTTGACCATCTGAGGAACAAAGGGCTGAGGAGGGGCCAGGTCGGGGGTTGTGAAGTGGGGGCAGCTGGAAGCTGGGGATTCTCTCCTGAACTGGGACAAAAGAGGGGTCAGAGAGGGCGAAGAGCTAAGGCCTGACCTGGCTGGACCAGGCCACAACTCTGCTCTCTGTGCTGTCTACATTGTGTTCCAGCCAACTAACGAACCCTTTTGCTTTCCCATGCTGGTTGAGGTTCCTGGCAGAGGTTCGCAGCCAGGTGCAGTGCCAGAAACTCTGTCTGGTAGAGTTTGTGACCCGTCTCTGTTTCTGGCACGTAAGATGACCAGTGTCAAAACCTGTGACCTACCCCCCC
>ML676955.1:2017867-2085116 GCA_007922155.1 Mesoclemmys tuberculata
ATAGATAGATAGATAGATAGATAGATAGATAGATAGATAGATAGATAGATAGATAGATAGATAGATAGATAGATAGATAGATAGATGAATGTAGGGCAATAGACAGACAGATACCTTGTACTCCTGGGCAGCCTCCTCTATGGGCACCACAGTGTGAGGCCTGTGTTCCCGGGATCTGTCACACACCACACAGATCGTCCTCTGATCATCTTTGCAGAAGAGTTTGAATGCTTCCCTGTGCCTCTCACAGAGCCCCTCTTCCGGAGCCCCTTTCGGTCCAGGCAAGGCAAACTGGCTGATGATCTCGGACATGTTGGCCAGCTGTCTGTTGGGCCTGAAGTTTTTCTGCTGGAATATCTCCCTGCACTGAGGGCAGGGGAAATCCATCTCCAGATCTCTCCAGCTCTTGGCGATGCAGGCTCGGCAGAAGTTGTGGCCGCACTCTATGGACACAGGGTCTTTGAAGAACTCCAGGCAGACTGAACAAGTGGCTTCATCTTGGAGGCTCCCTGGGAGGAAGACAGCAGCCATGGCTCTTTCCTCTGAGAGCAGACACTGATTTCACTTTAACTGTACACGGGAAATGAATGCCAGCCTGGCACTGACTGAGATGTGGGTGTTCCCGCTCCACGGACCAGCTGGTGTCCCAAGGTCATATTTACAGTGTAAAATTTCTTAAACTGGTAATGAGTCACTCTTCAGTGCTGCAGCCAGAAGAGGGCACTGAGGGGGGAACCAGGGGCAGAGAGATGCTTGATCCCCAAACTCCAGATCCTGGTTTTGGATCTGGGCTTGATAACTCTTAGTAGCAGGAGGTTGGAAGAGGTGGGGCACCACTCCATATCTGAAATCCAGAGCCAGATCTAGACCCGAATGTCATCGCTCGTGAGTGGGCCCAACTCAAAACGCTGGAGGTGCATTCTGGATCTGGACTTCATAGCTCTTCCAGGCCTCCATTCAGGAAATCACGTGAGCACATGCTTAAGACTTCAAGGCTTCAGTCACACCTCTTCAAAGTCCCTCTCATTCCCACTCCCTGATGCCCAGTCCTTCGCTTCTTCCCACTCACTTACCAATTCTGCCCATCCCTCACACTGTTTTCCTCCCCTTCACCAGCATTTTTCTCTCTGCTCCTCTCCCACTTCCCTCCTTCCCCCTTGTCTGGTCTGTCCCTCTGTCAGAGAGTCTCAGCTTGAAAGTGTGACAAAGTGGAGACAGTCTTGGGGTTTTCGCTGAGTGTTGTGTATGTGCCTCAGTTTCCCCTATGTTATTCATGTATTTTGGTGATGGCACCCCAGTGTGTGATCATTGCAGAGGCCACTAGAGGGTGGAATGGCCTTCCCCAACCACACGTACACAAACAATGGCCAGGTTTATTAAAAAGGAAAAGTACCCATATACAGTGATCAGTTACTTACAAGTGAGAAGCACATTGGGATGATACGACCACAGTTGCCTCCAGGATGACTTAATTCTCTGATTCCTAGATCTTTGTTGTGCTAACTATATAAAACTTTCTATTATCTTTCCTTATATGTATGTATTAGCCTCCAATTTTTCTATTAGCTCTCCTCCCTGATCAGTTTTGTGCTAGTTCAAACTTGTCTCTTCCAGCTTTGTGGTTCCTTATATCTTCTATTTGTTCACAAACATTCCTACTTGCATTTTCTTGCCCCCTTTTTTTAACAAAAAAAAGTAAGTGCAGACTTCATGTCCCCCACAGATTATTTCCCCCCTACAGAATAATAGATTCCGCCGGGGAGGTATTGCAATTACAACTTTTGCCCACCAGGGACTGCTGTGTCACTAGACGAAAGAGCTGCTGCCACCTCTGGAGCAGCCAGCTGCAGAGAGGGAGGGGGCACTTTGGCCTTGCCTCCCCCCACTTCTACAAAGGTTCCGGTGCCTTTGGTCTGATGTAATTGTGGATGCCTTCTATATAAATGTCTAATCCTTTTTATAAGCTCTCGACCCCAATGCCGCCTTGTGACACTGAGTTCCTCAGGTGAACTATGGCTTATGTTTAAAAAATCTTCTGACTGATTTTACATTTTTAAATTGTTTTGCCTTTCAGTTTCATAGAATAATACCTGTCATGCCTGGCTCTTCTCCAGTGGGGCAGTCTGATGTGTTCTACAAATGCTAATCCTCCAAACCCCCTGTTTTACAGTTGGTGAAAATGAATTACAGAAAGGTAAAGTGGCCTCCTCTTTGACTCAGTTCTTTAGCAGTTTAAATATGCACCGCTTGTGTGTATGTTTCTTTCTTGAAAGATGAGCGTTATTATGCTGTATATCATGGTAGCACCTGAGATCAGGTCCCTATTTCGCTGCATGCTACACAGAAGCAAAGCACCAGTCCTCCCTCAAGACAGTAAATTGAGCAAAATATTCATTGAACTGAATATTCTTCAGAATACATGTGTGGAGTCCCATTGATGTCAGTGGACTGGATGAGGGATTCCTGAAGGCGCTAAGACTTTGGACCTAAGATAAATGCTTATGAGTAAAATTGAAGGTCAGAGGGACTTAGATGTTATGTTTGGGAGTGTGGCAAATGGCAAGCTTCTCCCTAGTGGGTCTCGCACTTTTGCCTCTTGTAGTGGGCCACGGCATCGCCAGTTACCCCGTCTACCCAGGGAGGAGGGGTAGAGACCCGGGCCCACCCGCTTCTCCGGGTCCCAGCCCAGGGGCCCTCTGAGTAGCAGCTATGTGCTGCTGGCACTGTACTTGCAGCTGCAGACTTTTCCCTTGGGCTATTTTCTCCCCTGTGTCCTTCTGGCTTCTTGAGTGAACCCAGTACCTTCCTCGGGACTCCACCTCTCTTCCACACACCACTGTACTCCATTCGGCTCCTCTTCACAACTCCACACACACCCCTCTGCTCAGTAGCACCGCACACCTACTCCTCCAGCTCGTGCACTGTCTGTCAGGAGCAGAGGGTTTTTATCAGGCACCTGGCTGGGCCTTAATTGGCCTCAGCTTCCCCTAATTGCCCTCTAATGACTCTGGCTATGCTACAGGGAATAAAGCCCGGATCATTCGAGAATTTACATACTGCTCTTCCAGTACTCTCCTACTGTCCTCTGCACTGGCTATACCACAGGTGATACACACAGAGAAGTTGGATGAGAACGTAAATACTCTTGCTGGAAGGTTTCAGTGTCAACACAACTTTATTTCTTAGAATTCTGAATGATGAGACACACAAGAACCCCAAAACAGAGAGAAAAAGCAAGCTGTCCCTACAATCAGAGAGGCGCAACCCCACCTTACTCTAGACTAACTGCTAACTGACCCACACAACCCAGATCACGTGTTTCCCTCAGAGCCCCCTAGCTAGCTTGCGGGGCCAGGAAACCCCTTACACGTAAAGGGGTAGTATGTCATTCTGAACACAGTTTCCAGTGCTCTACATTAGGCTTCTGATCGTGACTAAGGCTATGTCTATACTGACAGGGCAAATTGATTGATTAATTTCTCTGGTTCGACTGAGCGGTCTGTGAAGACCTGCTCAGTCGATCCAGAAATCGACCTAGGAAAACGACGTCTGAAACTGGCATAGCGCTGAGTTGAGGGGACCGCTGTTGCCATCGGCACAGCGCAGTGTGGACGGCGCGCAGAACGGAACCAGCGAAGTCGACGTGAGTTACGCAGGTTTTTTATGTTGCTTGCGTATCTCCCATCGACTGCCGCCGAATCTCAGAGGCAAGTACAGACCAGGCCTAAGACGCTTTGGAGCATTTTGCCCCCAGCCTCACCTCCGTGAAATGATCCCTGCTTTAAAGGAAACACGAAGGCAGGTGTTTTCCTGGAAGAATGGAAATACGGTTAAGATGATCTCTGAATCTTCAAAAAATCTGAATGGAAAAGAAACACAGAAAAAGAGGCTCATGCTCCATTTACCTTCCCTGCACTGCAGAAGAAGAGAGACAGCAAACTTTCTAGCTGGACTGATTCCCTGACATGCCCCCCGCTGCAGCTCAGTTGCAGAAATCAGTGTCGCAGCAGGTGTATTCATAAGTAAGGCGAGATTCATTGTCAGTTGCCCTCACTTTGCCACAATTTAGCACTGAGGTGCAGTTCAGCCGGTAGTAGATAGGTAATTTTCCTGAGGAAAGACATAGAAAAGGGGCATGGTTAGAAAAACTTACATCAGCTCAGGCTCACTTCTTACGATTAGCTGAGAGATGGTCGTTATTAACTATTGGTGCAGGCTGTGTGTGGCTCTTCCATCTAGCAGAGAAAGGTATAACATCATTGAATGGCCGGAAGCTGAAACTAGCCAAATTCAAACTGGGAACAAGGTGCAAATTTTTAACAGTGAGAGTAATTAACCATTGGAACAAAGGGTGGTGGTGGATTCTCCATCTCTGGCAATTTCTTAAATCAAGACTGGATGATTTTCTAAAAGAACTGCTCGAGGAATTATTATGGGGACGTTGCATGGCCCGTGTTACACAGACCGTCGAGCTCGCTGATCAGAACTAACCCTTCTGGCCTTGGAATCTATGAATTTATGTTAATGATGCTGATGAGTGCAGGCAAAACCACCTCTTTGCATGGTTCCATGCTTTGCCTTTTCTGATGCAAATCATGCCTGGTGGTACTGTCTGCAAAACAAGATGTGGGTGAGAATCCTGTGTGAAATGACTGGCAAATACCACTGGGTGCTTTTCCTAATCAAGAATCTCCAAGGAATTTAGAGATGTTAGGGAGTAAAAATCTTGTTCTCCTCACTTTAAAGCGCACAACAGAGCTGCTCAGCAACTCGCAAACAAAACGCCATTGAAATGTCTGGTCCTTTTGGGGAAAAGAAACGAATTTTTCATGGAAGTGGGTTTTTTAATCTGTCTCACTTTCTGAAGATTTCTGATAGAACTAAAGAGAAGAAAAGAAATATGTGGGGGGGGGAGAGAGTTGCTCTGTAATTTCCCCCCATTTTTCTTCTTGTTGTTTTCATTTTACATATTTTTGTATTGTCAATTTTAGTCACATGGTGGGATACACACACAAACACATATATATATGCTATGAGTTGTTTCATTGTGCTGTAAGCAGTTCCACAGATTGGATTGTGGATATATATGATTGCTAAATACTTAACAAAACAATACAATTCTGGATTTAGAGAGTGATAGAAAACAAAAAATTCCATAAAAGAAAGCAGTTGAAAATTCTGCAGTGAAAAGCAAGAGAGTAAAAATCATTATTTGCCATGTGGTTATAGCTGTGCTGGTCCTAGGATATTAGCAGGACTGGGTGGGTGAGGTAATATCTTTTATTGGACCACCTTCTGTCAGTGAAAGAGACAAGCTTGCAAGCTTCGACAACTTTAGCCACCGCCACCTGTCCATTAAACTTTCTCTCTAGAACACTCCCGCACCAGAATCATCTTCTGCAGTTAAAAATAAATATAAAAATAAAGATTTTGGCCAGCTCTTCTATACACTGTCCCAGACAACTGTGTAACAGATGTACAGAAAGGTGAGTGACTTCTAAGGGCTGGTCTATACTTACCTCTGAGATTCGGCAGCAGTCAACGGGAGATACGCAAGCGACGTAAACAACTCGCGTAACTCACATTGACTCTGCTGCTTCTGTTCTGCGTGGCATCCATACTGCGGTGCGCCACTTTCAGTGGTGGTTTTCATAGGTCAATTTTTGGATCGATTGAGCGGGTCTTTACTGACTGCTCAGTCGATCCAGAGAAATCAATCTGACGGCGGTGAATTTGCCGCGGTCAGTATAGACCTAGCCTAAGTGATGCAGCTAGACCCCAGGTCTGCAAAAATGCATACATGCCCAACAGCTGTTATTATTACACCTGGAAGACCCAGTCATGACTCAGGATGATAGTGCACGATGAGTATTTCCAGTGACTCTGAGATTGTGGGTGAATCTGGAACTGCGGGCAATGCTTGAGAAGAAACAATGGCTACTTTCTTTCAGTTTGACCCCCCTGCACCTCCCATTCTCACTGTTGCTCCCCCAGCTGTCCAGTCTGAACAAATCTGTGCTGTGCAACTTTTGCTACAGTGATAACGACAATGTAAGTACATGGCTGTGGTCTTTGAAATCCATACCTACCAAGAGAAGCTTTAATGATAACACATCTCTCCCTCCATCCGCACGTTGTTTCACCTGATCCCTGGACACATCCAAAGAGGAGGAGCTTGCGTTTGCAGACATTGCAGCGCAGTGCCTCACCTAGATCAGATGAGCAGAAGAAGAAAGGCTTGGTCTGACAACGATGCAACATTTGCTGTTGAATCCAACACGTGTCGGAGCAGGCCCACATGATAACACCAGGAGGAACATGAAAGGTGTCATCAGTCTGTTGGTCCTGTTCATATATCCTACAGTTCCAGGAGGATGATCAGATACAATTATCTCAGAGTCTTATAAGGATCCTGTTGCCATACCATCTGAGCATACCTCACAATCTTTAATCCATTTCTCCAAACACAGCCATAGGAGGCAGGGAAATGCTGTTTTACCAGTGGGAAACAGCTTGGTCTAGACTACACAGGGTTGCCAATTTTGATTGGACATAGTCCTGGTGGTCTCATCACAGGACATAATCCTTAATTCAAGATTCATCTTTAAATTTCTGTAGAGGCCAGGACAGTCCTGGAGGGTTGGCAACTTTAGAAGAATTGGGTCCTTTTAATGATGTTGGTCTGGGATGTGAAAAATCCACACCCCAGAGCAGCAGCGTTAAGTCCCCTTGGAGACAGTGCTCGGTCACCAGAGAAGTCGTCTGATGACCAGGCTCCCACTTCTCAGGGAGGTGGATTACCTTTGCTAATAGGGGAACCCCTTTCATCGGTGTAAGTAGTGTCTACACTGAAGCGCTGCGGTGACACTGCTGTAGCATTTTAAGTGTAGACAAGCCCTGGGTCCTTTTTCAACCTAGTGTTATCTACACCAGGGATTCGGTTGACTTAACTACATCTCTCAGGGCTATGGATTTTTCAGCATAGACCAGTCACAAGATCCAGAGCCTCTAAGGTATTGAAATCAATCAAGGAAAGAAATTGAAAACAACGGGAATAAGACCCCTAAAGACCTTTGAGAAACTGGAGCTAGGGTCACACAAAAAGTCAGGGAGAGAACAGGGAATTTAACCCAAATCAATGCACAAGCCTTCCTTTATAAGCTAAATAAGACCTTGTTTTGCAGTGTCTAAACCACCAGCCCACTGGAAATACATATCTGAACTTTGTTCTAGTGCCTGGATGTTATGGGTTTTTTTTTTAATTCAGTTTAATTCAACTTTTGTCCTTCACTCACCTCCTGCAAAGCACAGAAGAGCGGCTAGTCCCACAAAAAGAACCTTCATTTCAGCAGGTAAAGAGGGAAGAGGACCCAGACAGCCTGAGTGCACTTAAGAAGAACACCACCAGGGATAGCTCCAGAACTGGGAGAAGTTCAGCCTTGCTTCCTCTGGTCTCGTTGGCTTATGCGGGGCCTGCCCTATAGTAGGGTGGGAAAAGCACAGTTGAAAAGAAAATTGCTCTGCAGTAAAGATATTTCACGGTACAAATTGCCTGCTCAAGGGAGCATCTAACTTTAGGGCTTTAGTTTCATGGGGCGGGATACTTGGGGCTTCTGCCCCAGGGGTCTCCTGGCTCTAGCTGGGCGAGGGGGTGCTCAAGGCTTCTGCATCTTGGGTTGCTGGGTCTCATGGCTCCCAGCTTCAGCCCCCCGATGTGCGGGGGGATCAAGGTTTCTGCTCCTGGGGGTGCCAGGGCTCAGGGCTCCTGGGTTTAGCCCCACAGGGCACCAGAGCTTGTGGACCCCCCTGAAATGGCTTGCAGTCCCCCAGTGGCTGTGGAACCACCAGTTGAGAATCACTGGTTTAGTCTGACCTCTAGCGTAGCACAGGATATAGAGCTTCACCCAGTGATTCATTCACTGGAGCGATTTATTCTTGGCTTGGAAAAGGTCCAGAGTAGGTCAGCAAAATTGGTGAGAGTAATGTGATGAGAGATTTCAGGGACTAGAGTTTTTTTTTAGCCTGATAGACAGAAGATCTAGAGTCTGATTGGAAATAAATCTGTTTGCTTGTTTGCTTTGTTGTTGTTGTTTCATATTTTTTCTTAAAACAAATACAGGGTAGTTTGCTGGGATGTTTCATTTGGGAAGGAAAGAAACAAAGAAAAGAAAAGCTAACATAATCACTGCCACATAGGGCAGAAAGAACATGGATGGATGCTTTCCTATGGCTCAGACCCTCCTTTTTTTTTAAATCAGCAGAGTTCCTTTGAAATCAATGGTCCATTTATTTACATCAGCTAAGGATCCAGCCCTACTTTGTAATCCATCTTCCTGAGGCACATGAATGCCCTAGTTTGAATCGTCTTTACTTTTCTATTCAGTTGTCTGTTATGACAAATGCCCTCCTGATCCCTTTAGCTGAGCTTCAAGCCCTGAAACAAACACAAAAGCTATCTTCATTGCCAACAGTTTAGCCACTGACCTCCATGCTACAAGTAGAAAACAATGTTCTCTGATGAGTTACTGGACTTCATGCAAGACAAAGAACCAGTCAGAACCCAAGGTTTCCTTTTTCTTTGTCCCTGCTACCAACGAAGGGATTTTGACTACCCATAAAATTACTAGTCTCGACTTCCACCACTAGAGGAGAAGACAGGACCTGTCAATGCGCAAGCTATTAGCAGGGCCCATTTATAAAATCAAAGACAGGAGAGGGCACAAATGTGAAAAATGTTTTGGGAACAGCCCATTTGAAAATTTGTAATGAACTGGGGATGGCTGAAAACTTGACATCCAACATGGGGCTCAACTGCACAACCAGGCTATTAAAAATCACAGGCTGCATCAACTGAGTTAAGCAGGCTCGTTACATGTTTTTTGCTGATCCTGTGCGTACGTAGCTGCCCACGAAACGTTCTCTTCTATAATAAAGATGCGTCTTGATCTTTGGTAAAAGGTACACAGAACAGTCAGACACAAGTTCTGCTCTTCCTGATTTTAGAGCAGGGATGTCAAACTCAAATACACAGTGGGCCAAAATTAAAAACTTGGACAAAGTCGTGGGTCAACCTTGATATTTATTGAAAAAATGTCTACAATTGAGGACGTTTTTCCTTCTCATCAAATATAACGATGAACCTTTTCATATGGAAACAAACTTAAGTTTTGCTTAAACATTGAATCTGGAACAAGCAAAGCTTAATCCTATAAACACATGTGAAATCGGTGCATGCACTGTCTACCAGCGGGCCAGCTCTAGTAGACATTTGGTATTTTCTCGCGGGCCAAATATAATTACACTGCGGGCCAGATTTGGCCCGCGGGCCTGAGTTTGACATCTATGTTTTAGAGGCTGAATCTTGTACAGTTAGTATTCATTCTTTCAACAAGCCTAATGGCTGTTACAGATGATAGCTAGAGCCCAGCATAAGAAGAAGAAACATTTTTGGTAGATAAGTCAAATGCAATTAAAATCTTATTGAGGAATCTCTTACCATGCGATATCCAGAGAAGCAGCTTGATGGCAACCAGAAGTCACAGCGTCTGCCTTCTCACAAGATTTGCCACAGCTCCACGTACCAAATAATTCAATTTGAACTAATGGTCACAGGTTGCTCAGCCCCAATGGGGGATATTGTTTGCCTGGAACAATGCTTTCCACCTGCACCTGAGTAAACAGGCTCCTCACCCTCCCATTTCCAGCCTGTGCTTGCAGAACACAGTTGAGTTAACTCTCTGTATGTCTACAGCATAAGCCCAGGGTTACAAAGACTCCATTTAGCAGCCCCTGGATTTGTTAACTGAGGGCTTGAGCATCTGCACTCATTTGTAACCCCAGGTTAGAAATTACTGAACTCTGGGTCCCAACTTGGGGCTCCAGTGTCTACACTGAATTATGCGGGCTCAAGTCCAACTGCCCATATCCCAGACTTCCTAGAGCCTCCCAAAATGTGGCCGCTGCAGCTCTTTGTGGAGCAGTGTGAGAAAACTTGACTGCCCACAGGTTGTCAGCCTCTGGGAGTCTTTTGGTGGACTTCCAGAGCATGAATCCAGTAGGAGTGTGTCTACACTGCAGAGCAACAGGGCTTTAACTGTGGCTCATAGGTCAATGCAGGCTTGGCTCCCCCCCATGAGGGCCTAGGACCATGGCTCAGGTTAGCACACTTTGTAGGTTGACGGGAGGGGGGTGGGAGGTGAGGGTTAGGTTTGAGTGTGAATTTGAACCCTGGGCTTAAGTTTCAAAGTAGACATACCCCCTCAGAAGTATGTCTTCACGGCAGAGTGAACTCAGGCAGGTTTTTTTTAGTTTTGTTTCATCCAGAAAACTGGGGGGGGGGGGGGAATTCATTTTGGACCAACCTGAATTATTATTATTGTCATTATAATTTTGGTTTGGCTAACTAGCAAGCAAAAAATAAATGATTTGCACAGGTCTATTTGTATAAAGGGGCACAAAGCCTCAATTTTACGATGCACAGTGGGAACTTGCCCACATTTTGCTATGAGACACTGGGAAGCTTTGATTTTCTCATGGTTTCCAAATCTCTTCCCAGCATCATGAGGGGGAATTGGTGGGAAAACGTGTATTTTTTAGAATTCCACTCAAGGAATGAACAGAGATTTTGGTTAAAGAGAACTTTTTCCCTGACCGGGAATCGAACCCAGGCCGCAGCGGTGAGAGCGCCGAATCCTAACCACTAGACCACCAGGGATGAGTTGTTGATGTTTCTTTTGTCAGCTCTGCTAGGCTTTTTCCAGTGACCTCTGTTCTAATTTAGGGACTTGGTCCATCCTCTGTTGCCTTGAGAGCACAAGAACAAAGTGAAGGAACCTCCTTTGCTCAGTGTCAAAACTGAGCCCAAACTAAGGCATTGAAACAACTAAATTACAATACAGAGTGATTCCCCAGGATCACAAAAGCAACACAAAGAAATTCCAAAAGGGGCAACTCTCCTCTCATTTACCCCAAGGCAATCCCTCAGCTTCTTCTTCATTCTACCTAGGGGCTCTTCCAGTAAGAAAGCTCCCTCTGCTGATGATAGTTCTGGGCTAGATTAGAAACTGAGGGGGGTTTTGATACCACCTGATCGGACGTTGATTCACTATGACAGGGATCTTGGTTTTAGCTGACCCCAGGCGTTGATCCTATTGTGTCAAGTCTCTGCCCTCAAGAAGCAGCCAAAGTGCCGAACTCCCCTTCTCTTGAGCTGCTGGGATCGTAGTGTTTGCACAGCAGTTGCACCCCATCTTTCCTCTCCTTGTCCCCCTCGGCTGTCCCGGATGCTTCCCTGAAAGCGTTTTCATCAGAAGCTGGAGTGACCTGAGAACCTGCAGGTTTCCTTCACCCACCTCCTCAGGCAAACAGTAATTTCCCTTCTCTAACACTCCTCGGGCCATGTGTCCTTTGAGGAGCTTCTCAGTTAGCAAGGACAGCAAAAACTTATTCCAAGGTAAAGTTCCCGTACAGGTACTATATGAGTCTCATACATTATTTAATATTCATATTGCTTAACAGTGAGTGGAAGAAAACTAATCAATATGGAATTGGAATCAGAAGTTGGGCCAATAAAAAAAGTTTTAAAAATATAAAAACCACATTGTGATGACTAAATGAGAAATAAACAAACAAAAGGAAGTACTTCCTCACACAGTCAACCTGTGGAACTCATTGCCAGGGGGTATTGTAAAGGCCAATAGGATGATGGGGTTCAAAAAAGAATTAAATAAGTTCATGGAGGATAGGTCCATCAGTGGTTATTAGACAAAATGGTCAGGAATGCAACCCTATGCTTGGAGTGTCCCTGACCTCTGGCAGCCAGAAGCTGGGAGTGAGAACAGGGGATGGATCGCTCCACAATTACTTGTTTTATTCATTCCCTCCAAAGTGCCTGGCATTGGCCATTGTGAGTAGGCAGCAAACTGAGCAAGATGGCCCATTTGTCTGACCCTGTATGGCCGTTCTCATGTCCACACCTTCATGCTGAGAATTTCAGCTATTTTGTGTGGCTAGTGCAGTTTTCTCTCTTCCTAGACATCTGTGGGGCTCATTGGCATCAAAAGCCATGTAAATAGGACGATGGAGGGAAAGTTAAATTACTAGGCACCACTTGAACAAATGAATAACGCTTCTCAGTGGCACAAAAGTTTACTTCTCTTACTCTTTCTTTAGCAGCATAGCTCATGCCTTTTAATGTCTACAGTGAAAAAGGTGAAATGAAAGTAATTCTATTGGCTCTACGTTTCAGTTGTTTCACATTATTAAACTTTTAGCCCATTGCAAACAGTCCAATTCCAAACCAGAACTATTTCCACTAAGACCCAGCTCCCAGGCTCTTTATCTGTCTTGGAAAGCATTAGGAGGGTTGGCTGAGATTTCCTAATTGTTTTTGTTAGATGTGAGAGGGATGCTTTCCCTGGTTGTGACTGAGACAGAAAGGAGCAGCTGAGGATGTTGATGATGTTTTTATTTCCTGAATGGTTTTGACAAAGTGTTTTATCTACTAACCCATCCCCCCCAGCCCCCCGCCCCAAGCACTCTCAGCTGTTGCAAATTCTGCTTGGAGACATTACTCTATTGAGAGATCTCTGGTATTAACATACCCAAAAGGAGGCCTGAACGAATTTAATAAATGAACTGAGTTATTCTTATTCTTTTTACGGGTTGAAAAGGCAGATAGAGGGGGTAGAGTGTTGTACCTTTTAGGCAGTGCCAGTTTAGTGAATGAAAGTACCAGATATTGAAATAAAGTGAAATTGGCTTTAGTTAGCAATATCTCCACTTAATGCTGGACTTGGATTGTGTTATCTAAAGCAGAGAGGTGGGGTTGATCCAGCATGCTGACACAATCAGCTAGTAAAAGAAACAAGCACACAGAGCCTTTAAAGAGTTCCTGCTTGCTAATCAGAGATGAACAGAACAAGGAAAGAAGCTGATGTCGGAAAAGGAATCTTTGATGGCAAAGTCAAATCAGGGGGCCTTCTTCACTGTGAATGAGCAGTTCAAAAAACCCATTGATGTACCCTGGCTAGCTCAGTTGGTAGAGCATGAGACTCTTAATTTCAAGGTCATGGGTTCAAGCCCCACATTAGGTGGTTGTTTAGGTTGCTATTTTAGTTCTATCCTCAGCCTGAAATGAAATGCATTGGCTGTCTTCACCACGTTCTTCAGCAGGAACTGTTTCTTCCTGTCTGTGGACTTTGAAACAACATGAAGAGAGGAGAAATTGACCTGTCCCTTATTCTATTAGAGGGAGACAGGATTTTCTCCTCTTCTATTCTACTCCAGGGAAGAGAGGGTAAAAAATAACACTTCAAGCAGCTGATTGTCCCTCTTCAGCGATTTGTAGCTTCTCTACTTTCTACATTGTTCCCAGCACTGCATGGCCCATATAACTTCCTTCTCAAAGACCACCCTGCAGCCCTCTTTATTTTCCTGGGAATCGTTTCAGGTTGAAGATTCCAACCACATTTTATTATTTCCTTGTACATTTCTGTAGCTCCTCCTTTCTTCATTAGTGATGATTTATAGACACCAGTTTGAGAGTAAACAAGAGGGCAATAAGCCGATTTATTTTTTTTTAAAAATGCAGCTCCTCAATTTATAATACTTGAAATTGCTTTTATTTGTTTTCCATCTCTTTTGTAAAAGTATACTGTGCTAAAAATATCAAGGGAACAGTAGGGAAACTGGTAGCCCAGGGCTTGTGTTAACATCATTTGAAGGAGAACAAGAGGCTGAGTGTTAAGAAATAATGTTATTTAAAAAGGGGTAAGTGATGTTGTCTGTTAAAATGACGCCTTAGAAATTTCGAGTTATTATTTTCTGGTTCCTCGCACACCAAACATCCATAGATCTCAAAGCATTTTACAAAGGAGGCTATCATCATCCCCAGGTTACAGATGGGGAGAGGGAAGTACAGAGACGTTCATACCATTTCCCAGCAGGCCATTGGCTATGCTGCAAATTGACCCTAGGTTCTCCTGGTCCAGTGCTCTATCTACTAGGTCACACTGCCTCCTTTATCAGTGGCTTATTGCAGGTTCGCTTAATCCATTTGTTTTTCTTTTTAAACCCAACAGGGGAGACAAAAGGGCCCTTTGGAGCTTTACAATTCACTTTAATACAATTATTCCATGGATCAGAAGAATGCAGATTCCATTTGCTTTAAAAAATGCCCCTGTACAACACGAATCAAAGTTGGAGATTATTAATTGTCTCCAACCCTTTCAGGTTCCCTTCTTCAGTGCCCACTTCATCCCCCTTTCCTGCCCTAGTTCCCCTTCTCCAATGCCCCATTTCTGGCCCTGGCTAGCTATGACCCTGCAAACTGCAATAGTCCTACAGAAGCAGTGTTGAGACAAACAGATGGGTCGATGCCTTTACCTCCCCCTTCGCTTGTGTTTGACAAGCACAAATGGACTTTGAGCTCTGGGACATACAGACTGGGCTGTCTGAGGTTAAAGGTGTGTATTTCAAAGGCTCTAGCGCAATATTTTACCCTGTGATGCAGGGACACAGCCTGAATTGGGATCCTCTCCCCAGACACAGTAAAGGGAGGATTCTTTCTCCAGTGACAAAGGCTGATGGGAAAGTAAAGATCGGGGCTTCGTTCTCAGCATCAAAAAATGCCACCCGCCCTCCTTCACAATCCAGATAAATCCCGATTTTCCTGGGCCTTCCAGCGAGGGAGAGAGGGATCTTGGAGGAGGTGAGAGCCAGGTATTGACTCCCACATTGCCCCACAGCCCAGATCCCTTCCTCAGGGTTAACATTGACCCTTCCCTTCCTCCGCACGGACTCTCTGGCCACCCCCACAGCCCAGGCTCCCCCGTCATCCACCTCCACTTCCCAGTAATGCTGCCCCGTGGAGAAGCCCTCCCAGCCCAGCACGCAACGAGAAGAATCAAATCTCTTGGGATTGTCAGGCACGTGCTGGCGCGTGTCTTCCCACCTCACGCTCTTCCGATCCTCCGACAGGATGAGTCGGGGATGAGCTGTGTCTGGATCCAGAGTCACGTCCACTGGGGAGAGCAGACCAAGAGAGAATCAGAGCATTAGGGGCAGAGCTTAGGCCTGGGGGAGGCTGGGACCATTTCTCACACTCCCCAGCAACTCCGTTCCAGCTGGGACACACCCTGAGTTCCTGCCTCTGTTCGGGGTCCCAGGAAGCTGCCTCTGCCGGGGCCGAGCAGGGATTTCACTGCAGCTCCCTCCTCCCAGTTTTGCAGTTTTGGCCACAGATTCTGTCTCTCTGCCTCCTCAACTGCTACATCTCCCTGCTCCCCCTGCTGGGGCTGCCCACTCTCTCCCAGCCACAGAGCTGGGGAGAGGGGATGGGGCACTGACATCAGCAGCCTGGGTTGGTCCCTCAGCCAAGGGGGGAAATTAGAGAAGAGGCAGAAGCAGAAAAGAAAACAACTCAGGCAGAGCAAGGTGAAAGGAGGGAATCAGGCTAGAACTACGCAAGGGAAAAGAAACCTAGAAAACGGATATTAATTATTTTGAAAGAAACATTTTCCAAATGAAGTGTGTGTGAGAGAAAGACGAAACCTACCACGTTCCAGCCAGCTCCAATCATAAGCTTTAGTCCCAAGGAATATCCTCGAGTTCCTTACCCAGTTCAGTAATGATAACACAATTCTTTGCCATTATTTTCTGGAATTTACATTAGCAACTAATTGGCCCATTTCCTCCCACGGTCATATGTCAAGTTCCCCTCTCTCTCACCCACCCATTCCCGATTCCTTCTCCGTACCTTGGAATTTCCTGAGAGTCTCCTTTAGAGCAATCATTTTGCAAGAGACGTGGCTGGGGGTTTTCTCCAGCTCAGGGGAAATCTCCTCCGGTTGCGGGACCTGCCCCTTCTCACATCTGGAAAGAAACAGACTCTGCCAATTAATCTTTGATTTTATTCATTATTCCCCATTGTTCGTTTTTTTTTTTTTTAAATCATCTTTCACCATGAATTTCATGCTAAGAAAGGCTGCTGACCTGATAGGGTGAAACCTTGACTGCAATGAAATTTCTTTTGATGTCAGTAGAGCCCGGATTTCACCCAGGACTTCCTTTGTATACCACAGCCTAAGCGGAAGCTTCCACTATAGAGTTTTATTACTGCGCGTTAAATATGGCCTGGCCAGATCCCATCTAAACCCACATGCCCCATTTGATCCTTGGTTTTCCTGCTGCGATTACCAATAAGGGGCAAACAGCTGCCCCAGACGGCTCCCTCCCCTATCACTTGGTCCCTCTCCTCTCTTCCATACTCCCCCTTCCCCCAGGTGGCCAGTGACAAGGGGGGGCTGAGCAGAGGGAGAGGAGGCACATGGCGAGCAGCAGCGGAGGGGTGAGCGGGGAAGGAGAGGAGGGAGGCACTTGGTGAGCAATGGTGGGGGGGGGCTGAGAGGGAAGGGGGACCTATTAAAATTGCTGGACCCTTTTAAAATCATCGGGCCCCTGGGCAATTGCCCCCCCTCTCCCGCCCCCGTTGGCAGGCCTGGTCTCCTCATTCAGAAGGACCTGTAAGGTAAAGAGATCTGGAGCATAGGACACCTACACCTGTCCTATCAAAAGGGCAAGGAAGGAGGGATCTTATCCCAGTGAGGTGTATGGAGGAAGCTTCAGTGGGCAACACACAGAGAAGTTGAGAGACCAAGGAAGAGCAAGAGAAGGAGTTGGGTCCATAGGAAACAAGGCCCCTGCCCCCATACGCTTTTCTGTTGTGTTCTGCGCAGATGTGCTTTCAACACGGTCTCTGACCATCTGACTTAGATTGCAAGTCCGTCGGGGCATGGCATGTCTGTTGTATTTTTGTACATTACCTCGCATAATGGTGTCCTCTTGGTCTATGATCTGGGGCTCCCAAACGTTACTACGATACAAATCAATAATCATAATAGCATGGCAACATGGGAAGGGGAGCGAGAAGGAGTCACGTACCTGCTCAAGGTGCTTCGGATGTCCTAGAAAGGCAAAGGAGAGAAGGAACCTCAGTCCACAGTGAAAGCACCGAGATTTAGACCACACAACAATCTTGGTGGCTGTTTGGCTAATTTTAAGGATATAACCTCAGGGCTATTCTTGTACCTAATGGCTTGGTCATTTGTATCCCTTCCTTTGAGCGGAGAAGTAAAATGAAATCCATTCGTTAGGCCAGTGATTAGGGTGCTTACCTTTGAGATAGGAAAACCCTACCAAATCTCTTCACCTCATCTGGTGTGTGTGTGAGGGGGGGAATGGAACCAGAATTTCCTACATCCCATGTGAGCACCCTCGTTACAACACTAAAGATTACCAGGGAAATTCTCCCCTGCCACCACTGTTGTTTGTGTGGAATTAGATGCCTGCCTGACTCATGCCCCCAAGAATGATTTAGGCACCTCACTCCAGAGAAGGGGGTTCCCGTTTGTGGATTGTCAGCACGCCTCCCTGCAGCCTGGACGTGGGGACAGCATCTCCCATGGGCTGGCTTAGGCGGCTCCCTACCTCGCACACTGGTTAGCATGGGGATTCCATTCTTCAGTGCCTAGCTCTGCCTATGCACTGTGTAGGAAGCCTGGGTGCCTTACACTGCGGATCCCCTTGTTGTTCTAGGGACCTGAAAGTTGGGTATTTCAATAGCTAAGTCCCATTGGGATCCAGGCCTCTCTTCCTCAGTCCCCCCCATCTGTAAAACGCAGGTACTAATCCCTCCCTACCTCCCAAGAAGAAGATCAATGCGTTAATTTCTGTTAGACACTCAGATTCTATGGCAATGGGGGACATTTGAGTACCTGGATATATCTCTTCAAGGCTGTCAGAACAACAAGGCAAATAACAGTGCTAATGAGTAGAAACAGGGGGAAAAAGTTGTATCTCAGCTGTATAAGCAGCGAGTTCTGTTGTGAAGTTGACACCTGGACTCCAAGGTTCCTGGGTATCCAGGATCCAGTTTCTCACCTGCAGGAATTCACTCGCTGGCTGCTGGCACTTTCCCTCTAGCTCACTAATCAGGTCACTTAGGCAGGAAATTTCCTCTGTGAGTTTGGTAATGTTCTCATCCCTTCCCTTCTTGATCTCCTTGTCCAGCTCTTCCAGCCTGGCCAGCAGGAGTCGCTCTTGTTCCTCCAGAAACTGGTGCAGAAGCTCAAAGTCAGACACGATCTTCCGTCTCTCTGTTTCTATCTGCTCCTGTGACGAACAGACACGAACGGGGAAAGGGCAGGCAAAGGGACACAAAGTGAGACCTTGGGGGCCAGATCTTCAGCTGGTTTAATGCCACAAATGTCAAGGTAGCTTTGCCAGTTCATGAAGATGAGACCCTCTGTGCTCAGTGGGGAAGATTCTACTGCAACCTTAAATAGTCAGCACTTAAGAGACACTTTCCCCATATTATTAGGGAAAAGATTTTCCTCCAGCTTCCCACTGACTGTAGTCTGACCCGTGTGTCTCTGGGCCTGACATGAGAGAGTCTGTGACCTTTTGGGTAGGTCTCTGAAGGAGCAAATAAGGTCTGTCTATGCAGCACCTAGACATCTGTGGCTGGCCCATGGCAGTTGACTTGGGCTCGGCATGCTGCAGGGCTGTTTGATTGCTGTGTAGACATCTGGGCTGGGGCTGGAGCCCGAGTTCTGGGACCCTCCCACCTCTCAGGGTCCTAGAGTCCGTAGCACTAGCCCTGCGAACCTGAGCTGGCTGGCACAGACCAGCCACGGGTGTCTAGCTGCTGTGTAGACGTACCCAAACAACCCTGTCAGTGAGAGAGGCTGGGGGAAGCAAACCATTAAAAAGAATGAAATGACAGATTCATCCCCTCACATGTGAATTAATGAAATAGTTGCCTGGCTTGCAGAGATGCCAAGACATCCAGGGTGCAAACAGGAACAGAGGAATTCCTGACCTGTGGAAGCACAAACATGCAGGCCCAGACTAAGCCTGGATTCAGCAGGGATGCGGGAGAACAAGCTATCTTGTATCTGTATATCTTGGGAAAGGACTAGCTGCCTCGTGATCCTTGAGCAGATGTGATGCTCTTGGCAGGAGAGGAAAAGGAGGAGGCAGTGGGATCCCCACCATGGGCAAGACATGCACCGACGTGTCCTTGCTGGGTAATAACAACTGGTACCTACCAGATTCTCCCAGATTCTCTTCTCTTTGGTCACTTTCAATCCCGTCAGTTTTTCTCTCTCTTCCTTCAGTGTCTGCAATTGGATCTGGATTTTTTCCTGACCAAAGAAATAACATTGAATGTTCAACTCTTTTCCTTCTTTTGATAGTGGTGTAGGGTGGAGAATCTGGCCCTCACAAACTACAATTCGGCCGCATGGCTCTGACTGCGTTTATTTAAATTCTTTGTGGCTGATTTAACTCAGAAGGAGAAAATGGTTCCACAGCCATGCAAAGTTGGTGGCCAGGTTTGTCTCTTCCAATTCACTGGATTATTTTACCAGTTACGGATGTTACTGTCCTGGTCTGGCCCTAGCATCTAAGAAATCCAGATATTTGGGAACCAAGAAGTGGGTAATTTCCATGTCAGGAATAAAATGGGTGACACAGACACAGGAAAAGAATGGCCCTTGTTCAGCAAAACACAGAAAAATATGTTTAAATTAAATCATGGGAATAGATTTCAATTGGACAGCTCATGAGCTTAAAGTGAAGATCATGTCTAAGTGTTTTGCTTCGTTGGGCCCTGTATTAGCTCCGTCGGTTTTATTCACCGGATGAACAGCTCCTGAGCAATGTCATTTTGAACAGATGTACTAGGTAGCAAAAGTTCAGCATCACTTTGATCTAACCCCAGATATTATTCTGCAAGAGGCTGAGAGCCAAGATCATTAACTTGAGGGTGTGTGTGTACATATACACGCACCATTAAGAAGACAGGAAATGAGCCGTTTAGGTTAAACTGGAGGGAAACCTAAAAGTGTGCAAATCTAGAAATTCACAGCGTAGATCTCATTCTATGAGATGCTTTACCTATTTAAACTCCTGTCCTCTGTCTATTACAATAGATTAGTCTTCCTTACCTTGTACTCCTGGGCAGCCTCCTCTATGGGAACCACCGTGTGAGATCTGTGAGCCTGGGACTCTCTGCAGATCAGACAGATGGGGGCTTGATCATCCTCACAGAACAGTTTCAGGGCCTCCTGGTGTTTCTCACACACTCTCTCACCCCCTGAGCCTTTCGCTGCCTGTAAACTCAGCCGCTTGGCTATTTCAATAATTTTTGCCAGCTCCCTGTTTGGTCTGAAGTTTCTCTGCTGGGCAATTTCTTTGCACTGAGGGCAGGAGAAGTTTGTATCCGATTCCCCCCAGTATTTGGTGATGCAGGCTCGGCAGAAATTGTGCCCACAATGGATCGACACCGGGTCTTTGAAATACTCCAGACAGATGGAACAAGATGCTTCATCTTGGAGACTCTGTACCGGGCTCTCTGCAGCCATGGCTCCTGGCGGGGAAAGTGACAGGTTTAATTTCACTTTCTTGCATTCAGACTGCAGCCGCAATTGGGTGTTTGGTCTCCCAGACTTTTCTCATTGGCTGAGCTGAGGAGTTTTCAGCGCCTGGAGGCTGTGCTGAGAAATGCAATGCTTTCTGCGAGGAGATTGACGTTCAGTTCCCTGGGAAAGAACAGTGTTGAACTGCGGTAAAGGTGATCAATCTAGCCCCATTTTCTTAGGCTAAGGAAAAAGCCTGAGAGAACGTTGTAGCTTTCTCAAAATTAAAGAAAAGAATAATTTAAACATAATGACAACCAGGCCCGTTAGAGCTTCTTATTTATGGTTTAATGTAAGAGACAAACATCAGTTAGGCCCCAATCTTGTTTGTATACCCAGGCAAATGTGAAATACGCAGTTAAATCCATGAAACCCTTAGGGTTAGGGTTAGAGTTAGCATTCTGCTTTGCCTCCTACCAGCCTCTCACTGGCCTTTGTGCAGAAGGTTAGGATGTAGTCTTCATGAAGGAAATTTTGATCAGGCCTTTAAAGCAAAATCCTAAACCCGCTCAGTCAATCAGCTGCATTTGCAATGCTGGCCTGGGGAGTTAAGGCTCTGAGCGTCTCTAGAGAGGCTATACGTCAGTGCGATCTGCGACCATGAAGTAGCAGTGAAACTTTCAGGGAAAATACAGCAGAGTTTTGGAAAAGCCAATGATCCCGTGTCAGATCTCCCCCACATCTCCTGCCCTGAAGAACTACTGCCAGGGCCGGACAGCAGGGGCTCAACATCAATCTGCATGAATCTGAGGGGCTCCCAGGAAAGCAGGGCTATCCATGTACTGGCCGTGGGCCTCTGAACAAGATTAGCCCCCCAGCTGGAACCACTAGGGATCTCCCTTGGTCTGGCTGCCCCCAGACACCCAGATGGCGCGCTCCATGGGAAAGGTACCGTGGCCACACGGATAGGGCTGGATTTCCAATCAGGCACAGCAGGCATGTGCCATGGGGCAGATTGCCGGATGGCCCAATGGGGCCCCATGGCCAGGGGCCCAGCCAATTTGGGGGCCTCGCATGAGTGCTGGAACTCTGGCCTCACCCGGTAGGCAGCTGGGGCCAGGAGTGACGGGGGGAGCAGAGAGGCAGCAGGGACCAGAAGTGATGGGGGACTCCGTGGGGGGCCCAGGGACACACCAGGAACAAGGGGAGAAGAGGGGATGGGTAGAGGGCCCAAGAAGGCAGCAGGGATAATGGGTGATGGTTGGGGGGCCAGGGAGGCAGCAGGGGCCAGGACTGATGAGGGGATGCAGTGGGGGGCCCAGGGATGCAGCAGGGGCCAGGGGAGATGGGGGGATGGGTTGGGGCTCAGGGAGGCAGTGGGGCCCAGAGGTGATGGGGAGGTGTGTGGGGAGCCTGGGGAAGCAGCAGGGCTAGGGGTAATGGGGGAGTTGGGGGACTGGGAAGGCAGCAGGGGCCAAGGGTGTTGGAGGGATGGGTGGGGAGGCAGCAGGAATCAGGGGTGATGCTGGGGCGGGTGGAGCCCAGGGAGGCAGCAGGGCCAAAGGTGCCCAAGGCAGGTTGGTTCAAAGGAACTCACGTTCTCGTGTGTCTGAATAGCTAATCAGCTCCCCCTTATAATTTACCACTCTATACATTTTTGTGCCACCTGCAAGTCCCCCATCCATCGCCCCTTGCCTCCCACTGCCTCCCTACCCACCTCCCCATCCAGGGCTTAAATTGTCCCCCAGCTTGCCGAGGCTAAGTAAATATGCTGTGAAAGTCATATCTGTATGTTTATTAATATCACTTTTCCGTAGCTAGCTAGCAAGTCAGCAGCTGTGAAAAAATGACATTAACAAACAGACACATAGCATTTTTCACAGCAACAGACTTACAACCTGGCAAGTCTAAAAAATAAATAAAAAAAAGGAACAGGAACCAAAAAAGCAAAAGAAACAACAAAGCGCAAGAATATGCAAAACACCTTATTTTTGTTTCTATTCTGTTTCGGTCCAGTAAAGGTTAGAGACAAGCGTCCATTATTTTTATTATTGAGTTTGCCAAAAAAAAAAAGCCAAAGCTCGACATACATAAATGACAACGATTTGGAGGTGTTGATGGGCATATTTATTTGTGTTTCCCAAAGTTAATTAAGTATTTTAGGAAAACTTGTCAGCGCGGCCACCGGCAAGAGCGGGTGGCCGCCGTTGGAGGCCACCAAAAAATTTGTTGTGAGAACACACTGGGCTAAGAGCAGCCCTGGCTTCAGACGAGTGCATCTGCTAATGAACTCATGGGTCTTAGCATCTATTTATTGACTTGGCCTGAAATGATGCGCAGAAGCTTATGGCAGAATTTGGGAGACAATACATGGGACCTGATTTCCCTCTCATTCACGCCAGGGTAAAGCAAGAGGAACTCCCACTGCAGTCCTTGGGGGCGATTCCCTCCCTGCTTTATTCTCGCCAGTGTAAATCAGACGTAACCCCTTGGGCAGGGCCGTAACTAGGGAGGGGAAAGAGGGGCAGTTGCCCCTGGCCATAGAGTCAGCGGAGATGCAAAAATGGAGTGGCATAGGATTGGGCCAAGTCCCCCCTCCAGCAGCTTCAGCTGGAGCCCAGGTGCTCAGCGCCCTCACTGCCCCACAGGATCACGGGGCCAATGATCCTGCCCGGAGCAGGTGCTCCCTGGTATTAAGACCGCAGCAGCAGCAGGCAGGGCTCTGAGCGACTGGTTCTGGGTGAGCTCTGTGCAACGGCTGGAGGTAAGCAACCCGCTGTACCGACTGCCTGGAGGCAGGGGGAGGCAATGCAAGGGTCAGGGGAAAAGGTGCACATGAGCATCCACACAGGCACTAGGAGGATATGGGGTGCACAAGGGGGGGTCCACGTGATGGCAAGTACATGAAAAGTGCAAGGTGCTGTACGAATCTGGGCCATAAGGGACCGTGTGGGTGGTTAGCTCAGGAAGGAGCTGTTGCCTTCCCCAGACCCACTGTCTGGCCATGTCCTCTGGCTCTGTGTGTGGCATAGCAGTGTCGTCAGCCTGGGGCCTGGCCCTTCCCAGCACTGGGGGAGAAAGGACACCTGGGGCCAAGGATCTCGCCACCAGCTGCACCCGCTAGAGGAGGTTTGCCATTTAAATAGACTCAGCCCCGGCCAGGGTTTCTGTGTGGACCCAGCAGAGTGTTGAGCAGCATAGCCGCAGTTCCTGGGGGGCCTGGCTGAACTTCACACTGGCGCAGCCCCCGGGACGCTGCTCAAGCCACTCCCAGGATCAGTGCTGTCCCGGGGCCATCCAGCGCTGACCTCTGCCCCTCGGCTGCAGACAAGCCTTTGACCCTGATGCCAGGGCGGGAAGCCGCAGGGGTGGAAAAATGATGGGGGAAAAACATGGTAGGGGCATCAAAAAACTTGCTGGCCCCAGATGCTAAAACGCCTCAGCAGGGCTCTGCCCTGGGGAGTCACTGGGGCCGATTCCCTCTTGCCCACCCTGGTGCACATCAGAAGTGAAGTCACTGGAGTAAAATTGCTCTCTGGTCCCCACCTGTTTCCCTACCCTGTAGCTTCCTCTCCCTCCATCTGACCCGCGGGCTGCTAGAATCAAAGCGGGAAGGACCAGACTGGACGACGGGCTTGGCCTCCCTGCCCTAATCACCTCCAGCACCCTGAGCTTCTGACGGCTCGGAGCCTTCCTGCACCCGGCCAGCATCCCAGAGCCTGGCAGTCAAGGTGCTGGGGAAGCCTCTGCCTGGTGCAACGGTGAATTTCAACCCATGCCTCAGGGGAACAGCCTGAGCTGGGACCCCATCTCCACCCAGAGCCAGGGGCGGACTCGCTCCCCGGCAAATGAGGCCAGGGGGAAAGTGAAGAGCGGGGCTTCGTTATCGGCATCCAAAAATGCCACCTGCCCCCGTGGATAGTCCAGAGAGACCCGGATCCTCCTGGGCACCCAGCTGAGGGCCAGCGCGGTCACAGGAGAGGTGATAACCAAGAACCGGTCCTTCCACAGTCCCACGGCCCAGACCCCCTCCTCAGGTCGGAAGATATACTCTCCTTTCCTTCTCACAGAGTCTCTGGCCACCCCCACAGCCCATCCTGACCCACCCCCCACTTCCACCTCCCAGCAACATCTGCCCGAGGCGAACCCCGCCCGGCCCAGCACACACAGCTCAGCGTCAAATCTCTCTGGATTGTCAGGCAGATCCCGCCGCGCCTCTCCCCGCCTCACTCCTTTCCCATCAGCGGACAGGACGAGCTGGGGATGAGCCGTGTCTGGGTCCAGTGTCACGGCCGCTGGAGGGAAGGAGAGAATCAGAGAGTTAGGGGCTGCATTCCCCCGCTTCCCCCCCCGGGGCTGGCCCTCTCCCAGAAGCAAGGAGAAAGCAAGGGTGGGAGGGCTGCTGGAGAGACACCTCCAGCCAGGAGGGAGGAAGGGGAGATGTCAGGTGCAGAAAAGTGTGCAAACCAGAGGAAGTGTGCACTCCAGAGGAAAGGGCTGGGTACGGGGCAAAGGGAGGGGCCAGCAACGTATGGGAAGGCGAAGGAGGGATAAGACTCCCTACCCCGGCAAATGCTGGCACCCGACCCACAAAGAGAGGCAGGGAAGGAGGCACCAGATGGGAGAAGGTCTCCTCCTCCCCCAGGTGGACAAGACGAACTACACCCAGGGGACAGTCCCCAAGAACAGAGCCAAGGGAGATGCCTGATTGGAGGACCCATAACCCAGGAAGAGGGAGAGAGATGAAAGGGGGGTGATGCCCCCTGGATACACCAAGGGAATCGGTCCAACCACCCAGCCCCTGCATGCGCCAGAGGCGTCACACCTCTGATTGCAAGCCCGTCTGGCTGGGGTACAGCCGCTCCCTTAACACCAGTTAATATGCTAGGGTGCTTAAAGCATTCCCCCTTTCACTGGAATGTCCATTCTCCAGTCAGAGCCACTTCTGTTTTGTTTGATCTCAGAAGCCTCTTCAGCAAGTGAATCCAGGATCACAAACACAAACTGTTATGAGCTTCTCATTAGGGAAATTCCCCCAATCACCTTTTTCCCCAGAAACTTACCCCATTCTCTCTCCAGTTCAGAGGGCAGAGTATCTAGAGAGAGGAGAAAGATGCCATGTCATGTGGTCACGTTATGGCAAGACTTCTGCCATCCATAACCAGAGCTGTGATGGATTTGGGGACACAACAAAAAGCATGTTACATGGTAGCAAAAGAGAAAGAAAGAAAAATGTAAAAGCGGGGGGGAAAAATACCCCTATTATTGTATTCAATGCCAAAAAAAGAAAAAGGGGGGGGATAACCTATAAAATCCGAATTTAGAAAAGAAAATTGGGCAAAAAATTAAAAACAAGCAAAATTAGGGTTTTTTTTTGTTCGTCTTTGTTTTGTTTATGGATTTGGAAGGTGTTTTGGGTGAATGGGGGATTTTCCACCCAAATTTTTTGAATGAAATGTTTTGACCAGCTTTAACACTTCATGCATGGTTTTGCAAATAATCAGGGTACATGTGCTTGAGGGCTGGGACAAATGCAGAAGGAAAGGGACAGAGATACCCAGAGAGAAAGAGCAATTAAGAGTGAATGTGAAATTTCCTCCCTCCCCCAGGCAAAAGGACTACCATGGCCATGAACGAAGGAACAGTCTATGCATGACTTAAGTCCACTTAATATGGTTTAAGGCTAACATAATGCATCGGACTTGTATTGTCCTCTCTGATTAGTCATGCATTTTATCCTCAGTGAATTTCTACAGAGGCCAGATTGAAATTCAGCACAGACCGGAATATGATCTGAGCATTCTGCATGACTAGAGATTGTTTCATCTAAAGAGATTGCATCACTCTAGAATTCAGGGAAACAGGGTAACAACAATTCACAATCACATTATGGTTGTTTCTGAATCAGAATTTCATCTGCCCTAGAAAATTCTCCAGCCCTCTCCCCTCATTCAAGAATTTCGACCTGTCTCTTTTCTGTTATTTAGCTGGGTTTTAAATTAGCAGTTGATTGGTTACAGCTCTGCAAATCCCAGAATTCCAGAGACAATTTTTTAAAAAAAATTTCCCTTCTTAGATCCCTTCTTGCTACCTTTGAATTTCTTCAGAGTCTTCTTTAGGACAATGATTTTCGGAGAGAAGTCGCTGAATCTCTTCTTCAGTGCGGGAGAAATCTCCACGGGCTGCTGGAATTTCCCCGTCTCACACCTAGGAAGACAGCCTGTTCTAATGAATCATTTTATTTCATAATCGGTCTCGTCCATTATTTTTGTGTTCATCATTTAATATCACACTCATGTCAGTGAAAGCAGCTGGACCATGAAAGCTGCTAAGCTCAACAGATTTCCCTGCGTAACCCACCCACGGAATAGGTATAGCCCAAGCAGTGGCTGAGCAAGTATCTCCAACCTACAGTGACTCCTGTGACGCTGACAGGCCAGACACCAGCTCTTGCCCAGGCTGCAGGTGTTAGCTAAGAACTGGCAAACTCATTGCTGGAAACCAGACCAGTTCACTTATATGTAAGTGTGCTCATAAGAGCTATTAGTCTTATAAGAATGTAGTTAGTATTTAGACTCTGGGAAATGCTGGTAAACTGCTGCATGCATTAATCTTAGTTGTAAGAAAGTTAAGATAAGGAAGTTTTATAAGAATGTAAGTTTTGTTTCTTGTCTTTAAGAAGGTTTGCTCTGAACTTGTGAACCCAGGCCCGGGAATCCTCCCCCACCCAGCCCACCCAGAAGGACTATCAAAATTAGATGGGCCATCAAGGAACATTGCAATATAAAGGACTGATTCATGGCCCTCCCCATACAGACAAGGACGCTTCTCCTGTGGACTTGGAAGCTGAATGAAGGAACTAGAACAAAAGTCACGGAAAATTTTCCATCTCTTCACTGTTCTGAAAGACACTTTGGGTCTACCCTGAAAGACACTTTGGATTGACAGATCACTACAACTCCCAGTGTAGATAGCGCCATGTCGACAGCAGAGCTTCTCCCATCGACATAGCTACCTCCTCTCACAGAGGAGATGGGAGAAAGTACATAATCGTAGTCTTCACTGAAGTGCTACAGCGATGCAGCTGTGCCATCGCAGTGGTTTAACTGTAGACCTGTCCTTAGATAACTCTTTTTTATGTGCATAAGCTTTCGTGGGCAGAAACCCACTTCATTAGATCCACCAAAGCTTATGCCCAAATAAATTTGCTAGTCTTTAAGATGCCACAGGACTCTCGTTGTTTTGCTGAAAACAGACTAACACGGCTACCCCTCTGGAACTCATTTGGATGTCTAGGTTTGCTTGCTCTAACCTGTAAAACTCTCCTTTCTTTTCCTAGTTAATGAACCTTTAGACAGTTTAATACAGGACTGGCTGCAGGTGTTGTCTTTGGTGTAAGATCTAGGGGACCAGCTGATCTGGGGTAAGTGACTGGTCTCTTGGGAGAGGAAGCGACCTGGATAATGTGGGATTTTGGATGTAAGTGACCATTTAGCATTAAATCTAGTTTGCCTGGGTGACAAGATAGACTGGAGGGTCTAAGGGGACAGTCTTTGTCTCTGTGGTAATTTACAGCTGTTATAATGATCCAGGAGTTCACGTTCACTAGCTTGGTGAAATCTAATAACAGACCACACTACCAGTTTCAGGCATCTGCCCTGTTTTTGGCAATTTGCCCGGAGGCTGGCACTCACAGCCGTGAGTCACTCCAGACAGCGCGATAATTCCTTTATTACTCATTTGGAATGTGAATTCCATGCCTGTTCCTATATTCAGGTTCACTCTTCTTCCCTTCAGATAGACATTTAAAGAGCATCAACCTCAAGTTTCAGTTCACCAGGGGGAGGCTAATACCTGTACCCCGCCCTGTACCCCACCCAGCTTTGTGTTAAGGAGATGAAGACTGAACACTATGCCCAGCACAGTGAAGCATGAGAGAGGCGTGAGAAGGAGCTACGTACCTGCTCAAGGCACTTCGGACATCCTAAAAAGAAGACAGGAAGATCAGTCCCACGGGGATAACAGCGAGAATCAATAATACATGATCTTTGCACCAGTTCTATGTGACATGGGGGGGAGCACACCCCACGCTCCCAGGGAGATGCGTTGGTGATGTGGTGTCACGGTTAACACACTGCCTTGCAAAGAGAGAGGCTCCTTTCCCAGCCAGCAGTCTTGTGGTTAAAGCACTAAACTTGGACTCAGGAGACCTGGGCTCTGTTTTGCCATAGAGACCCTTAGTGACTTGGGTAAGTCATGTCACCTCTCTGTGCCTCAGTTCTTCCAGCTTTATAATGGGAACAAGAGTATTATTAATGTAATATTTCCCAACCTTCCAAGAGGAGGATAAATTTATTCACTATTAAGGTGTTCAGATATCTCAATGATGTGCGCCATAAACTTTCCTAGAAACATGTAAAAGAATAAATAAAATCTCTATCGATTAAGCAGCCCCTCCTCCCTGATCTTGGTTTCCTGACAAACTATGAGTAATAAAATTCAGAACAATAAAATGAAGGCCAAAGGGAAGTGATAAAGAGGATCTCCATTTAAGCAATACGTACAGTGAGTTCTCGGCAGAGGTGTGAATCCTGGAATTCCCACCTCACCCATCTCACTTCTATGTTGTTTTCCTAAATTCCTTGCCAGGAGCCAAGATCTCACCTGCAGAAATTCATACGCTGGCTGCTCGCGTTTCCCTTCCATCTCACGGATCAGCTCACTGAGACGGGAGATCTCCTGGGAGAGTTTGGCGGCATTTTCATCCCGCATCTTTGTCATCTCCTTCTCCAGCTCGGCCAGCTGGGCCAGCAGGAGTCGCTCTTGTTCCTCCAGAAATTGGCGCAGTTGCTCAAATTCGGACACAATCATCTGCCTCTCGGCCTTTGTCTTCTCCTGTAATGAACAGACACGGAGAGGGAAAGGGCGGGGCAGGGGCATGGAGAGGGTCAGGGAATATTTCACTAGGCCAGGAGTGTACAATGGGGCAGATTTTATTACAGACTCAAACTTCAGCACTTGACATTTGGAGAGGCACTTCCTCCAAGTTGCCAGAGAGAAGATTTTGCCCTGAATTTCTGCCTTGGTCCTACTTTCTCTGACTGGCTCCTGTAAATGTCTGGGAAGGGAGAAGACAGGGCCAAGGCCCCACAGCTTGCACTGACTAGAGAGGCCATCTGCATCCTTATCATGCTGTGTTCCCTAAGGGCTGTTCTGAGCACCTAGGGATCTGGTCTAGCCCCAGTGAACAGCAGGAATCACAACCACAATCCAGCCCACGGAGAGGGAGGGATATCTCCAGAGGGCCACATGCACAGACGCGGGAAGCCTCATTCTCAGGCCCCCAGAGGCCTTTTTAAACTACCCTGAGAACAATCCTGTGCTGTGGGTTACCCCAACCAGGGGACAATGGCATTAATGTTCTGAAATAAAAAATACAACAGCAGTAGGGGAAGCACACACTGTATCAAACCTAGTTTCTGCTACTCCGGACCCTCGGGAAGCCTGCCTCAGCTTGTGCAGCCCTGAGACTGCTCTAACTTGCACGGAGGGCCCGGAATACAGGGAGAGCAAAGGTCAGTTTAAGCCACGAGACCATCCCCGTGCAGGAGCCAATTTGAGTATCAGTTCCACACAATCCCACCAGACACGGTCAGAGACACGCCACCCTTCCCTCCCCACATTCATCCAGGGAGATAAACGCCCACCCCGTCTCTGCTGGGTAATAACATTGGACACGTACCAGATACGCCCGGCTTCTCCCTTCTTCTGACACCTTCAATCCCAGGAGCTTTTCTCTCTCTTCCTTCAGAGTCTGCAGTCGGGTCTGCATTCGCTTCTGAGACAAGAAAAATAGTACAGCTAGAATTTACATTTTGGGTTTGTTTGTGGGTAATTTCCTCAGCAGGGATTGGGGAGTCCGCCCTCCCTGCAGAACCTTGTACACAAGACAGGATCTGCCTCTGGCGTTTTGTCCTTTCCTCTGATGGAGAAATTAACTGTTGTAAAAACAAAACAAAGCTGTTTCAAACTACGACGCAAGACACCCATTCCTTACCTCGAGTTCCAGAAGGTGGCCATGTTAGTCTGTTTTTAGCAAAACAGTGAGAGATCCAGGGCACCTTAAAGACTAACAAATTTATCTGGGCATAAGCTTTCGTGGGCAGAAACCCACTTCGTCGGCTTCCTTACCTTGTACTCCTGGGCCGCCTCCTCTATAGGGAACACAGTGTGAGCTCTGTGAACTTGTGACTCTCGGCAGATCACACAAATTAGTTGTTGCTCCTGATCACAGAATAGTTTCAGAGCCTCCTGGTGTTCCTCACACCCTAGCTCCCCTCCTGCTGTTACTGTGACCTGGAACCTCAGCCGTCTGGCTATTTCGACAACGTTCCCCAGCTCCCTGTTAGGCCTGAAAAGTCGTTGCTGGGCGGTCTCTCTGCACTGGGGGCAGGAGAAGTTGGCATCCAATTCCTCCCAGCACTGGGTGATGCAGGCGCGGCAGAAATTGTGCCCGCAGTGAATAGACACAGGGTCTTTGTAATACTCCAGACAGATGGAGCAAGAAAGTTCATCCTGGAGACTTAGCACAGAGCTGTCTGCAGCCATGACGGTTGGCAGCAAACAGGACACATTAGTTAGTTTCATTTCCCTGTGTTCAGCCAGCAGCACTAACGGGGCGTTCCCCTTCCTAGATCTCTCTGATTCGCTGCCTTCTGGAGAGCTGTCTGCCTGAGACTTTCAGCCCCTGGGGGGGAGAAATGTGGCTCTCTGTGCACAGGGCGCCCCATCAAATCCCTAGGGGGTGACGCTCAGGGATGAGACTGAATCTCTGCCTGGTGTTTTCAGGGGGTGGAGTGGAGGGTTTGCTAATCAGGAGCTGATCAGGGTCAGAGCATGGCTCACGTGGGGCGTGAGCCCCATGCAGGGGCCTAGGGGAACCCGGGTGCACAAACAAAGATCCCTGTGGGCCTGGACGCCACGCTCCTGCAACAACCCCCTAAGAGCTGGGCGGGGAGTGGTCATGGCCTGGCCCCAGCTGTGCCAGGCCGAGAGCTGAGAGCTGCTGCTAGGAGCCGGTGCTGGAAGGGAGGCTACTTGGGTTGCCCTGCCAGTGCCCAGCTCCAAGGCGAAATGTTGGGGAGACAGTGCAGAGTTGCTCTCCCAGTGGCTGATCGCCCCCTGCCCCGAAGGGGGTTTCCACCTCTCCAGGCTTTCCCGGAATCATCCCTCTTTCGAGGGAGCTGTCCCGGGAAACTCGGTAAGGCTGCGCAGTGTACACGGCCAGTTGTCTGGGTTCGGGGTCATCCAAGCTACCCCAGGGGAGCAGAGTTTTGTATCTCAGCTGGTGCATGATCTGCCCCACATGGGGAGCAGGCCTGGGAGGGGTGTGATTGGAGGACAGCCCCTCTGAGAGATACAATTCCTGCCCTGATCCCCTCCGGTATTGGGGGGGAAGGGAGGGGCGGCGGGAAAGGAATGAAGTTGCTGCTGTCTTGGAAAGGATACACATAGGCCGTGAGTTTGGTGCCTAAATACCATTGAGGCTCCGGGGGTTACTGCCCGTTTCCAGGTGCTCTCTAAGGCCCAATCCTGCAGTGGCTTTATTTTACTGCTGTTTAACTGCATTGGGGCTGGATTAACTGTAGCGTGAACTGGCCGCGTTGTTCAAGAGGGGCTTCCCCCTTCCCCTGCTGTTCCCCTGAAGCTGGGCTCTATTAGAGAAGGCTAAACAGAGCACAACGGGGCAGGAAACTTTCTAGATTGACAAAGGGAGACGTTCGTCTGGCTGCAGCTACCATTCCCTGTAACCCATCTTGAGGACAATGAACAGTTCAGAAAAAAAAGAAAGAAAAAAGGGCAAACAACCAAGAAGCAACTTCTTTGCTGACCGCTCTCCAGTTTATTTCTATATCTCATTCTGCACAGACAAAACAAGAGAGCCCTTTAGCGATCCCTGGGCCTAGAGATCGTGTTCTAAAACATTATTACGTAAACCAAAAAAAGGAGACTTAATTGGCTAACATAAAATGTCCGCCAAACATTCTTTGCAGCTGGAGAGGCTTAATTTCTAATTGGCAGGAAATCTTGGAAACTCACAACGGTGTAAAAAGAAACAGAAATGCTTTCAACGGCAAGTCAGGCATGAGTGTTATGTGGTCAGTGTTAGAACGTGCAGGTACAAGTCCGGGCTCTGGGGCGCTGTATCAAGCTATCCCCTGCCCTGAAGTGCTCACAATCTTCGTATAGGAGGAGAGAAGGCAGGCAGATCAAACAAAGAAAGGAAGGAGGACTCAGAGGAGCACAGTCAACAGCCACTGCACAGCCATGGCCTGGCCCCTGCCCCTAAAATAAACAGATTGATCTGTACAGCACAGGAACCCCAGCCCTGTTCACATAGTGACTGAGGCCCGGTCTCCACTAGAGAAACTGCCGTTTCTTCGACAAAAGAAAAGCACCTGGAGGAG
The DNA here is from genome assembly GCA_007922155.1 of Mesoclemmys tuberculata. Classification (NCBI taxonomy): domain Eukaryota; kingdom Metazoa; phylum Chordata; order Testudines; family Chelidae; genus Mesoclemmys; species Mesoclemmys tuberculata. The sequence goes on from ML676955.1 coordinate 2,050,755, forward strand.
AGGCGCACGGCTCTTGTCAACAGAACTAGGGTGACGGAGTGTCAGTGTGGACACGTGTCCCCTTAGAGTTCTGGAGGGGCCGTCAGACTCGTCCATTCCACCGCGCCAAACGAGAAAGTGGCTTGGCGCCTGGGAGCAGGGCCCTGCTGCTGCGAGTCCAGGGCGGCTGGTTTTCAGCTCCTGGCAGGCAGCTGGAGCCTGGCTGAAACTGGGTAGCAAAGAAGTCCACAGGGGCTGCCCTGGTTCCCAGCTGGGACTTGGGAGTGTGGGGGCAGCCCACAGGGAGCCCAGCAGCCTGTGGGTTCCCGGCAGGGATCTGAGAGGTGGGGCTCTTAGCTTCCCACGCTGCCCCTTAGGTCGGCGGGAGTGCTCTGGGCGAGGACACACTCCACCGACCCAGGGAGAGCAGTGTGGACATCTGTCACTGCAGTAATTATAGCAGTGGCTGAAAGTCCACATAACGTCTGTTGACAAATTTTTCTAGCGCAGACAAGCCTGAGACTCCAAACCCTTCCTCTCCGAGGGGCTGTGCCCTCTGCTCTCCTCCAGTCAAACAACTTCTCAGCCCACCCAAAGCTACTTACCACCCCCTGTAATCCAAGGAGTGATTCCAGGACAGCAAGGAAGACGTTGGTTCTTTAGCTGGATGGCAGGGACAGAATTCCAGCTCCTCCCTGGCTAGCCACGCCCAGCCGCCAGGTCCCACATGGGCCTAGATCCCTCCATAGCTCGCAGCTTCTTTCCAGGGAGAGAAAACGTGGCTCTTTGTGGGCTCTCTCACCGGGAGACAGTTTCTAGCAGGCGAAGAGGAGCCGAGCGGCGGGGGACTCTAGATTGTTACCTGGGGGCGCAGGGACAATGAGGAGCAGAGCAGCTGGAAACTACGTCTACATCGCCAGGAAGTTGTCCCAGGAATCCAGAAAATCCATTTCTCTGGGCTGGGAGTAGGCTGCCTGGGCCAAATGGGTCTTTGTCCCCCTTGCAGGGAAGGTGGCATGGGCTGGAAGGCAGTGGATTCCCCTGCGGGGGTGAGGGGTCTTTGGCCTCCGGGTGAATTGTTGGAAGATTCTGGGCTGAGAGCTGCCTGAGACGGGAGTTGCGCACTCTGCTGAGGCAGCAGCTAGTTTAAATTTGGCGTCGCTTTTTCTTACTGGACTGTTCAGAGACCATGGCGTGGAATGGTCATGATGGTGATCTTTATGGAGCAAATGAAAGGTGAGCTTTTGGTTTCGAACCCTCATCTCTGAAGGCGGCAGTCTGAGCTGGGACGCTTTCCCCGCTACCCAGAAGAAAGGGAAGACTCTCTCCCCAGTGAAAGAGGCCAGGAAGAAAGTGAAGATGGGGGACTTGCGATCAGCATCAAAAAACGCCACCTGGCCCCTTTTGTAGTCCAGAGAAACCCGGATCCTTTGGGGGATGCAGCCCAGAGACAGGGGGATTTCCTCAGGTGAGGTGAGGGCCCAGTACTGACCTCTGCGCAGACCTACAGCCCAGATCCCTCCCTCAGAGCTATATTTGATCTGTCCTTTCCTCCTTACCGACTCTCTAGCGACCCCCACAGCCCAGCCTCCCCCTTCGCCCACCTCCATCTCCCAGTAATGACTCCCCGAGGCGAAGCCCGCACAGCCCAGCACACTGAGAGAAGAATCAAATCTCTTGGGATTGTCAGGCAGATCCTGCCGCGTGTCTCCCCATCTCACACGTTTCCCATCCTCAGACACGATGAGTTTGGGATGAGCCGTGTCTGGATCCAGAGTCACATCCGCTGGGGAGGAAGAGAGAATCAGAGAATTAGAGGCCACGCTCAGCCCCGACGGTGGCTGGAACTATTTCCTCCCACGCCCCCAGCAGCCCCATCCCGGCTGGGACCCTCCTTGATTTCCTGCCTGTCTCAGGTCCCAGGGAACAGCCTCTGCTGGAGCTGAGCAGCGATTTCATATCAGCTTCCTCCTGCCGGGCATTAGGAGACACCGTAAGAGCTGACGTTGCTTCTGCTCCTACCAGAACTACTGCACTCCCACAGCTAGAACCTGAGTGGGGTCAACGCTGAGTGAAAGAGGAAGCGTTGTCAGCGGTCCATTGAGGAAACCCCGAGAGAAGAGGAGGAGGTGGCATGGAGGAATGGAAGAGGCACTGGGTGTTGGAAGGAGAGACCCACTGCCCATGCGAAAGGAACAGAGCGGGAACCCTGTGGAAGAGCAGCCAGCCCATGGAATGGAATGGAAGAGGTGGGGGTGGGTGGGAACACAGCCTCCGAGTCCAGGAGGAAAAGACGAGGAAGAAATCCCTGGAGCAGAGGGAATGACGGGAGTCGTGCCCCCAGGAGACACCTGGGTATGGTCAGGGGCCAGCCTCCCCTGAAAAGAGGGTGGAGACATCACACAACTGTGCTTACAGTAGTAATGGCCTCTCAACCCACCCTCTGTCCTACTAGTCCTACAATTGGTGGGAACTGCCGTGAGGAGCCTCGGTCCTTAACCGCAGGCCCACGGGCCTCCAAGTCACCCTGGGGGTCCAGCCACTACCACCAACACCTTGTTAGTGGCCATCAGAACCCAGGCCCTGTTCTGTGACTCTTGGCCGGACTCAGTTTGTGGTTCCAACCCTTGAAATTAAGCCTCTGACTCCAGTTCTGACCTTTGGCTCCTGTTTTAGGCTCTGACTCTGGCTTGACTTTGGCGCTAGCATTTGGGTTCTGACTCTCAGCTCTGTTTTCAGGCCTCTGCTCTGACCAGCCTTGAGTTTGTCCCTGACAGTGACTCTGTTTGAGCCCAGAATTGTCTGCTGCAAGTGAATCCGGATCAACATACACCTACCCTCTTTGGTTCATCTCATCATTACAACATCCCTGGGAAAACTCACCCTTTTCACCTACGTTTTCCATTATCTTTGTCACAAATCGACTCCCTTCCATATGCAGCTCGGATACCAGCCTGTCTGGAGAGAAGGCGGGGGGAAGAGATCCATTTTCACATTTATGACAAGATTTCATACTACTGACATGCTTTTTTTCCAGACATAAACAGAGGGGAAGGGAGTTCAGATACCCAGAGAGAGAAACAAAGGGAGACGGTGACACAACTAGGAGCAATGGTCTCAAGTTTCAGAGGGGGAGGTCTACGTTGGATATTAGAAAAAACTTTTTCACTAGGAGGGTGATGAAGCTCTGGAATGGGTTCCCTAGGGAGGTGGTGGAATCTTCATCCTTAGAGGTTTTTAAGGCCCAGCTTGACAAAGCCCTGGCTAGGATGGTTTTTAGTTGGGGTTGGTCCTGCTTTGAGCAGGGGGTTGGACTAGGTGACCTCCTGAGGTCCCTTCCAACCCTCCTCTTCTATGATTCTATGTTGGTTCTCTATTTTATTTCTCTTCCCTTGGCCTTCCCCAGGAATATATTATCTATTTCTTTACTATTATTGAGCTAACCCTGTTTAGCCAGATCCACTTCCTCCCACAGTCACATTTTGATTTGTCCTTCTTGATACCTTTGAATTTCTCCAGAATATCCTCCAAAACGACACTTTTCTGGGAGAAATCACTGATTCTCTTCTCCAGCTCCAAAGGAATCTCCACTTCCCGCTGGACCTTCCCTTTCTCACACCTAGAAAGAAACACGCTTGGCTAAGTAATTGCATTTGGCTATGTAATTATTTCTCTTAAGCCCGACTCTTTACCGTTCATTATGGTCAGATCATCTTTTCATATTAATTACATGCCTATGAAAGCTGTGGAGTTGAGCAGCCTGCTGGATAACTTGCTCTACTCAGCACAAGTGGGCAGTCACAAAGGTGGCAACTAAACTCCGATTTTGGTGCCCACGCCCCAACTTTAGGCACCACTGCCATCCATAACCCTTCCCCCCAAAACCCTATTTAGCTCAACACTTACATTTTTGCAGTATAAGGACCATAGGTGCCTATGTTCTTGGTTCTCACCAGGTGTCTGGCCACTCAAGCCCTAGAGTGCTCCACAAACTGGGCGAAGATAGATGGTTCTCGGCCTAACCCACCCGCGGGGCCCAATCCGGTGAGCGTCCTAAGAGATCACCTCTGCCAGATTTGGTCCCTTTTGGAGAACTTACACAAAATGGCTGGAGGAGAACAGGCTCCTTCATAACTTCTAGCCCAGTGATTACGGTCCTCACCTGAGATGTTGGAAACCATCAATTCAAATGCTCCCTCCAACTGAGGGGGTAAAAGGGTTAGGGCCAGATTGTCAAACACATTTAGATGCCTAACGTCCATTGAATCATTGAGGAATCTAAGTCCTGTGCTATTTTGGCCACTACGTCCCTTGGACACTTTTGAAAATTGTATCCTCAATCTTTTATTTTCAAGATTTTTTTAAAATGGAAAATGGGGGGGAGCAAAATATTTTCTTGCAACCTAAGGAAATAAAGGCAAACTGGTGAATTAAAGAAAATGGAAGGCTGCTTTCTTAAGTTTGAGGAGTGAAAATGACTTTGCCATTTCTTTCCCCATGCTTTTTTTTTTAACCCACTCTACCCATCATGTTTTTAAACAAGGAAGGATCGTGTCTGCTCCACACTGTGCCATGTTCTGGGAAGATGTAGGTTTTAAAAAAGGTGTGCAAGCCCTTTCCCAGCATCGTGAAGGATCAGAAGGAGTGGGAAGGAGCCACGTACTTGCTCAAGGTGCTTCTGATGTCCTAGAGAGGAAAGAGAGAAAGAAAAAAAAAAGGATTTCAGTGTCACAGTGACATGAATCATAGCTAACAAAATACTGTGGTGCTCATTCATTTTTTTTATTTGTCTCATAAACAAACTAAAGAAATATAGCTTAGACTATAAAGTTCATGCACAATTGGCTGGAAAACCATACTCAGAGATTAATTATCCATGGTTCATAATGGAGCTGGAAGAGCATATTAAGTGGGGACCCACTGGGAGAGGCATGCCCTGTGTGCAACCTGACCCCTTTCCCCACACACATGGCACCTGGGTCAGTTGACTGGGGGCTTGCAGGGCGTGGGCTGCGGCGTTGGAAATAGCAGTGCAGACCCAGGACTCCGAGGGGCAAGGCAGCTGCTGTGCAACTTGCTTATCGCTAGACCCAGAAGGAGCTGGGAGGGGACGCAATCACTCAGGCCTGGCAGCAGGAAGTGAATTGCATTCTACAGCTGGTCTTCAGCTGCAGAAGGTGGGAAACCAGACTTCAGTTAGGGCCCAGGCTCGGGGCTTCCATCCTATGGCTTCTACAGGAGCTTGGGGGGCAGATGGGGTGTCCGGGCTCAGGGATTTTGCCCTGCAGCTTCTGCAGGCATGCACATTTTTCTGGGGGCCCCCAAATTTAACTAGGGTCCCTGGGCAAGGGCCCATGCATTAATCCGCCACTGGTTCTCACTGCCAGGGCTCCACGGCGATTGTTATTGGAATTAGCTAGATCAAAGCTTGGCTCGGTATGTCTACAAGTACTGCACTCACACCTCAGCTTTCAGTATTGACATACCCTTAATCTCAGTGAGTCTCAATTCCCTACTCATAAGAAGAGGAATATTCATTAATAGCAACACAGAAAATTTGTTTAAATACATACAATGCGTTCTTATGCTGAGGTTTGAATCTTACACTCCACGACTCATGAGTTTCATTCTTTACCCCTTCCCCCAAACGCCTGGCAAGAATCGGAGATCCCACCTGCAGGAATTCATTCGCCGATTGCTGGCACTTCCCTTCCATCTCACTGATCAGCTCATTGAGGCGTGAAATCTCCTCAGACAGTTTGGTGGCATTTTCGTTCTGCCTCTTCACAATCTCCTTGTCCAGCCCGCCCAGCTGGACCAGCAGGAGTCGCTCTTGTTCCTCCAGAAACTTGCGCAATTGCAGAATTTCAGACATAATTTTCCGTCTCTCAGCACCTGTCTTCTCCTGTAATGGACAGACACAAATAGGAAAAGGCAGGGCGGGGACATGTCATTGGATACCTTACACCAGATGTAAATTAGCTTATTTCCATTGACCTCTTCGTGCACATTCAGGAGAATTTCATTGCCACGTGTGAAATATTAACACCACCTTTTGACAGAAACTCCCCCCATGCCATTAGTATTTGCCCCCAAAGCTTCTCACTTTGGTCAGAATGTCTCTTAATGTTGCGTGGGCCCTAATTTTTCTTTCTGCTCTCTCTTCATGTACCATCTGATCAGTCGGCTCCCTCCTGTAGTAGAAAGTAAGAGCCTGAGACATGAGGCCTGGCATAAGAGGCCAGACATGAGGCCTGAGCTAAAGTAATGGTTAAGTCTGGTCTAAAGCAAAGTTCACAGAGACGTCCCTAGTCAGGAGGAAGCAGCAGTCCTGTTACACACCCAATCTCCCCACCTAACTACAACTTAATAACAGGCACCTACCAGATATTCCTGGCTTCTCCCCTCTTCAGACTGTCTGAATCCAAGGAGTTTTTCTCTCCCTTCCTTCAGAATCTGCAGTTGCGTCTGGATTTGTTCCTGAGCAAAGAAACATGATACGTGAGCTATTTTCCTTGGAAGGGAGCTCTGGGCGTCTTCTTCACAAAAAAAAAAAACAATTTGAACAAACAAATAAAACCTGGCGTCGGATCCACAGACTTGGTGTAAATTCTTTTCAGTGCATTCAGCTCTACGGGAGTTGCTGGTGCCATTTGTAGGAAAACCCACTGCTCAGACCCATTGAATGTAGCCAGGTTTGCATCTCACAATTCACTGGATTATTGGATTGGTTAGCAATATTAACAAGAGTCCTGTAGCACTTTAAAGATTAACTAATTTAATTTCTGCAGGCATAAGCTTTTGTGGGCTGCAGCTGCCCACGAAAGATGATGCCTGCAGAAATTAAATTTGTTAGTCTTTAAAGTGCTATAGGACTCTCGTTGTTTTTGCTGTATGCAGAATAACACGGCTAGCCCTCTGGAAGTTAGCAATATTATAACCCTGGTCTGGATAATCCATGAAACACAGAGGCTCTAAATAGTCTGCTGTGCTGGTTTATGAGGGGCCATGATGTTTTGGAAGGAAAAACTGGATTATTACTCTTCAGAGACTGAAATGACTGGCACAGACAGAGGAAGAATAAATTCCTCTAGTCGTTTTGATTCACAGTATGTTCTGCTCCTACAGAACCTGGTTATAAAGACAGCAGTTTAAGGGCTGTAACACTTAGGTCTAATTCACAGATCCCTTGCCTCCAAAAAGAAATCCTTTAAAGCAGGGGTGTCCAATCTTTTAGATTTCCTGGGCCACATTGGAAAAAGACGAGTTGTTTTGGGCCACACATATAGCTGATTGGGCCGCACATATAGCTGATCAATTGCCAATTGAGCTGTACGGTGGCAATTTTAAATAAATAAAATTATTTGAGAATGATTTTATTAATCTCTTATTGCTAAAGAATGTGTTAAATCCAAAAATTCTTCGCTTATAAATCAATAGCATGTTAAAATTGTATTTGTAGTCGCAATTTTATAAAGTTTGTAAGTTTACGATTTTTTGTTGGGCCGCATTCATAACGGACCTGGGCCGCGTGCGGCCCACGGGCCGCAGGTTGGACATGCCTGCTTTAAAGTAAAGAACACAGGTAGAATGTGACCTTGGAATCACTGATCTAATTCCTGCCATCCAGGGTTTTCAAATAAAATCAATTAAAATAAATGCTCAGGTATAAACTTTCGGGTATTTGATGGTGTTTTCCTACCTTGTACTCCTGGGCAGCCTCCTCAATGGGAATCACCGCATGTTTTCGGTGAGCCTTGGATCTGTCACACACCATGCAGATGGGGCTTTGATCCTCCTGGCAGAAGAGTTTCAGGGGCTCCCTGTGTTTTTCACACACCTTCTCCCCGCCTGGCTCTTTCACTGCTTGTAACTTCAATTGTTTCACCAGCTCCACCATGTTTGCCAGCTCCCTGTTAGGCCTGAAGTTTCTCTGCTGGGTGGTCTCCCTGCACTGGGGGCAGGAGAAGTTTGTAACCGTGTCCCCCCAGCACTGGCTGATGCAGGCTCGGCAGAAATTGTGCCCGCAGTGGATGGACACCGGGGCTTTGAAATACTCCAGGCAGATGGAACAAGAGGCTTCGTCGTGGAGTTTTTCCACAGCAGCCATGGCTTCCTGGGACCAGGTTAGTTTCACTTCTCCAGTTAGCCTGGCTGTAGTGGACAAATTGGTGTCATTTCCTGGAGCTGTCTCATTGGCTCAGCTATAGCTGAGCGCCCAGCCTCTGGGAGCTTTGCTGTGGTGAGAAATGTGATCCTTGCTGTGCTAGGAGCTACATGAATTGTTTGTGCTGGTGGATAACTGAGTTAAATCCTACTTAGCAGAACCCCTCTCTCCGGTACTTTATAACAGTGGTTCTCCACCAGGGGTACACAGAGGCCTTCTAAGGGGTACATCAACTCCTCTAGATGTTTGCCTCTTTTTACAACAGGCCGTATTCAAACACGAAGTCAGTACAGACTAAAATGTGATACAGACAATGAATTGTTTATATCGCTCTATAGACTAGGCACTGAAACGTGAGTACAATATTTATCATCCAATTGATTTATTTGAAAATTACAGGGTTAAAAATAGGACTGGAAGCCATTTTTCAGTAATCATGTGCTGTGACATTTTTAGGTCTGATTTTGTAAGCAGATGGTTTTTAAGTGAGGTGAAATTTGGGGGCATCTCAATGGGTTTGGGATAGACTCCGGGATAAAATAAGGTCTTTTCCCTCGCCAGTAACATCCACTGCAAATAATCCAGATCTTAACCCAAATCGTGAACCAGAGAACTTCAAAGTTTGGGAGAGCCAGAGAATACATGTGATTGGCCAGATATTCCATAATTTTTCTCTTATTTAGAGATCATAGCTAAATTTAAAGGATCCTCTCGCCCCTTTTACCAGTAGGTCAAGCCAGGCATTATGTTTCTCAACTTTCTAGAAAACCTGTTTTACACAGAAAGCTACATTTAATAGAAGCAACAACATCTGGATACAGGATGTGGCCTGTAAGGTACCTTGCATTCCAGCTATAATACGTGAATATGAATCTATGACTCTAGTATAATAAAACAACAATACTTAAATCCATAAGGAAAGGTATATATGTGCAAGCAAGCAGGCTAGTCCTATAGGGTACATGATGAGAAACTCTGCTGGGAAGAAGAGAGCTCATCTCAGAAAAGCACAGTTAGAGAACTTAGGGAGGAAGTCATTGTTTGTACACACAAAAAAGGTGAAGAACGAACTTAAATTCTATTTTTTGATTCCCAAATCAACACACACCTGGGAGTGGCAGGGCTTTTGTTTATAGCAGCAAGTCTGATTTCTCAGCATTGTGATGCTGTAGCCATGTGCCCTCCTGTTGAAGGCCAGGGCCAACTCTGGGCAGCCCCAGGATGGAACATGGGCTGCAGCAATGCCTTGTGTGGACTAGAGCAGACACTGGATTCCCTTACAGGGTTACTGCCTGGGTTTATTTTAAATGCAGAAGCTGGGTGATGGGCTTCAGTCTGCACGAGGCTCAGGATTCTGACTCGAAGCCTTAATTCTAAGGGCTGTGTCTTGTAAATGTCCAATCCAGTGCAGGGTTACCTGCCACAGATAGTGTCCCACGCCACACCAGGTCTCTATTGCATAGCAGTGGGGAGCTGTTTGGGGGACACTCGGAGGTACCACCAAATTTTGTTTCTTTTCCACCAGGTAGGCATTGAGACTGAGTCTCCGAGGCTGGGAAATCAGTGCAGAATGCAGGGAGAGTCTAGGAGATTTGGTGCCAGTCTGGTGAGCATGCATGGTGTTTAAACAGGAGCCAGGAACGGGAATTCAGCTGCAGGGGAGAGGCAGCGCTAGCTGGAGAAACTGCTGCAGATGCAGCTAGTTTTAGCAGCTGCTCTGTCCCTGGATGGAGAGGTACACCGACTGAACCAATCAATGTCTCCTCCCCTTGCTGTCCTAGGAAACCTGGTGCGGTTTGTGACGGGCATGAGAACAATAGGACATTGGATTGTTTATATGCCAGATACTAATTATTATTTGTAATACCATTGCATTGAGTCACAGATCAGGATACAGAACAAACAGTGCCTTTCCCAAAGAGCTAACGATCTCAGTTGCAGACGAGAGACAAAAGGGGAATATAAACAGAGAGGGGAGCATGAGTTAAGATTGGGCACTGTAATGAGCAGTGGTCCCACCACATCAGCCAGCAGCATTCCCAGCTTTTCTGCCTCTCTGTCCTGGCCTGAGAGCTCAAGCTGACAGAACGTGGGTGTTTGTGGGCTCAATCTAGTCTTTTTGTCCTCCAGTGTTACACAATGGTCTGCATGGTGTCCAAGGCCTTCCTTTTGTCAGGCAGATGATGACACCTCTTTTGGTCAACCAGAATTTCACACTCAGTGTTGCTTCCTTTCTGACTGGGGGCAGGGTCACATCTGAGCTGGGATCTTAAACCCCGGATCCAGAAGAAAGGGAGGATTTATGGAATCCATCTCCTTAAAAAAAACAAAAACAGACAACCCCCTCCCCATAAATTGCATGAATTATATGATTAATAACAATGTAACGGCCACTGGATAAAAAATACCTTGGAAATTTCTATACAGTCCTCCTACACTGTGAAGATTATTAATTCCCTCCTCCCACCCCAACACAAAAGGGAATCTCTCCAGTCCTCACCTTCTTCTCCCCTCCACCTGGTCTCCCCAGCTCAGTCTCCACTGCCATTGGACATTAGAGTCCTCCAGGAACATAAAGGATAGTGATGAACAGGCTGATCAATATCATTTGACACTACGCTAGGGGAAGTGGTAGATACCCTGGAAGGGAGGAATAGGATACAGAGTGACCTAGACAACTGGAGGATTGGGCCAAAAGAAATCTGATGAGGTTCAACAAGGACAAGTGCAGAATCTCGCACTTAGGACAGAAGAATCCCATGCACAGCTACAGACTGGGGACCGACGAGCTGGGCGGCAGTTCTGCAGAAAAGGAGCTGTGGGTTACAGTGGATAAGAAGCTGGATATGAGTCAGCAGTGTGCCCTGCTTGCCAAGAATGCTAATGGCATATTGGGCTGCATTAGTAGGAGCATTGCCAGCAGATCGAGGGAAGTGATTATTCCCTGCTATTTGGCACTGGTGAGGCCGCATTTGGAGTATTGTGTCCAGTTTTGGGCCCCCCACTACAAAAAGGAAGTGGAGAAGTTGGAGAGAGTCCAACAAAAATGATGAGGGGGCTGGAACACAAGATTTGTGAGGAGAGGCTGAGGGAACTAGGCTTGTTTAATCTGCAAAAGAGAAGAATGAGGAGGGATTTGATAGCAGCCTTTAACTACCTGAAAGGGCGGTTCCAGGGAGGATGGAGCTAGGCTGTTCTCAGTGGTGGCAGATGACAGAACAAGGAGCTCAAGTTGCAGTGGGGGAGGTCTAGGTTGGACATGAGGAAAAAGTTTTTCACTAGGAGGGTGGTGAAGCACTGGAATGGGTTACCTAGGGAGGTGATGGAATCTCCAACTTTAGAGGTTTTTAAGCTGCGGCTTGACAAAACCCTGGCTTGGATGATTTAGCTGAGGTTAGTCCTGTTTTGATCCGGGTAGGTGTCACGCGGGCTGCATTAGGAGGGGGGGGCATTGGTGTTGTTTGACCTTAATATGTCAAAATCATAATAATTCATGTAAGACATGCCATGTCAGGTACTGTTAGAAAGGTTATAATATGCTGAATAAGATGGTAATATTTGTGTTCATGTGTAATATGTGTAAGGAAAGTTATGGGGATCTTTGATATCCCTATATTTCAAACTGTGCTGTAAAAGACACCCCAGACAGAGAGGCCACAGGACAATAGCCCGCCTAATGGCCCATCAAGACCTTTACAGAGGCCAGAGGCCCAGGAAGAAACTAAAGGCATACCTGAAGAGTTACCCGGATTGGCCCATGTGACTATGAACTTCATTTTGGTTCCAGTAAAGTTCCACAAGCCACATGGCCAGTAACAGAGGGTATATAAGATCAAACCACAGAAACCATTTTGTCTTCGTCTTGGTCTTTGCCTTGTGTCCTTGTTCCTGTCCAGCTGCGGACACACCTCTGGATTAACACACTATGCAACTGAACTGAAGGACTTAGACCCATCCAGGTACTGGATGTATACCAGAGGAACTATACAAGCCTGCAACTCCACAATTGTTCTAGAAACCTGATGTATATGGACTTTTAAATCATCTGTATGTATCTGATTGCTTTAAGCCTTTAACACTTCTCTTATTGTTTGTTTTTCTTTTTATAATAAACCTGTAGTTTTAGTTACTAAAGGATCGGCTGGCAGCGTGGTATTTTGGGTAAGATCCAAACTTATAGTGAACTGGTACTGTGGCTGATCCTTTGGGATCAGAGGGAATCTTTTAGTAAAGAGCATAGAGTTAAAGCAACTGGTCTCTTTACTGGACCTAGTGTCGGTTTTGGGAGCCAGAGACTGAAATGCAGTAAAGGGGGCTGTGTGTATTTGCACAGTGGCTTCTTGATAACCAGTGTGGGGGAATCAGAAGCACTGTTTGTGGCTGGTTGGGAAGTCTGACTGTGGTGTCACCCACCAGTGTTGGGAGAATTTGCTCTCCTTTCGCAGCCTGCCCTGACCCTGGCATTATCAGTGGGCTACCCTGGGCACGGACGGGTTACAGTAGGGTTGGACTAGATACTGCCTGACGTCCCTTCCAACTCTAATCTTCTATGATTCCATGATTTTCTGGTGTAGCCTCATCACCCTCTTCTTCCTGGCCTGACGAGTCAGAAGCCTCCGGTAGCCTCCAGTGTCATCAAAGCTGGGACGGCAGGTCCTACAGAACTCATTTGTTGATGGGATCTCAGGGACACAGTCGGAGCTGGGATTTCCAGACCCAGAGCCAAGGGCAGATTCTGTCTCCAGCAAAAGAGGCTGGTGGGAAAGTGAAGATCGGGGCCCCGTTATCTGCATAGGAAAATGCCACCTGCCCCCCCTCGTAGTTTAGAGAAACCCGGATCTTCTTGGGGCTCCGGCTCAAGGAGAGAGAGGTCTCAGGAGAGGTGAGAGCCCGATACTGATCCACACACCGCTCCAAAGCCCAGATCCCCACCTCAGGGTTAAAGTCGATCACCCCTTTCCTCCTCACAGTCCCTCTGGCCACCCCCACGGCCCAGCGTTCCCCGTCCCCCACCTCCACCTCCCAGCAATGTCTCCCTGAGGTGAACCCTTCATAGCTCAGCACACAGGGAATGGGATCAAATCTCTCAGGATTGTCAGGCAGGTCCTGCCGGGCGTCTCCACTCTGCACGCTTTTCTGATCCTCAGACAGGACGAGTCGGGGATAAGCCGTGTCTGGATCCAGAGTCACGTTCGCTGGGGACAGGGAAGGAGAATCAGTTTGTCAGAGGCAGAGCTCAGCCCCAGGAGTAGCTGGGACCATTGTCATGCTCCCCAGCAGTCCTGTTTTCTGGCTGGGATGTTCCCAGCTTTTCTGCCTCTCTGTCCTGGCCCGAGAGTTCAAGCTGATGGGACGTGGGTGTTTGTGGGCTCAATCTGCTAAGTATTTTTGTCCTCCAGTGTTACACAATGGTCTGCCTGGTGTCCAAGGCCTTCCTTTTGTCAGGCAGATGATGACACCTCTTTTGGTCAACCAGAATTTCACACTCAATATTGCTTCTCTTCTGATTGGCGGGGGGGAAAAGTGGGTGTCACCGTTTCAGAGCAAACACTTAAATATTCCTTGAGAACATGGGTGTGAAGGGCACGCCCTCACAGTGGCAGACAGGAGACCCAGGGGACATCTACACAACAGAATTAAATCGACCTAAGTCACCTCGCCGGATAATTACATCATTTTTGCACGTCTGCCTTCCGCTTCCAGGGTTGGGGGTGCACGGCCTCACCAGGAGTGCTTGCAGTGATTGAACTGGCCGGGGGGGACAGCTAGCAGGCTGTTTCTTGTAGACTCCATTCTCATGCATCTCTCTCTCCCCGTGCACTGGAACCTTGGCACCTGATCCAGGCTTCTAGGCCCCTCAATGTCAGACATTGCAAAGCTGAGCATCGTAACATCTATGTCCCGAGGCGGAACTCAGGGCCTGGATCAGAAGAACACCTCAGTGTTTCCTGCTCAGCCTTTGACCTTACAGGGTTACAGGGCATGGGTGTGCTCTGGAATTAACCGTCTCCACCACTGATGACAAGAGACAGAAAGAAACTGAGACTTCGGACTCAACATTATTTATGCAGCCCAGCCCCAGCAAGAGTCAGTCTGTCCAGCTGTCCCCTTCTCCATGAGTCAGTCTGTCTGGGATACAGCTACCCCCTGCGCAATCACAGACAGCATGTGCGCAGCACCAGATCCCCCTGCCCCTCTGCAGAGAGAGGCAGTCACTCAGTTTGTCACAGCAGCCCCTTTTCACTTGCTTATGGTGCCTAGATTGGGAGCGGGGCCTCTGCGGTTCTGATCCCAAGAAGGTCTTCTGCATCTTAAATCAAGAGTTCAATTTTCTCTTAATTTGAGTGGGGGGGGGAGTGGAAGGGAGGATCTTTGGGAAAACTCACCTTTTCTGTATGATTTTTTCACACCCGTTGCCAGAGACATTCCCCGCTCTCTCTTCAGTTCAGATGACAGCGTGTCTAGAGAGAGGAAAGAGAAGAGATTTCATGCTGCCATGTCTGTGGCAAAATTCCTATTGTGGTTTAACATGTCTGTGCTTTGCTTTTGAAATGCAAACCAAGGCCAAGTGGTAGAGAGATGGAACCAGCCAGAGAAATGAAGAGGCTCTGGGAGAATGTCTAGAAAGGGCACAGTATAATAAAAGGGAATCACAGAAATTCTCTGCACGCTACACATGAGGGCACTGATTCTCATTTGCCCCTCTCTGGCAGAGTAGAGAGGGTTTATACCAGCTTTAAAGCCCCTGCCAGGTAGGTAAAGGTGTAAAGAGGCCCTTAACTTAAGAACCAGGGCCTATATCACTTGTTTCATCCATTCACATGAGTTCTCTGCACATACAGGATCTGATTTTCCAAGGCTCTGAGCCCCCACAGCTCTAACTGTGTGGAGGTAGCTTCCATTGATTTCAGTGGAAATGAAAGCTAAGTACATTTGAGAATCAGGTCCATCAGTGCTTGTTGCAGCCAGGGATCTGGGAGCATTTTAATACAGCCACAGGTTAAGCATCAAACCTCTTGTGCAGTCTGCGGTTATGATTCCCCCCTTCTGATGGTGGGGGAAACTGAGGCAGGGATCGGTTAATTGATTTGGTGAAGGTCACACAGCGATAGAACAGGAACAGACCTCAGCTCTCCTGACTCCCAGGCCCTGGCTTTATTGGCTGGATTTGTTTAGTTTCTCTCTGTTATTAAACAGTTGTTTATTGGACTCCAGTCTCCATTTATAAGCAGGATTAAGCCACGATTGAATCTGTCAGACAGGAGGGTGTGATCCTGCTGCGTTCAGCTGAATCCCATATTTCTCATGGCGTAGGAGAAACCCGTTAGCAGGAAAAGGAACCACCTTCACACGGATTATTGACTTTGAATAATAATTTATTTTGCCTTGGAAAATCCCCCATGCCCTTCCCCTGATTTGGGAATTGGAAATTAATGCTTCCCTTTCATTTATTTCTGTTTTACATCAGCATCTAACCATAAAATAATCAGCCAGAGCCCGTCAGAGCTCAGAGTCACAGACCCGTTTCAGTTTCCCCTTCTAGATCCATTCTCAGTACCTTTGAAGGTCCTCAGAGTCGCCTTTAGAACAACAGTTTGTTGAGAGTAAATGTTGAGTCTCTTTTCCAGCACAGGAGAGATCCTCGCCGGCTGCTGGAACTTCCTGTTTTTGCATCTAGACCGCAACAGATTTTTTAATGAATTATCACTGGATTAACATATTTTACTCCCAATGTCAGACAAGTGAAAGTCACTGAACTAAGGAGCCTGGAGCATGAATTTCTTTGTTCGTTCCTCACAAGCAGGGGTAGTCTATTTTTTGTCAAGGTCCAAATTCCTTGGTCAAGGTATAGACAAGGTCCAGACTCCAGAGAAAATAATAATAATAAAAAATAACAATAACGATAAGAAGTAAATAAAAAGGTTTTGGGGTCCGTTCAAAAGCATCTGGATTTGGCCCGCAATCTGCCTACTGACTACCTCCTACTCACAAGTCTCCAAATAATCAACAGGTCATAAAGACTTTTCTTTACTCCTGACCTAGGCATTACGGAACCAGGGTCCTAGAAGTGAAAGGCCCACACTCCACCCCCAGAGCCCTGGGGCATCTCCCCCACCCTTAAATTCAAATGATTTTAAAAAATCTATATTTAGTTTTGTAGGAAATACAGAAACCCCAGGTTGGTATTAAACAGAGGGAGACATGGGTGCCAGTTTCCTACAATTTTTGGTGGTGCCCATAACAGGTCCTGGCTAGAGTGCTGGGCCCACGTTACGTGGGAGAGGGGCTGGGGAAAGAGGCGGGGCTTGGAGGGGGGAGCAGCCATCAGGTGGTGCTGCTAGGGCACTGAGCCCACGTCACGTGGGAGAGGGGTGAGGCCAGGAAGGGGGAGTGGCCACCGCTGCGTCATGCTGCTTGGGGCCAGGACTGGTGCCAGAGTGGCTCCTGGCCAGCTGTTGAGTGTGTCGGGGGAAGGGAGAGAGGCAGAACAGCTGGGCCACACTGGGTGCTGGGGGCCACTGTGCTCTGCTCCTCCATGCCTGAACCCCATTGGCGGCTCTACAGCCAACCCCCCAGCACCACAAAAATATCGGTGGAGCCAGGCCCACCATCCTCAACGTTGGTGGCGCGCGGGCACCACAGGCCCATATAACTCACCACCTATGGAGGGAGATTCCTACCCCAAGTGTCATCCTGCCCCACTGTAGTGTTGTGTCCTGGGCTGATTTTTTATTTATTTTTTTAACGTAGTGTCCGTGCCCCTTCGCAGCACAGAGACACGGGAACGGAAAGTGAGAAGGGGCCACCTACCTGCTCAAGGTGCTTCTGACGTCCTAGAGAGGAGAGAGAAAGAAGGAACCTCAGGCCCACATACCACACCCTGGGAGCCCTCCTGGTCTGGCCAGATTTTCATAACTGATCTCTTCCCTCCCAACTCTCATCCACAGAGGGCCTCGCAGCTGAAATGCTGTTAGAGTCTGCCTCTGAGTTGTGTTCCCTCTGGCCGAGCTACTGTGCCTCGGCTACTCCAGCCCTGAGCAATCGGTGTTTACAAGGTTTAGGGACTAATCGTAACTTTGCCATTCCCTGGGGAATTAGCTGGGGGCAGAGGCGAGCTGTGCTCTGAGGCAATCTGTCTGTGCACAGCAGACGTGGTCAGTGCCTCGCAGATGCTTGGGTGGTGAACTGTACCATGGTGATATTCCATCACCTCCTTGGGGCAGGGAATGGGTCTCACTGTGGACCCCTGTAGTGACTGGGCCAGGAGCTGTCCCTTCCCTGGGCAGGGATCAGGGATGTCTTGGGCCAGGAGCCGTCTCTTCCCTGGGCAGATGTCTCTGTTTCAGTCTCACCTGCAGGAATTCCCTCGCTGGCTGCTGGCACTTCCCCTCCATCTCTCTGATCAGCTCACTGAGACAGGAAATCTCCTTGGAGAGTTTGGTGACACTCTCGTTCTGCCACCTCACAATCTCCTTGTCCAGTTCTCCCAGACGGGCCATCAGGAGTCGCTCCTGTTCTTCCAGAAACTGGCGCAGCCGCTCAAGTTCAGACACCATCTTCTGCCTCTCAGCTTCTTTCTTTTCCTTTAGTCAAGAGACAAAAACAGAGACAGGGAAGATCAGGGGCAAGGAGAGAAGCATATGACATTTCATAGAGCCTTGGTTCTGCAAGGGGAGTACTTCAGCATGACTTCTACTATTCAGCATATGACAGTTTGTGAGAGACATTCCTTGTGGATGTGAAAGAATTTTTTTCTATAACTCCTTCGGGAGGCCTAATTTCTGTTAACTGTGCAATGTCTGGCGTGGTTGGAATAATCTGATATCATCGACTCGACAACCCAAATTTAAGAGCTGGAGGCCAGACTCAAACCACAGGGGAATGGGTAGCTGAAGAGAAAGAATTGCCACCAACCTAGGGTAAACTGAGGCACACATAGGATTCATACCAAAAAAATATTATCAAACAATTCTGCTTGGTCACATCAGGCACCTGCTGGGTGTCTGAAGAAGATAGATCTGCCTAGGTTAACATGAAGGAATAGTAAGCCTTTAGGTAATACAGACATCATATGCGTTTCATATGCGTTGTTCCTACAGCAAAATAAACAATCCTTTTGTCTTAAGAAGGCTGTTGGGTCACCGGATACCACTACAGGTGCCAGAACACAGTTGGGCTTACAATAGGAGAATGGCTGATACACAGGGTGACTAGCCCAGGGCCCAGTGTAAGAGTGGGAAAAATGCAGAATTCCACACTGGGAGAATTAAAGGCGCAAGGCCTGACACCTCGGGGTGCACTCAGAGTCACTAGAAAGGGGACAGAGGTGTCACTAGTTCCACAACCAGGACACAGGTGGGACAGAGAAACACCCTCTCTATACCCACAGAACAACAGAGAAATAAACCCACAGAAAAAAAATCACCCCCCTGTCCCTGCTGGGCATTGACTATGGGCACTTACCAGGTACTCCTCCATTTTCCTCTCTTCAGCCACTTTAAATCCCCGAAGCTCATCTCTTTCTTTCTTGAGAGTCTTCAGTTGGGTCTGAATTTGGTTCTGGGGAGAGAAAAATGCTGCGTGTCATTTTTGTGCATCATATGGTGGGGTGGGATCTGCTCCCACCAAGAAAAAAAAAATCCAGCGTGGATAGAATTTTTAGTCTGTGATTAAACTCTTTCTAACAGGTTGCTCTCGGTGGCAGGAAGCAATGCCAATTCTCTGAAAACGCACTGGCCGGAGGTGCTGGGTGGGAGGAGGTTTCTCCCTTGTGATTCCTCTGGATCCTCTCACCAGGCACTAATATACACAGCCGCAAGAGGCTTTGCGCCCAACACTGTCCTGGCTCTGAGTGATCAGGATAATTTGGTCCCAGAAATGGGTTATTCCTTCACTGGAATGGAAGTCAGCACCACAGACAGATGGACACCCCAGCACCAAGGGGAATCTTTTATGGCAGTGGCTATCCAAATGACCATTCACCAGCCCCCTCACAGCCTCCTTTGTAGGGGCACGCTGGGAAGGCAGGGGTTGTGGCTAGTGCGGCAGAGGGTGAATCGGAGCAGCCTCTGGGTTGCAGTTCCAGGCAGGCCCCTGGAGGAGCAGCCACTCATACAGCCGCCTGTCGTCCCACTCTCTGCTCCTGTGCTTAACTCAGCTGTGTCGGATGTGACTGGCAACTGGTCCTCATTCATGCAATGCCCTAAGCCAGCTCCCTTGTGTATGAATGTCGATCAAAGTGGTCGTTCAATGTGTACGAATGTAGTTGGTGTTTGAACTTTATGAAAACGAAGGGGACGTTAGGTGCACTGTTTTCACTTATCTGTATCCCGTTATAACGGAGTGCTGAACGGTTACGGTGTAAATACCCCCGTTTAACTAAAACAAGCCTCTCGCAATGCTTTGCTAGTAATAAACTGCAACACCCTCCAGGTGCTGTTATGTCTCGGCCCAACAGCATGTTAGGCTAGATCACACGAGTAGTAATTCACGAATCCCACAGAGAAAGGCACTAGCCAGTTCACACCAACTCCCTACTTTGCACCCTGAAGTTGCCCTGTCTTGCTTGGGCTCAGAAGCCAGACCCTTCCTTATTGTGGAGACGATGTACACAAGCCTTTGTTAACTGAGTTGAGGTTTATCAAACACTTCAACCAAGACATGCTGTTTTAGGATAAAATATAAAACAGAAAGACTGATGCTAAGTGACTATAATGGGTAGGCATTAACAGATCAAAATCGTACCTTATATTTCCGGGCAGCCCCTTCAAGGAGAAGCACCGGGTGAGCTCTGTGCTCTGGAGATCGCTCGCAAACCACACACACGGCTTCCCCTTCCTTCTCGCAGAATAGGTTGAGTTTCTCCGCGTGTCTGACACACAGATTCTCTTTTCCCTCTTTGTCTGCTTTTAAACCCACTTGCTTGAATTTTTCTGTTATATGGGCCAGGTCCCAGCTGGGCCGGAGATTCCCTGTCTGGATCTGAGCTCTGCAGATGGGGCAGAGAGAAGGTCCGTGTCCTCCCTCTGTCCATTCTTCACAATACCGAGCAATGCAGCCCTGGCAGAAGTTGTGCCCACAGTCAACACTCACCGGCTTTGTGAAATAGTCCAGGCAGATGGGACATTTGGGTTCCTCTGGCATCTCCTGTTGAGGAGTCGCTGAGGCCATGGCTTCTCTGCTCTCTGGGCTGCTGTGAGCTTTGCCTTCTGCCCTCTACTCTGGGAGGAGCAACAAGACAAAAGACAAAAGAAGGAGGAAGTGAGAACAACATGGGGTGAGGAGGAGGAGGAAAGGAAGAGGAGGACGGTGGAACGAAAACAGGGAGTAAAAAGGTGGGTGATGAATATTGAAGGGGAGTGGGGGGGAAGCAACCTCAAGTTAAATCAGACCAGGGCTGTAATGAGAGCATTACTGTCATAAAAATGCAGACACTGGAACATCTGACAAGATGAATAAAAAAAAACGCAGTGTCATTCTCCCGTGCAGACAACCCTCCGCTGGGCCCGTCGGCGTTACAGTCATTTCCAGTGTTACAATCTTGTGTTTGCACTTTCTTGAGTTTAATCAGGGCTAATAAATTGTTTCTCTGGTCTGTATCCTGAACAGTGTAATTCAGTAAATAATTTAATCGGGAACAACCTTTGTCCTCCAGCTGGTGACACCCAGCTGGCTTCCTAAAGAGGGTGGGCCATCCATGGCCATTTGTTGATACGTGTCAAAAGCCTGGTCATTGGAGTGGCCATTGTCTTCTGGGACAGTCCGGAGCCAGAAGTTCAAAATCCACCATTTTTGTTCATGGTGGGGGTTGGGCTTGTCTTTGGCTTCTTTTTTGAAGAGGAGACTTCTGGCCGTTGGGGCTAAGAGAAGGAGCTTGGTTTGATTCTTTTAATTCATTTCTGTATTTTTCTGGCACTTTTTTAAAATTTTTTTCTCTTCGCTGGTTTCATGGGGATTTTCGCTTTTCTTTTGTCCCTGAACGGATGATTAGAAAGAAATTTCTGATAGCAGATGGCTTTGTAATCTGGCAGAAAAAGGCATCGCAAGATCCAGCAGCTGGAAGATGAAACTAGACAAATTCAGATTAGAAATAAGGTACACATCTGTACACTGATGGAAAGTAACTGTTGGAACAGCCTTCCTAGGAATGTGGCAGATTCTCTGTTCTTTGAAGCCTTTAATCAGGATGGATTACCTTTCTAAAATGTATGCTCAGAAAAACGGTCATACTGGATTAAACCAACACTCCATCTAGCCCAGAATTTGGTCTTCTGACAGCAGCTGGTGCGAGATGCTTCAGAGGGAATGAGCACAACATGGCAATTATTGAGGGATCCATCCCCTGTTGGCCAGCACAGTTGATAGTCAGAGGCTTAGGGAAACCCAGAGCATGGGGTTGCATTCCTGATCATCTTGGCTAAGCGCTAGTGATGGACCATCCTTTAGCATAACCACAAGTAGTGGGCTTGATGCAGAAATCACAGGGTGTAATGCTCTGGTCTGTGTCATGCAGCTCCCTTCCAGGCCTAAAATCTATTAATAATAGCAAAAAATTACCATTCCTCCTCAAAAGAAAAACTTCAAATGGGGCCTGTGCATTAGATGTCTGTGAAATATGGGGTGTTTGGTGAGACGACAGTCTTCCATAAACTCATTAATGACAAATAAAGTGGTCTGACACAGGTGAACACATTCTTACAGGCTCCATTTTTAATGCATAAACTAAGTAACAGATTTGTTTGTAAACTCTCAGAACATGTGTTCTCTATTCAAAGACTATGTGCTGCAGTCTGGGCGAGGATGTGCTAAATTCTTTGGTTTCTTATATGCCCTCATCAGAGTAGCATCTGAGACATACAGGCTTGCACATTTGGATCAGAAATATGTTAAATCCCTTTCCTTATTTATTTATGAAACGTAAAATAAAATGACCCAAAAAAGGGCTCTATGAAAGCTCAAAAGCTTGTCTTTCTCCCCAACAGAAGTTGGTCCACTAAAAGAAATCACCTCATCCACCTTGCCTTTCTAAATAAAACCCTGTGAAATACTCTTCAGATGTGGAGATTAATAATTTTCTCCACCGTCTTCAGGTTGCCACTCCAGTCTCACGATCTCCCCTCCCTTCTCCATTGTATGCCCCAAACAAAACCCCGGTGCTTGGAGAAATGTGACCTGCACCACTGATGTTGATGTGTACTCTGAAACCTAATGATGACATTGTTAATTCTTTCACCCAACAGAAAAACAAATAAATGGACCCAAAAAACCGAAAGAGCCTTTATAGCTACTGAGACACAATCATTTTGTGAATCATGAAAATGTAAATCCCCTTTCCCTAAAAAACTGTAAAGCTCTTGAAACATGGAAACCACTCGTTTTCTCCATTCTCTTCAGGTCCTCTCCTCTGATCCCTGTCTTCTCCTCACCCCTTCCCTGCCTTCTCCCATCTCCAATTACTCTGAGAAATGTGGACTCCCTCATGTAGGTCAATGGGTTTTGAACTGAAACATAAAGATGGGCATTGATAATTCTTTCTTCACTGCTGATCATTTTCACCAGAACCCCCATCCATGCTCCTGTCCCTCAATATCAAAGGGGCTCTCATCCCACTCCAGGTGCCAACGACCCAGATCTTCAAAGGTATGGAGGCATCTAACTCCCATGGAAATAAATAAGTACCTTTTTACCTATGAGGATCTGGGTGAAAATGTCCCCCAACCAGCAGCTAAAATCTTCAGCTCCCCTTAAGAAAATCTCTCCTGTAGCTATACATTCTCAGTACAAAGATATCGGGGTGCTGGAAATTGATCACGTGGGTATCGTGTGAAATAACCTAAATCTAATACCCGAGAAGCAGCTGCGCTAATTGCACAATTCAAAGAAATCGATTTTAAAATGCCTTTTAAAATGGCATCTTATGCTGCTGCAAAATCTCCCCTGGAGTCAGTAGAATGATAAGGTGTCCAAGGGCAGAATTTCTTATTCCCTGACCTCATAAAATCCCTGATCCTCCAGAATCACAAAAAAACGTGACCACCGTGCTGGGAAAATGCCATTTGCCTCTCCTTCGTGTCAATCTCGTTGCTGTCTTGACTGGTGAGAAATATGCTCTAGCTGCAGTGTTGTAGAGATCATGGAGTGGGAAGCTGGAGAAACCTTTTTTATGGGGGTCACATGGGATCATTCCCCCTCACCCCTATCTCAGGGACACAGCCTGAGTGGGGATCCTGCCAAAAAGAAAGGGAAAATTCTCTCCCCAGTGAAAGCGGCTGGCGGGAAAATGAAGATCGGGACCTTGTTGTCAACATCAGAAAATGCCACCTGCCCCCCTTCATAGTCCAGGATGACCCGGATTCTCCTAGGGATCCTAGTCAGTGGCAGAACGGTCTCACAGGCAGTATACGCCCGGTACTGACCTCGCCAGTGCCCCACAGCCCAGATTTCCTGCTCCGGGTAATTGCTCATCCGCCCTTTCCTCTTCACAGATTCTCTGGCGACCCCCACTGACCAGACTCCCCCGACTCCCACCTCCACCTCCCAGTAGCATCTGCCCCAGGCGAAGCCCTCACAGCCCAGCACAGAGAGAACAGAATCAAATCTCTCCGGATTGTTGGGCAAATGCTGCTGCACGTGTCCCCATCTCACACTTTTCCCATCCGGAGACAGGACGAGCTGGGGATGAGCCGTGTTTGGATCCAGAGTCACATTTGCTGAGGGGGAGAGAGAGAATCAGAGCATTAGGGGCAGAGCTCATCTCTGGGGGGAAGACCGGGACCATTTCTGACACTCCCCAGCAACCCCGTTCTGGCTGGGACACTCTCTGATTTTCTCCCTCTCTGTCCCGGCTCTATCCATCCCCCGTGAGAAAGAACGGAGGAGGCAGCCCAGATCAGAGCCCAAACTCTTGTGCAGTGGGACAGGAATGGGGGCTGCAACCTTACAGAAAAGTACCCATCCCTCTGGGGAGTGGAAAAGAAATAGGGGATGCCAACCAATGGTGAACTGCCTCCCAGCCCCGGTGGAAGAGGGTCAGAGGCAGCAGCCAGTGGAGATGTCCTAAGAACCAGTGAAGGGAGGGTCATAAATGGGAGACCACTTCAACTCAGTGGGGGGAAAAAAGGGAGATCCAGGTGATGGAGGGAGAGAAGGAGGTGTCCCGGGGGGACGCTGGGAGAGGATCAGGCCAATCCTTCTCTGGATGAGTCAGAGGGGTCACAGCACTGAGCCATGTTTAGTCTGTAGATGGCACCTCATCCCCGTCTTACTCCCAGGCTGTGCTTGTCATGGGAACAGCAATTAAGTGATTAATGCTGTCTGATGTTTAAGGTCCCTTGTCCTTTCACACTCTCTCTCTCAGAGGTTCTGCTGCCATTCCATCCTGAGCTACAAATGCAAACAGGGAAAGACCCCTGTAAAAACTTACCTTTTCTTCCTACCATTTCCACATACCACGCTAGAGATTTACCCCCATCTGTCTCCAGTGCCCGTGCCAGAACGTCTAGAGAGGGGAGATTTCATGAAGTCAGGTTCATGCCCACATTTCCACTCTTAATGAAACAAGTCTGTTCAATGATGGAACAGAAACAGAGGGAAAGGGGCAGAACTATGGAGAGAAAACCGTTTTTGAGTCAAGCCAGATGTACGTGAAACAGAATCAAGAATATCCTGGGAGCCTTTGATGTGACTGTGTCATTTGTTTCATCAAAGGATCTCGAAAAATCTAAACATTCCTAGACTGAACATCAGAAAGCCCAGAGTGGACTGCAATTCTCATTGTCATACCCAGGTCTGTTGGCTGATGGTGAGCCCTTAGTGGGGAAACTGAGGCACAGAGCTGAAGCTCTCTGGGATGCGCTAAGCTGTGTAAATAGTCACTTGCTAGGTGAACTTACAGGAGAGTTTTGGAGGGAGCCAGCAGACGGCGCATGGGATTTTTTCCTCAGCTCTCTGCACCATTTCAAGATGGCCACCACAGGGAAAAGCAGTGACCTATCACGAATGTGCCATGTTTTCTTTCCTGCTGGAAGCCAGAAGGGACTTCCTGTGAATGAATTGCCAGGTAGTGGCGGGGTTGGAGGAACAGAACGTAGTCATTTTGGAGATGGGGAAACTGAGGCACAGAACACTTCATTGATTTTTCCAGTGTCCCTCACCAAATTGGTGGAGGAGTTAGAACAAAACCCAGGTCTCCTGACTCCCTGCACCCCCTGCTATGTCTGCTGGATCAGATTCTTTATCTCCATTATTAAGCCACTGTTTACTGGATCTCTTTCTCTGTTCATTCGCAAGCAGGATTTGGCCTTCTTCAGATCTGACACTGCTCCCTTCGCCTGGACCGCACATTTCTCATAATGGAGGCGAAACACGTGAATACAACAATTGAATCACATTCAGGTGATTTCATTCCTGAATTCTTGTTCGAAACTTCTTCTGCCCTGGAAAGTTCCCACTGCCCCAACCAATGATCCTAAACTGTTCTTTTGCTGGGTTTCATATAGGCTGCTAAGTGGCCAGAGCTCATCTTCCCGCACAGTCACAGAGACACATCTCAATTGTCCTTCTGCAGCCCCTTTTGGTACCTTTGAATTGCCTGAGAGTCTCCTTTAAAGCAACCATTTGTTGAGAGAAATCACTGAGTCTCTTTTCCAGCTCAGGAGAAGTCCCCGCGGGCTGCTGGAACTTCTCGCACCTGGAGAGAGAAAACTCTCTGAAGTGAATGGGATAATTACATGAATTACTTCTTATTAGCCATTGTTTTATCACCTTTTAATGGGAATCTCGTGCCAATGAATGGTAATGCACTGGGGGCCAGTGGAGAATAGAATTCTCTGTGCACCTTACCCTCACAGAAAGTGCCACCCCCACACACTTCCTCCATTCATTGATCGTGTTTAGGCCATAGAGACTGTTAGGTGCCAAATCCCTTTGTGGATGTGGGCCTAAGTCCCACTACTATCCACAAAACTCCCTTATAGACTCGTAGATTTTAAGGTCGGAAGGGACCATTAGGATCATCTAGTCCGACCACCCGCACAACGCAGACCACAGAACCTCACCCAGCCGCTCCTGTAATAGACCCCTGACTTATGACCGAGTTACTGAAGTCATCAAATCATGGTTTAAAGACTTCAAAATACAGAGTTTCCACCAGCAAGTGACCCGTGCCCCAGAGCAAGACCACTCAATCCTGTAGAACCTAAGCTCATTCAACACCTCCATTTTTGCCACAAAAATGCCCGTGGTACCTACGCTTCTGCCTCTGAGCACACGTGCTACCACCTCCCCTATAGACAACTGGAGGCCTATCTGCTGCCTCAGTGCGATCCTCAAAGCAGGTGAAGGTAGGGGTTCCCCCCCCGCCTGCGAGGCCCAATGCAGTAGATGTGCTGAGAGCATGTCCAACTCCACACAAAATATTCACCACTGGGGTATGGGATGTTCTGCTTGTAGGTCTCTCAATCTCTCCTGGTGAGGTTGCTCAACTTTTTAGACATAATTAAACATGACTTAGGCCCAGGAGAAGGTAAGAGGCTGCCTGGACAATTCAGTGCGTAGGGCACTCACCCGAGAGGTGGAAAACCTACAGTCACATCCCTTCTCATCATTGCAATGCTTTGGAGGATCTGGGCCTATGTGTATGGGCGTGAAGGAAGTTGCGTCGTGGGCACTTCGGTCCCTGTCCTCCATGCTCTGATGGCCAGTCTGTCACTAGTGGTCTTTGTATTGTAGACCGCGACCCCAACAGCAACTGAAGTCAGAGCAGTCCTTCCCCAAACACAGCTCAAAGGGTACATCCGCACCCTTCTTTCGGTGGTGAATGCAGCACATACATGTTAGGGCCCCCCAGCCTTAGGTGAGTGGCGTAAAGACACTCCTGAAGGGTGAGGGTATGTATACTAGGGTATACCCTACGAGTGCTCAGCATGTCCAAGCCATGCCTCCCCATCCACTCATTGCTGTTTTTAGCAATGCAGTGTCCCGCTGACTCCCCCGGTCCCCACTGTAAGGAAAGACTCTGGCAGTGGGAAAAGGCTCTGGCTAGGGGAAGGCCACAGGGAAAGGTAGCCTGTCCCCACTGCCTCCCCCCTGCCAGAGCCTTTCACTGCATGTAGCTACACAGCACAGTGTGGACGGAGCCTGTTTTTCTTTGTGTCGTGTAGCTACACACACCCTACACACCAGCGGTGTGGGGTGTAGACATAACCAAAGAGTCAGCAAGATTGGATCGTAACCAACCAGTGCCCTAAAGGTGAAAGGCCTCATATTCCATCCCCAGCATCCTGAGTCAGCCGGGCCCTCAGGAATGGAAGATCTTTAAAGCCACTTCATTAAGTTTAACCCAGGGAGAGCGGTGACTGTGCTGTTGTGCCCTGGGGCTTTAACGTGACAAAAGAATGAAAGGCGAGGGGGCGTGAGAAGGAGCCATGTACCTGCTGAACGTGATTCTGATGTCCTAGAAGGGAAAGAAAGAGAGAAAGGAAGTTTGTTGCACGCATGAAATGCTGGAGATCCTGCCAGCTCAGCGGGAAATGAGCTTTCACCCATCAAGTTTCATACACGATTGAAGGCACAACCCACCTCTACATACGTATTAAATCATTTAGATCATGGAGTTGGATTTTTTTATATGGCCACTAAATCTTCCGCTGGAGCTAGATGGCACATTCCCTTTGCCACAGAGAAACAATCTGGGGTGTTTCCCAGCCCCATCTCCACAGCAGATTCCTGGGTTTAGCACATGCAAAATAGTTGCCTGAGCGAAATGTTTAGCCTCCTACTTTGGAGGCTGGGTTATGGGGTTGTCCTGGACTCTGGAGATCTGGGTTCGTTTCCTGGCTCTGCTGCAGCCTATCTCTCTGAGCCTGGCACACTAGGGCTTCTTGCGGCTATTGCAATACAAACAGTACAAATATCTGGGGACTCATCTGGATTTGCACTTCCCTAGGGCAAAACGCTAGCAAGCAAAGTTGCCGCGAGGCTCTGAAACATTCTGCATGCACAGGCAGGCCTAGTGAGTGCCGTACGGAGGCTACCGGCCAGTAACACTCCACATCAGACAGAGCGGAGCAAGCCATGCATCGTACTCCCTAAACCCTGTGATGATAATTCCAGGTGCCGTGCAGAGGCAACTGGGATGTCTCTAATATAGTCTCACCTGCAGGAATTCACTCGCCGGCTGCTGACACTTCCCCTCTACCTCACTGATCAGGCTGTTGAGATGGGAAATCTCCATAGGAAATCTGGTCACCATTTCCTTTTGTCTTTTCATAACCCTGTCCAACTCTTCCAGCCGGGTCAGCAGGAGCTGCTCTTGCTCCTCCAGAAACTGGCGGAGCTGCTGAAATTCAAACACAATGCTCTGCCTCTCCTTCTTGATCTTTTCCTGCAATGGTCAGATACAAATGGGGAAAGGGCATGTGAAGACCCTGCGGAGAGATCAGGGGAATTTCATACAGCCCAGTGTTTGCAGAAGGGAAATTTCTGGTTACCCCAAAAATTCATTCCAAGACTTTTTTTTTTAAACAAACTCCCTATGAGAGAGAGAGACCTTCCTAAAGCTTCCTAGCCAATCCTAATTTTTGTTAATAGCGTGTGAACTTTCTCATAGATTAAGAGACTCCAAAGCCAGAAGGGACCACTGTGATAATCTAGTTTGACCTCCTGTTGAACATAGACCACAGAACATCCCCCCAAACAATTTCTTTTTATTTGGTGACAACTTTTTTCTTTTTAAATCCAATCTCGATTTCAAAATTTCCACGGATGGAGAACCCACCACAACTCTTGGTAATGTTCCACTGGTTAATTACCCTCCCTGTTAAAAACGTACGCCATATTTCCAGTCTGAATTTGTCTAGCTTCAACGCCCAGCCAGTGGATTGTGTTAACTTTTGTCCGCTAAACTGAAAGAGCTCATTATGAACCATTTGTTCCCATGTGGGTACTTATAAACTGTGATCAAATCACCTCTTAAGCCGTCTCTTTGTTAAATAAAATAGATCGAACTCCTTACATCTGTCACTAGAAGGCATGTTTTCTATTCCATTAATCATCCTTGTAGCTCTTCTCTGAACCCTCCCCCTTTTATCAACATCCTTTCTGAATTGCTGGACACCAGAACTGAGCATAGTGTTCCAGCAGTGGTTTCACCATGACTAAATACAGAGGTAAAATAACCGCTCTTATCCCACTCAAGAGTCCCATGTCCACGCATCCAAGATTCACATTAGCCCTTTTGGCCACAGCATTGCATGATTGGGATGTTTTCCTGTCACTGGCCTAGTGAATTCCAGATTCATCTAGTAGCAGAAAGGGCTTCAGGAAGCAGGAATAATGTTAACATTTTCTCTCTCTGGCTAAGTTTACTCTTAAACCTCTACAGCGGCACAGTTGCACTGCGGGAGCTGTGCCATGGTTGTGCTTCCGTGTAGACACTCACTGCAGCAAAATAATTCTTTTTTCCATCAACCTAGCACTGTCTACACCAGGGATTAGGTCAGTTTCAATGGTGTGGATTTTTCACATCCCTGAAGGACATAGCTGGGTCAGTCTAACATGTTAGTCTAAATCCAGGCCCTGTCTCTATCTAACACACACAAACACACAGTGCACTGGCAGAGACACCTGGGCAAAAGGGAGGTGTGGGAAATTAAAAACATAACAGCAACCAAAAATTCAGTGAGCCAAATCGTGAAATCAGCATGTCAGTCGTTTAAAAAAAACACTACAAACCACAGAGACAAATGCTCATGGACACACAGAAGAAAGACAACCAGAAACTACCTATGTGGTCTCATACGGAAATGAAATCACACAGACATCACACCACGCTCAGGAGCACACGGTCACAGAAGAACACAAATAGCTTTCCAACACCAAAGCCATACAGCAAGAGACACCCCCACACACACTTGTTTATCG
Source organism: Mesoclemmys tuberculata (assembly GCA_007922155.1). Taxonomy (NCBI): domain Eukaryota; kingdom Metazoa; phylum Chordata; order Testudines; family Chelidae; genus Mesoclemmys; species Mesoclemmys tuberculata. The sequence goes on from ML676955.1 coordinate 2,080,822, forward strand.
TCTCAGAGGGACACAAACAGTCACATTCCAGGCTCTTAAGCTTAGTCTCCACTTCAAAGCTATAGCAGGACAGCTACATTGGTCAGGGGCATGGATTTTTCACACCCCTGAGCAGCGCAGTTAGGCCAACCTAAGTACACAGAAGAATTCTAGATATCCTCTCTGGAGGAGGTGGATTACCTATGCTGATGGGAGAATCCCTCCCATCAATAAGTATTGTCTACACTGAAGTGTTGCAACAGTACAGCTGTGTCACAGTGGCATTTTAAGTATAGACAAACCCTAAGATTTAATAGCACACATTTAAATCCTAGTCTAGACAAGGCCAGTGATATCTACTCTCAGGCAGAGATACCCATCCTCGTGTCTCTTCTTTGGGCACCTACCAGATATTCCCAGCTCCTCTTCTCTCCAGTCAGTTTAAATCCCAGGAGTTTTTCTCTCTCTTCCTTCAGAGCCTGCAAACGAGCTGTGATTTGCTCCTGAGATGAGAAAAAGGGGTTTATAGGATATATATTTGGAGGGTCGTGGATCCAATTAAGGCTTCATTTAAATAAACTCTTTACCAGCTACTCTTACTGTCGACATAGAGGGTCTTCCCCAGACACACTGCAGTGGCACAGCTGTATACAGCACTGTACGTATAGACATACCCTATATACAAGTTCCAGAGGGCCTGGAGAGTGGCCCTGTGGCGTGTGACACAGGCTGTGAACCTCCATTACACCCCAGAAACACTGTGTGCTCCTGGGCCAGGGGGCAGTGTTGGGGATTTTCCTTTAATTTTTCTCCTCTTTTCTTATTTTTAGTTGATTTTTGATTGCTGTTTGTTTAAAAAATTGTATTATTTGCACTGTATGCAAGGATCAGTGGGTCAGGGAAGCGCCCAGTGCAGAGTTAGTAACCCGGGAGTGAGGACACCCTAGCTCCTGCCCTAAGGGACCACAGCAAGATTGGGTGTTGAGTCCCAGAGATCGTGGGCCCAGCCTTGTCGAGGTTACAGGGACCCCACCACAGAGGAGAGTGGGAGGGGATCCTTCGAGGTCAGGTGGGCCTCCGGGTGAAGAGAGTGGGAGCATGGACTCAGATCCTTTTGCTAGCCAACTCTACTGGGGTAGTGTATAAGCAAGAAAAGTTCCCCACAATAGCGGACCCATTTCCCTGCTTACGTACAGCCAAAACAATGAGAGTCTTGTAGCACCTTAGAGACTAACAAATTTCTGCGGGCATAAGCTTTCGTGGGCTGCAGCCCACTTTGTCAGATGCATGAACATGAAGTGGGTTGCAGCTCACGAAGGCTTATGCCCACAGAAAGTGTTAGTCTTTAAGCCTATATACAGTTTTCTTTATGTTAGGCACACAGATCAGTAACTTAACAGCCAAAGCCCATGTGGAAACACTTGTTAGCAAAATGAATGAACGAGAAGTTAAGCGGGCAGGTTAAACTGGAAATAAACCCAGTTATCAGGAGCACAGATAAAAAATGTGGTGGTTAAGGGCCAGCTCCTCCGAGATATTTAGGCTCCCAATCTCCATTGATTTCAATGGAATACAAGAGCTTAAATCTCGCTGGGGATCTGGGCCAAAATGCCATGCAAGGACTCTGTAGCGAGCAAAAATATACCCTCAATAAATGAGTAATTCAAGTTAAACTGGAAAGAAACCCAAACATCTAGTCCAGGAATTTCCCAGCAAAGGTCCCACATGCCATTACGTTTTACTGAACTCCTGCCATTTTGGCTTGGAACAAAGGAACTAAACCATCCATGGAGCATAAATAGTGACTCTGGAGAGAGCTTTCCTACCTGGTACTTCTGGACAGCCTCCTCTATGGGAACCGCAGCATGCGCTCCATGCAGCCAAGACTCTCTGCAGATCATGCATATTAATTGTTGATCCTCCACACAGAACAGTTTCAGAGGCATCCTATGTTTCACACACACTTTCTCCCCCTCTGGCTCTTTCGCTGGCTGTAGCTTCAACTGTTTCACTAGCTCCACCATGTTGCCCAGCTCCCTGTTTAGCCTGAAGTTTCTCTGCTGGGCAGTCTCTCTGCACTGAGGGCAGGAGAAGTTGGCAGCCAGTTCCCCCCAGCATTGAGCGATACAGGTTCTGCAGAAGTTGTGCCCACAGTGTATAGACACCGGGTCTTGGAAATACTCCAAACAGATGGAACAAGAAGCTTCATCTTGGAGTTTTTCCACCGTTGACATGCTCTCTGGGAGGACTAGTGTGGCAGGGAGAGTTGGTTCCACATCCCGTCCCTGAAAAGAGGCAGCGGTAGCATTTCTTGTCCTGGAGCTAGCTCATTTGCTGAGCTGGAATGAGCCCCATCTAGTTCCATCCCCTGAGGGCCCTGGAAAGAAAAGTGACTCTCCCAAAGCAGGGAACAATACTACTAAATTCCCAGGTTCAAAAAACTGTTTTAAATTGCAAGTAAGAGACGACATCTCTTTGTCATTTAAGGGCTGTAGAGTGAAATCCTGCCCTCAAACATTAAGTTGATTTTAATATAATCATTTATTTAAATCCAGACACAGTAAAAATGAATTATTGGAGATGAGGAGTCAGATTTCACTGAACAGATAAAGATTGCCAGATACGGACGTGTTCCCAGGTAAGTGTCTCTCTGTCCCCGTCTGTCTGTCTTTATCCCCTGCTGATCTCTCCCACCTTCTGCCACCCAGGTTGCATTTATATGATTTATTGCTGTTCCTGGAGCTCCTCGATCTGCCCCAGTCAGGAGCAGAGTCCTGTTGTGCTGCATGCCAGACAAAATTGTAATAAAAGCCCAGATCTTCAAAGGTGTTTCGTTTCCACTGGTAGTTGGGAGACTAAATTCCTTTTCAGGATCTGGGTCAAAGCCAAAGTCCTTCCTCCCTATTCATTAACATTCTCCAGATTCCTTGTAGGGGGGAAAGGCATTGATACTGCAGATGGGCCTATTTCTGGCATGAACCACAGCAGAACATTAAAGGCAGGGCAAATTCCACTACCACGGCAGCATGCAATCAAAAACCATCAGAAACTGAGGCCTGGTCTACACTAGGGAATAAGGAATCCATATAACTAGGTGGTTCAGGGGTGTGGAAAATCCACATCCCCCTAAGCGACACAGTTGCTCCCACCTAACCCCTGCTGTAGACAGCATTATGTCAATGACCGGGCATCTCCTGTTGTGGTAGCTAATGCCTCTCAGGGAGGTGGAGTAACTATGCGACAAGAGAAGTGTCCATAGTGTCTTCACTGCCCCGCTACTGCTGCAGAGATTTAAAGGTAAACCTGCCCTCAGTGGGAGGAGAGCCAAGGATGGTGAGAGGTTTATGACAATGCCTGCCCTGAGGTCCCTTTGGTTTATGTTGATGAGTCAGACAATGGGTGGGGAAAGGGGATACAGGAGACAAAGCAGAGCGGGAAGTTGGTGTCCTGACGTTTTAGTCTGTTCGTCTGCGGGTTGCTGCGATTGTTATGTCCATCTGTCCAAGGTCCTCTCCAGTGAGGGATGAGGCAAGAGGGCCATTTGGATGGGCAGAGGAGTAGGAAAGGGAAAGAAGAGCATAGGCGCCAACTCTGTGGGTGCTCCAGCGTTCAAGCCTGGGGGGGAAAATAGGGAGTGCTTAGCGCCCCCGAGCCACAGCATGGCGCACCTCTCTTTGGATGCACACCGGCTTGCCACCTTTGGAGCGCTGCTGCCAGAAGCTGAATGAAATGATTGATTTTTTGTTGTTTGCAAGCAGTTGAGAGTCTCTCTAAAGTCTTTTTTCACCTAAGGAAACAAATCTCTCCCTTTGACTTAAATTCCTGTTTAACTCCACTTCTCACCTGAGCGCTATACACTGTCTCCAGCACATAGAGAGTCACATCAGAGCCCTCAGGGAGACACACGGCGCGTTTTAGCTCAGCCAGTCAGACAGATCCAGAACAGAAACACCCACTTCCTGTCCTAGACTGCAGGATATTGAAACGAAACAGAGCCATGGCTGCAGAGAGCCCTGCAAAAAGACTCCAGGATGAAACGTCTTGTTCCATCTGTCTGGAGTATTTTAAAGAGCCGGTGTCCATACACTGTGGGCACAATTTCTGCCGAGGCTGCATCACCCAGTGCTGGGAAAAATTGGATGCAAACTTTTCCTGCCCTCACTGCAGAGAAAGTGCCAAGCAGAGAAACTTCCGGCCCAACAGGGAATTAGCAACAGTTATCAAAATAGCCAGACAGCTGAGTTTGCAGGAAGCCGAAGGCTCAGGAGTTGGGCAAGCGTGTGAGAAACACCAGGGGCCCTGACACTGTTCTGTGA
>ML676955.1:2085126-2109936 GCA_007922155.1 Mesoclemmys tuberculata
CTCTTCTTACTTTTTCTAATAGGCCCATGGGAAAATTGGAATTTCCCAATGGGAAAGCTTTCCAAAAGGCATAAGCCCATGAAAATTCCTCTGGGAAACTCATTACAGGGTAGCTATGTCAAATTCTATGGCCTATATAAAGCAGGAGATCAGATTAGATGATCCAATGGTCCCTTTTAGCCTTAAAATCTAGTAAACAAATTCCCTTTTTTCAGCCAGGTCTAATAACTTCACCCCTAGCTAGGTCTGGTTAATGGATGTGGCCTTATGCTTTTGAATAGGGGTTCAGTCCTCATGGATGCTCAGATTCCATGGATGCTCAGATTCCATGAGGATTATATAAAAATATAATCTCTATGTCCACATATACCATTCCTGCTCCGGAAACCTGTGGGATCTGAACCTGGGACTTCTGGAGTGAAAAGCATGAATTGCTACTGCCTGATCTCAAAGAGTAAAGGTGTCCTGTTTGATTATTAAAGTTTTATTTGTAAAAGTTGAATAAATTACTAATAGCTATTATAAGCATGTTACAGATGTGATTAGGACATGGTATAAGTGGCTAGAACTGCATCAGTTGAGGGTTACAAACGTGTCCAGAGGAGTCAATCTCAATGGTTATAAGTAATCTGTTGACCTGTCTAAATAGGGTGTCGCATACTTCTTTACTACTGTAGACTGAGCCTACCAGAGACTCACTTCCCTCTCTGCTTCAGTGACTCCTTGTAACTTTCCTCCCTTCCCCAGGTTTGTTCTGTCCAGGAGATAAGTCATTCATGGTGTCAAGCTGGGAGAAAGAGTAGGGATGTTGTTCTGCTGGAAGGTGTTAATGAGTGCCATCAACCTGATCTATTTGCAGAGGTGCTTGAAGCTGATGGTAGACTAATCAGATGGAAGAGTGCCCCTGTTTTTTCCTTTCTTGTTTTCTCATTTTTCCCCTCCCCAAATTAAATAGGACTGTGACCATTGTTGTCTAGAACATTCCCATATGGTTTGGAATTGAGCAGATGCGGTGTTCAAAAGTTACCAGTTACAAAAGACAAAGAAATGCTGTTGAGTTGAGTGGAAGGCTTTCAAAAGCTAAGCCAACAATTGACTGACCATTTATTAAAATGCTCTGTTAATCCTTTATTAACCAGTAATAAATGTCACCTTAATAAAAGAGTGAGTGGGCCTTCTCCTTTTCCTCCCTATAGCAGACTCAAAACATCTGTAGCCATTAGAAGGGAACAGAGAGTCATTCTTTGCTAGCGAGGGGTACAATTGCATGGGAACCAGTCTCTGTTTCTAAGAACATTTTTGTTACCAATAATTATTCACAAATGGCTGGATTTTCAAAAGAGCTCAGCATCCGATTTCTGGTACCTAATATGAAGAGCAAAGTTTTTCAAAAGTTTTCAGCATCCAACAGAGAATGGAGTTCTTTTTGTTGGTGTTGAGCCTTCTGTATTGTTTGGGGGAAGGGACCTGACAAATTCCTGTTTGTCTCCAAGTTTCCTTTATAGTGTGTAAGATATTCTATTAATTTGGGTTCTTATACTGACCCAACACCATGGTCTCCTGGCCTGAGAATCTCCTCATTTCTCAATCTATGGAAAGCAAAGTGTCCTGCATTCATAAAATCATCTGTGTAGAATTTTAGACCACACTGATCAGAATTAGAAGCCAGAAAATTGATTTTTTTAGTCAGTGATTTTGAAAAGTAAAAAAATAAAATTGTTTTGGGTCCGATTAAAAATTTTTTGGAGGGGGGAATTGATAAAATAATCAGCCAGTCCAAGTAAGTTCAGCCCACTGGTAAGGATTTTACTCCTTTAGGGAGTGGTGCAACAAGTAGGTATTTGCAGTGACCCAAGACGAATTGGCATTTATTAGTCAACAAGGATACGGTATTTAAGGGTTCTTAGGTTAGTATGGAAAAGCAAAACTTATGTCAAAGTTCACATAGGCAAAACCACCTGGCCTACTTCTCCAAAGTCTCCTGGATTTCATAGACGCGGAAATGTAGGGCTGGAAGAGATCTCAAAAGGTCATCTCGTCCATTCTGCCTCTCCTCCATCACCACATGCTGAGGCAGGATAATGTATACATAGCCCATCCCTAACAGGTATTTGTGTAACCATTTCTTAAAAACCTCCAATGACAGGATTCCCCACCTCCCTTGGTAACCTCTTCCAAAGCCTAACTAGCCTTAAAGTTGGAAAGCTTTTCCTCATACCCAACCTAAATCCCCCTTGCAAACTAAGCCCATTACTTTTTGTCCACACCCGGAGTCAGGCCCGGGGTAGCTGCTGCTCTCGAAGGACACTGTGTGTAGACACGCTCTAACGGGCAGGGGGAGAACACATGGATCAAGGTGCAGGAAAAATAATGGTTGCAATCAGATTGGCCCCCGGGCCCGAAAAGCAATTGTGAAAACCCATGGATCTCAGTGCAGAGGGAAGGAGTCATGAAAAAAACCAGTGGCCAGAAAGACACTTTTAAAGAGCATAAGTTGTGGCCGCCTCCTCCTCCGTGCCAGGGGGAATGCAACATTCAGGCCTTCCTCAGCCAGCTGCAGAGATGGGGGGAGCTGGAGGAAGACTTTGGGGTTAAGCCTGGAGAGTGTCTGGTGCCCAGACGTTTTTCCCAGTGAGCTGGGAACAAAATCTGGTGTGTATGAAATCCATGGTAAGAACTACACAGCTCCTGCCAAGAGTTTCCAGCCCTGTTCTTAGAGCTGCCCGGCTAGCTCAGTCGGTAGAGCATGAGACTCTTAATCTCAGGGTCGTGGGTTCGAGCCCCACGTTGGGCGTCATCCTTTTTGTCCTCCAGCCTCTTGCACACCCAGCCCTTCCTTTTCCTTTTGCCTGAGCGGAGACAAACGGTGGCTGCGGATCCCCCCCGTGCACCAAATCTGGGGGGGGGACGGCCTGCACCCAGCCCCACGCGGGAGAGGCTCTGTAGCTCCCCTGCGCCGCCTTGCGCAGCTCAGCCCCGGGGGTTACTGGAAAGCACAGCCTAGTGGAGAAGCGGGGCCGGGTGGGCAAGAGTAAATGTTAAGGGACGACGAAAAAGGATGACGCCCAACGTGGGGCTCGAACCCACGACCCTGAGATTAAGAGTCTCATGCTCTACCGACTGAGCTAGCCGGGCTGCTGTAAAAAGGCTGCTGGAAAGTGTTTAGCAGGAGCTCTGTAGGTCCTACTATTGATTTCACATAGGTTAGATTTTGCTCCCAGCTGACTGGGAAAACGTCTGGGTACCAGACCTTCGCCTAACGCCAGAGTATTCCTCTAGCTCCCCACATCTCTGCAGTGAGCTGAGAAAGGCCTGAACGGTGCATTCCCGCTGGCCAGGAGGAGGCCACGCTGAGGCTCTCTACAAAACATCCAGACTAAATCCAGGCAGAAAAGCCAACGCCAAGGCGGGATCTCGCCAAACCCAGAAACTGGGAAAGCCCTGGCATTCAATGGCTTTCCCCCCACCAAGTGGAGAGGACGGGTTTGTCCAGAGCTGCCAGGAAAAGTGCAAATGCGTGTGCATCTGAACACCTGATTGTTCACTGCCATTCGGGAGATTTGATGAAGATTAGGTTGAAAACACACAGGACCAACACGATGCAAACACCTAGCATGACTTAGTCCTGAATAACTCCTTTAGTCCCGAATTTCCTTGCGCCTGCATGAAAGTGGGTTAAACTACACAAGACAAACCTTATTCCAAAATAAAAATGTCCACACCTGGAGTTAGGCCGGGGTAGTTGCTGCTCCTGAATGACACCGTGTGTAGACACGCTCTAACTGGCGTGGGGGACAACACACGGTTCAAGGTGCAGGACAAAATAATGGTTGCAATCGCCTTGGCCCCACTGAAGGAAAAGCAGTTGTGAAAACACGTGGATCTCAGTGCAGGGGGAGGAATCGTGGGGGGAAAAATGGTGGCTAGACAGACTCAGGCAACCACCGTTGAAATAACTGGATTGAGACAAGGCAAGTGGAAACCAGGTTGGCTGCAGAACGTGGCCATAATAAATGTAATCCAGCAAACAAACCACAGGCGGAAGGATGAAAACCCCACCTGCAGCCACAAAACACACAAAGGGTGATTTCACTGAAGATGGTCTGTTTTGTGACAACCAGGAGCGCATTTTCTCCTGGTCTGAATGAACTTGTCAAGCACAATGAAACCCCTTCCCCTAATTTGTCTACTTCTGTTTTATTGCCCTTCCAGTTGAACACATCAGATAAAGGCAAAGAAAACATTTGTCCCTGTGTAAGATCAGTTTATTTCTCTGATATTTTTCGTATTACTCATGCCAGATCACGCCTTTCCTCGCTACACAATGATAATGCTCAATAATGAATAATGAATGTGCCATAAATCCCATTGAAAGTCACTTAAGCTAGTCTGGGGAAAATAAAATATCCATGAGAGGAGATCAAGGGACATAACATTATTCCTTTTTGCTAGTCTCCTGTGCTTTAGGGATATGGTGCTTAAAGATCTGACATAACCTGTCAGAGAACAGCCTTATGCAAGTCAAAAATGAAGGCGGAGAAATGGGGCAAATCCTTAGCAAAGAAGGGGCTGAAAGGAAGACCACAAAGTCTTTGGGGGAAAAAAAATGAGACAACTGTTTCTGCCCGGTTTCGAACCGGGGACCTTTCGCGTGTGAGGCGAACGTGATAACCACTACACTACAGAAACCAGCTGGCAACTGAATTCTTCACAGCGGCTACAGCCCCTGGAATCAGGGTTGTACAAAGGCTGACTCCTTCCAGCTAGCTAATGCACATGCAGCAGTTTAAAGGGTGCCTCCCACAAAGGCTGCTTTATTTCACCCCCCATGTAAACATTCCCTTTCACTCTCACACGTGCAAGTAGCATGACTGGTAGGCAAAGACCAGAGTCCAGCCAGATCTGGGCACAGCCGTGACAACACCTAGATCTGGAAGAATGCTGGGGGCAAAAAGCTTTATAACACCTGTTGCTGACAAAATTGAAAGCAAATAAGTGTGAAACACCCGGGACACAGAGGACAAGTGTGACACCATTGGCAGACTCCGGTCGTCAAAGGAACAGGCCTTCAACCAAACCCGAACATGGTCATTGTGAAAACATCTTGTTTCTTCAGAAACAATGTACCTGTAGTCAGCGGCTTTGAAAAGCAACTGAACAGGTGTGCAAGATGCTAGACTCCTCCCAGAATCCAGGAAATACAGTTAAACAAGTTCCTGGCTTCAGCTGCCTTGAGACAAAGCCTTTGGGGTGGGGACCCTTCATTTCTAAAAAACCTCCTCAATGTCCAGGCGTGATACATGCAAACGCATGGGGAAAGAAAAATGCACACAGGATGAGTCTGAAAACTCCAGCATCCAGGTACACTTAGTATAAAGCAACCTTGAAGGTGTCTAACTTAAGGATCAACTCTGTAGAGCTGTCTTTAAATGGTAAAAGAGATGTACCCCACCGAGCGCTGCTGGGGTTAAAACTGAATATACAGGACTTTTAAAGATGGAAGCTTAAGAACTGAATTAGCTACGATTTCAGCTTCATGAAAAAACAAAGTGGATCATATTAGAAAATAAAATATTCTATTTTAATCCTCTCTGTTTTAAACTAGGGCTTTTGTGTGTGTGTGTGTGTGAAAGAGAGAGAGAGAGAGAGAGAGATCAATGGGAAAAACACTGCTGTACAGAATAAAACTCATTCCCTACATAGGTTAGTCTTCAACTAGACTGAAGAATACAAACTCATGGCTTTGGAAAAATAACATGGTAGTATAGGGGTTGACAGATACCGTTTTCTAGTCCCTATTTAACTTTTGCTAAACTAAAAGGGGCTTCAGTATTTAACCAAATTTACCACTTTCCCTTTATTTTCCATGTTGTTTTCGTGAATCAGAAGAAACGTCAATAAATCAATAACACAAATATTTTGTTATAGAAGATAAAATATGTTAAATATGCCTGCATTATTAAATCTCACTTTTCTGTAGTTTTTCGGTGCGTTCACTTGTTGGGGTTTGACAACAGTTTGTGTCTAATCAGTTTCATTCTTCCTCTGTAATAAACAGTTAGTTTAGTCGGATTTTCTCATCCTGAAACTACGCTTATAAAACATACATCAGGAGGGGAGCTCAATAACCCTTCATAAAAACATAGTTTAAATCATGCCATTTAATGGGTGTTCCCACAAGAACTGGATTAAACATTTTAGTCTGTTTCAAAGTAAAATTACCTTCAGCCTCCCTTTAAGCTTTCAGCAAACATAAATATGCTCTGAAATAGTTATAAAAATGAGAGAGTATAAAGGACACTGCCAATGCACATCCATATAAATCAAAGAGGTGTTTTTGGTTGTCTGAAATCCTTAACCTGTGTTAGGCCAAAGCCAGCCCTGGGACAAATCTACTGAAGTTGAGCCAGCAATTTGTTTCAAGCACTTAAAACAAAATAAAGCAACAGGCTTAACATATTCTTCAAACAATTGATTGCACCTATAATAAATGCACAGAAAAACAGAATAATCAACACACTTCGCCTTTTTCCATTCTGCAGAGTAGAAAAATCATATTTACTAATTTGGTTGCTGAACTTTTCATTGTGATTCAAATGATCCCTCAGCTGTTTGTAACCTCTCTAGAGCAATCCCCCTTTAATGATCAATCCAGTCCCCAGGAGACAAGATGACGGGGAATTGCCGCTGGTCTGTTTCTGCCATAGCTTAGACAGAAAAAGGAGATCTGAATATTGTCTTCTGATTGTGGGAGGGAGGTTACCACTCCTGGAGCTGGAACTGGCATCTCCCCTGTTTGCTTCCTTTAAAAAAGTAGGAAGATCATTCGAAACAGCCATTTATTTCCAGGGAGGAAATGGTTAAAACACCTTCCAGTAATTTCCCCCCCTAAAATAACTACTTTCGCCCAACGTGGGGCTCGAACCCACGACCCTGAGATTAAGAGTCTCATGCTCTACCGACTGAGCTAGCCGGGCTCTGTTGTGTCTGTTGATATGCAATCATATGGAATAGCCCTATAATGCTGTTTTCTCTTCAGTCAATTTCTGCTTTGTCAAATTTTTAGCCCTCTTCAGGTGTTTAGCTGCCTCAGGTAAACTTCTTTAGATTCAACAGGCTCCTTCTCCAGACTGATCCACTTCTGGGAACCCCCCTGAATGCCAAGCAACTGGATGGAAAGCTATAGACACAAAGAGCTGGGGGAATTAAGAGCGGAACATAAATAGGGCTACACTGGGTCAAAACAATGGCCCAGTTAACCCAGTAGCCTGTCTCTCCCAGTGCCTAGGTAGTGCTTCTACTATAGACTAGCCCTTGAGGAGAGGGCTCAACTATAGGGATGAGGGAAGCTCTCCCTTGTATAAGGGTGTAATATCTAAGCTCCCAATGAAGGTGTAAAAATAGAAGGGAAAAAAAATATAAAAACATTGGCCAAATCATTTACAACGCTGCTTTTCAAAATGGCTGGCTCTGTTTGAGCTGAAATACATTTCACAAGGTATTCCAGTCGCCGCTCTATTTGCGAACCTGTGCTTCACAGCAAAAATAAATAGAGGATGAGAAAAATCAAGGCACAACGATCAAAAGGTACCCTGAAGTAAAACAAATAATGTCTGTGACCTGGAACAAGTAAGAAAGCTGAAAAACCGTGTCCTCTGCATCACAAAAAGGACACAGCATAGACTCCAGAGTCAGGTGGTGCACAAACAGATTTGTGGCAATCGCCCCAAGAAGAATTCGCCACTGGAGATCCCCCCTCCTCTTTGCAACTGGAGGCTTGCACACAGTCCTCCAGGTTCGATGGATGGAGTCGGCCACCAGCAGATGTCTTCTGCATACTGAACTGGGATAGTCAACAAGCTCGGCTATCTGCAGAGCTAAGACAGCACCTACACGGGGGACGCACGCCCGCAGCCTACACGGACAAGCACCAACACCGGCACAAACACCGACGACAGCTCACTCCGTTGGGGGTTTTATCTCTACCCCGGGGTTTCACGCTCTGCCACTCTCTAGCAGTGTCTCCACCCAATTCTTAGCCTACACCTGTCCCTTATTCTGCCCCTGCCTCCAGCTGTTTGACCCGCCAATGCATTCATTTAGCCCCTTGATAGACTACATCATCACCCTGGCTCCCCCATGTGGGCGCCAGCCAGTCTGGTTCAGGTACCGGGGCTCTGCCCACTTGCTTTGATTCCAGCATCCCACCCCCATCATGGCAGGGTGGGGGAACTGCCTGAGCAGGGGCATGATCTGAGAGCTCTGGGACCATTCACTCAATTTCAGCCTGGTGCCCCCCACCTGGACCAAACTTGCGTGGACAGTGGAACAACCAGCACTGCCCCTCTTTGCCTTGGCGAGGGCTCCTGTCCCTCTCCCCCCATGAACTGGGCCCCAAAGCTCTTGCCTAGGTTGCTTGGGCCTTAATGCGCTCCTGCCTGTGCTTGATCCCTGCGAGGTGGGTTGGCTGGAGCGTGTAGCCGTTGTGTCCAGAGGGGTCTGGTTCCTGGTCCGACAGAGGAAGCTGAATCTGTCGTTTTTTTGTGCTGGGTCAAGAGCTGCTGCCTCCTCCACTGGGATCTGGGACCCAAAATCAGCCGCTGCTGCTCCCAGCGGGGTCTGCAATGGGGGAGACCTTCATTAAAGCCCCCTGTGGGCCCAGCCCAGGTGGGGATGTTCACTGGGCCCGAAAGAAATCAAGAGAAAGACTCTGCAGGCTGGTGGTTGGGGCACCCACCTGGGAGGGCCGAGTCCCCTTTTCAAGGATTCAGTAATGTCACAGGTTCAACAGAAGAGATTGAGACAGCCTCCCCTCTGCACATCAGATCATGTGGCCCAGTGGTTAGAGCACGGTCCTGTGAGCTGTGGGATACTCTGTTCCGATCCTGTCTCCTCAGAACCTGGCTCTCCCACATCAGGGTGACGGTGCTAACTAGTGGGCTGAGTTTAAGGGAGAAATCATCCCATGCTCCCCTGCTCTGGCTGCTTTGTGGGGCTCTAGGAACCTGCCTCATTGTCACACAAGCTTAGACAGCTGATTCCAAGAGATGGATTCCCAGGCCCAGCAGTGGCTTAGCAATCAGAGAGAGGTACCTAAATCGAGGCTGTGGGGAGGGCCTCAACTCCGTGAGAGGCAGGATTTAGACATACCCTGGTCCTTAGCATCTCTCATTGGCTATCATAAGTGGTTCCCTGCCTATAGGGTGACCCAATGCCCTGATTTTATAGGGACAGTCCTGATATTTGGGGTTTTGTCTTATATACAGGTGTCTATTACCCCCAGCCCCTAGCCTGATTTTTCACACTTGCTTCTGGTCACTTACCTGTCTAGCATGCTGACTTCTGTAAATCCCCTTCTTAGGTGCCTGTCTCTCCCCATGCATTGTACAGGGAGCTTGTCTGGCTAATTCAGGCTGTCTGGATCCCCGGGTTGGTTCAGTGATTTTCTAGACACCTAAAAGTCAGGTATTGCAACGCCACAGGTCCTTCAGCCGTCCAAGCCTCAGTGGCTGCCATATACCAGATCTTTGCCAGTTGCAGACCTGGTTGAAGCAGATGGCTTTAGTGCCCAGCTGCCTGGAGAGCTCCACGCCTCCATTCTGCTCAGAATATTCTGACATTCACCAAAAGCCCCAGCGATTTCCCACTGGCTGCCTGTAACAGCCTCTGGAGTTTCTGAACGGATCAGACGCAGCAATCCAAAGTTACTGCATCGCCTCCACGCGGACAAATGCCACCGAGCTGCGTGGAGGGCCTCACTGGTGTGGCCAAAAATAAATCCAGCTCTTAAACAGCACTTTTCAGCGCTCGGTCTTTCTGGTGCATTAAAGAACAGGTTATTATTACTCCTCTCCACAGCTGCTCCACCCAGGTTCAAAAAAATGCCTCCCCAGGCTCATTGATTCTTCCTTCGCAGGAGGCAGGTGAATGGGAAATGACAGCCAGAGGGGATTTCTGCTGCGGATGATGGATTTTCCCACACAGACACATAGAAGAGTCTGAAACCTCCCAGAGCTGGCACTTAGGGAAATAACATCTCAAAGAGGCTTCCCGGAGACCCACCCGAGTCCTTTAAGGACCCCTTTTTATTCATTATTCACAACAAGGGACACTGAGAGTTTGAGAGACTAAGTCCTGCTTTATCATTTCAAAGTAAGAAATACAAGCTAAACCCACCTCCCCAGCCAGTGCCCAGAGCCCAGCGCAGCACCGTGCGTTTCTGCCCCAGGCCAACACAGCGCTGTTCCCAGCTCCCGCGGGCACCAGGGAAAGAGAAACAATTTAAAGCTGGTGGAAAAGTGTGGACAATCTGCGAGACACGCCGGGATCCAGTCACAAAATGAACTGTTCTGAGAGAAGAAAACCCAGTGACCGCAGGTTCAAGGGTTGCAGTGTGGGACAAGTGGGACATCTGCACCCAGGCCATGGCAATGGATGGGAGGGGATAACGAGCTGAAATGTCAGGGTCCTCCTTTTCCTTTGGCCTCTGATGGGGGTCAGCTTGGCTTCAAGGGTGTTCAGACCTCTTGACTTCTCCAACGTCCTTCTTGTCTTTGCCCAGCCTCGTCCTCTCAGTGATGAGGAGACGCTGTCTCTCCCCATCTCATTCCTCTTGGGGCATCAGTTGTAACCTTTGAGATTTCCAGGACGTTTTCCATTGGCACTGGTCAGACAATTCTTCTCTCCAGCACTGCTGCAGCGAGTTCAGAGTTCTCAGCCTCAGCTGTCTGGCTCTCAAGAGCAAAATCTGCAGTTTCCCAGCTCTGTCCCCTCCTGACTGTATCTCACAAGGCTGCAGGGATCAGGCAGTAACTTCCTTCTCCATTTCAGTCTCTGCTCCTCAGTGTATAAATCTAGCGCGCCCCCTCAGAGTTTGCACTGATAATTTCTGTTGTTCAAGAACATGAAAATCTCATGACAAGGGGTAATGGTGAAACTAAAACAGGAGAGACCTATTTTGGCAAACAATCCTTTATCTCATGACGTTCCCAATACATCTGAGCTACATCCCGTTAAACTAAACTAATAGCAAAGTATGTGACCAAACGGACTTCTGAAAAGAAAGAAAAAACCATGACACCGGATGGGCTACAAAACACTTCCATGCTCATAAATGTGAAATCACAGAGAATCTTCAGATTTACAATCAGGAGAACAAATTATTCATTTCTTCTGACCTGACTAAACCTGCTTCACTCGGTGCCTCCTCGCTATTTGGTTGTGTTAGCTACAAAATGTTAGCATCCTCCTAATGAAACAGAAAAAAAACAAAAAAACAAAAGCTTCCCATCTACAAACGAACTGGAGCTGGCAGGAAAATAGCCCAGAAGGCACTTTACCAACAGGTGAAAACAGGGACTGATGCTCAGACGTACTTTGGGGTTCATTTGAATCTCTCCCACCCCGGTCGGTGACACTTTCACCTCCAGCCCTCAGGGGTCTGATTTAGGAGAAAAGAAATCGAAGTGCCTTTCCTAAGCATGGAGAGCCAAGGACACTGTGGCAAGTGACACTTTGGGAGGTGGTGGGGGAGAATGGGGAGAGGATAAAACTCCCCGAGGCTTGGACAGAGGCAGCTGTGTCAAAGGTGGAGCATGATGGAGGATGGAGGGAATAACACCACCACCAAACCCAAAGCACCATGTTCCCTATCCCTCCAGCAACTTTTGTAGAACCCATTTAACTCTGATCTATTAGAGAGAAAACGTACCCAAAAATGTTTTTAAAAATGCTGCTCAGCATGGCCTGGGTCGAGGTGAGACTATCTGGGAGTGAGAGAATTTAATCTCAAAGGGGGAACTAAGTGACTAATGATCGCTCTGCTAACGGGTGGGCAGAATAAATGAAATGCTCAAGGTCAGCCTAGATTAGGAAGAGTGGTGGAGGGGCAGAGGAGACATGTTAGCTAATCCAGACCATGTTTCCCACCATAGACAGACCCATGGAGGCTGATGCTGCGGGGGCAGAGGTGGGGTCCCCGGGCCTTTCACTCTCCCACAAAAGGCCCTGTGGAAATCAGTCTTTCTCCGAGGTGTTCTCTGAATGCAGAGGGGGCTAGGAGAAGGGGCAGAGGGGGGTGAGTGATCAAAGCCAGCATCTCTGTACCCCTGTGCTCTCCCTCTCCGCTTATCCCATGATCCCCACACCTGATAGCCCCAGCACCCAGCTCCCTCTGCTTCCCAGCTCCACCAGCCCCAACCAGTCAATTCCCAGTGTCCTCCCCAAGCCCATCTTTCTGGTTCCTTCTCATTTGCTCCCCCAGAACCCAGCGCCCTGGGAGAATCGGGATGGGAGGAGTCATCAGCCTCAGGAGCACTTGCCCTGCAGGGAACAGCTCCAGATAAAGGGGGGAGCCCAATCCAAGGGCTTGTGGAAGATGGAGGACGGGGATGGGGGTCTAGAGTGAAGGTGGGGCCTGGCCCCAGTGTCCTTCTCCTCATCTCCATGGAAGGGGGAGCCCATCTGAGAAGGGATGGGGGGAACTTCAGCAGGCAGAGGGAGCGTCAGGAGGACTTTCTATCTCTCCCTTCCCTGCACGTGGCCAGAGCTGCAGCAGGGAGGGGAGGCTGATCGGGTTTGCTTAGCCCAGGCAGAGCCAGAGGGTCACCGACCAGCTGCTGCTGTGTCCTCATCCCAGCGATGGGCAGCTGGATCCTTGGGAGCACATGCCCCTGCTGTGTGTGGGAATTAGGGAATGGATTTGTTCCTATGGCCAGCCCTAGTCAGGGCCCTGAGAGAATTTCCCTCCTGTGTAGAGTCTCCTCTGATGACCACCATGGTGATTTGCCTTACCAGGGGCATCTCGGAGGTTTCTTCCCTGCGTAGATTTGCTGCTGCTGGGTACTGCGGGAGCCCTGACTGAAGCTGGCCCCATATCCAGGGTCTCTCTCTCTCTCATGGGATCTCCAATATTGAATAAGCTTTGAGTTGTTATTGAAGCTTTTCCCACAGGCCAAGCATTTATGGGATTTTTCTATTTTGTGGATTGTCTGATGTGTAAGAAGGGCTGATCTCTGAGTGAAACCTTCCCCACAGTCAAGACACTTCTAGGGTCTTTCCCCCATGCAGGTCTCCTGCTGAGTTCTAAGGGTTGGCTTCCTATGCAAACATTTCCCATTTATAGGGTCTCTCCCCCATGTGGATTCCCTGATGCTTAGTAAGGTTTGAGCTGTGACTGAAGCTTTTCCCACAGTTCAAGCATTTATAGGGTTTCTCTCCGGTGTGGATTCTCTGATGCGTAATAACGGCTGAACTGACATTGAAACTTTTCCCACAGTCCAAGCACTTATAGGGTTTATCCCCCGTGTGGGTTCTCTGATGTGTAATAAGGTTTGAGCTCTGACTGAAGCTTTTCCCGCAGTCCAGGCACGTATGGGGTTTCTCTCCCGTGTGGGTTCTCTGATGTGCAATAAGAGCCGATCTCAGGTTGAAACATTTGCCACAGTCGAGGCATTTATAGGGTCTCTCTCCCGTGTGGGTTCTCCCATGTTTAATAAGGGATGAGCTGTCGCTAAAGCTTTTCCCGCACACAAGGCAGTTATAGGGTCGCTCTCCCGTGTGGGTTCTCCGATGCTTAGTGAGGCTTGAGCTCTGACTGAAGCTTTTCCCGCAGTCCAAGCATTTATAAGGTTTCTCGCCCGTGTGGATTCTCTGATGTCTAATAACAGCCGATCTCACATTGAAACTTTTCCCACAGTCCAGGCACTGGTAGGGTTTCTCCCCCGTGTGCGTCCTTTGATGTGCAACGAGGGCTGATCGCACATTGAAACTTTTCCCACACTCGAGGCAGTTATAGGGCCTTTCTCCTGTGTGCAGTCTCTGATGTGTGATAAGATGTGAGCTCTGACGGAAACTTTTCCCGCAGTTCAAGCATTTATAGGGTTTCTCACCTGTGTGGTTTTTCCAATGTGTAATAAGGTTTGTTCTCACACTGAATCCTTTCCCACAGTTGAGGCATTGGTAGGGTTTCTCTTGCTTGTAATTTAGTGACTGGGCTGTGGTTTCCTTAGCATCCTTGCACCCACCCCCACATTGAATGGATTCATCTACTTTCTTCCTCGGCTGCTTTCCCAGCTGCCTCTCTGACCTGCCCTGATTTTCACAAGCTTTTCCCTGTTCCGAGCACTGGGAAAAATTCCCTTCAGGTCCTCTCAAAAAGGCCCTCTCTGGTTCCACCTGCTCAGGACCTTCCAGCTGTGGATTCACCTCCTTGCTCTCACTCAGAATTTCACCACCTGTTGGGGGAGAGCAAATATCAAGAAAGGAGCCACTGCTCATGCTGGGGAGAAAGGACAGAAAGGGGAACAGCAATGAGGGGAGAAATCAACATGATAAATGTTGGGGAGACAGAGAAATTGGATTTTGCCTCCACATTCCTTCCAAACAGTCCCAGGAAGTAAAATTAGGGAGAAAACTGCACGCAGCAAACAGGACGGGTGGGAAGCCGAGAGTAATATCTGACATGATGACACATAACCTGTTCATTACAGCCATGACCTGGGTGAGGATGCAGAGGTGGGGAGCTCACTTACTCACAACACTTGTTTGGGAGTCTCAACTTTTTCCTTCACTCACCGCACAGCTTCTGTGGCAGTTTTACTGACTCCTCACCTGTGTGGGTGACTCTCAGGATCTCCCTTTTCTCAGAGGCCTGGAGATCTGGGACCCACGGCTCTTCCCCTCGTTCCAGCCGGGTGATCAGGTCAGGTTTGGGAACAGGAAATCCTGCTCAGGGGGTGAAATCAGACAAGATCAGGGTGCGTGGAGTACTGGTAGAGTATTTGTCACAAAAACCATTCCCTGACCCCGTACTGTGCTGGGAGGGGTGTGGAATTTGAACACCTGGGAGCGTGGTCTCTGAGTCCCCTTAGGAGAGGCAGACATTGGGGGTGGGAGACCATCCCTTCACAAGGAGTTTCCAGGATTGGCGCACTCTGGGGGATTTGCTGCTGCAGACACAGGTCGGGTGTTAAACCCTCGCCTATATTTAAAGCTCCTGCGTCCAGAGCCCTCCCCGTCAATGGAGCAAGTCTTGGGAAAGGAGAAGAACAGGAACTCTGCACGTGAGTTTGAGTTAATAAGACAGGACAATACACGGCTTCTGCTCCCTTGAAAACTGGAGGGATGGCATGTCCATTAGGTTTATGACTCCCTAACCCCTTTGCAGGGGTATGAGATGAAAATCTCCCTCACGCTCAATCTGTGGACTATGCAACCCATTCCCCTCCAATGTAACTGACCAGGGAAGAACCTGACCAGATTTGGAAATGCAGACCCCACGGCTTCTAAGAACTGAGGGCACGGGAAACCCTTACCAAGCGAGGTCACCATCTCGTAATTCTCCTGCATGACGTCCCTGTAGAGGGCTCTCTGAGTGGGGTCCAACAGAGACCCCTGCCCCTGGGTGAAATACACGGCCACCTCCTCGAAGGTCACCGGCATCTGAAACAACAAAAGTCTCCGCTGAGCACCTGCTGCCCCAGCCACAATCCAGTCATACAAAAGGAGAGCCAAAAAAAAAAAGAAGCCCGGGAAAGGCCAGAATAGCAAAATCCCACCCTCACCCTGCTTAGAGCAGCCAGGAGGCTTCAGGGGATGGGGAGAATGTGAGAGCTCCTTGTCCCTCCCAGCAATTGGAAGAGGGCAGGGTCTTCTCATTTGCCACACACCTACTAGCCACCAGCTGACAGAGGAAACAGAGCTCCAAGCAGGGAACAGGGACAGGAATTCCAACAGCTTCCTTTCCATATTTGATGAAAAAACAGATGATAGTTTCATCATATACACTCTTTCCATTCCACTAGAATTTCACGAGGATGTTTAACAGAAGCTACTGAAGCTAGATATTTTTAAATGAGCAGGTCCTGATAATTTGCATCCAAGAGTTTTAAAAGAGCTGGCTGAGGAGCTTGCTGGACCATCAATGCTGATTTTTAATAAGTCTTTGAGCACTGATAAAGCTCCAGAAGACTGGAAGAAAACTAATGTGCCAATTTTAAAAAAGGGTAAACAGGATGATTAATTATAATTATAGGCCTGTCAGCCTGACATTGAGCCCAGGTAAGATAATGGAGGAACTGATATAGGATTTGATTAATAAAGAATTAAATAAGGATAATGTAATTAATGCAATTCAACATGGGTTTATGGAAAATAGATTCTGTCAAACTGACGATGTCTTTTTAGATGAGATCACAAACTTGGTTGACGTAATATACTTAGACTTCTGCAAGATGTTTCACTTGGTACCACATGACATTTTGATTCAGAAACTCAAAGGTTATACAATTAACATGGCACACATTAAATGGATTAAAAACTGGCTAACTGATAGGTCTCAAAATATAATTTTAAATGGGAAATCAACATCAAGAGGGTGTTTCCAGTGAGGTCCTACAGGGACTGGTTCTTCGCCCTATGCTATTTAACATTATAAAGAAGTGACCTGGAAGAAAATAATCACTGATAAAGTTTGCAGATGAGACAAAAATTGGGGGATTGGTAAATAATGAAGTAGACAGGTCACTGATTCAGAGCAAGTTGGATCACTTGGTAAATGGTGTGCAAGCAAAAAATATGCATTTGAATATGGCTAAATGTAAATGTATACATCTAGGAACAGAGACTGTAGGCCACACTTCCATGATGTGAGATGCTGTCCTGGGAAAGAGTGACTCCACACAAGATTTGGGGGTCATGGTGGATAATCTACTGAACATGAGCTCCCAATGTGACTCTGTGGTCAAAAAAGCTAGTGCAATCATGGGATATATAAGCAGAGGAATCTTATGTAGGAGTTGAGGTTATTTTACCTCTGTATTTGTCACTGGTGCGAGCGCTGCTAGAACAGTGTCCAGTTCTGGTACCAACAATTCAAAAAGGATGTTGATAAATTCCAGAGGGTTCAGAGAAGAGCCAGGACAATGATCAAAGGAATAGAAAATCTGCTTTATAGTGATAGACTCAAGGAGCTCAATGTATTTAGTTTAACCAAGAAAAAGTTAAGGGGTAAGTTGATTACAGTCTACAAGTCCCTACACAGGGAACAAACGTTTAATAATGGACTCATCAATCTAGCAGAGAAAGATATATCACAATCCAATGGCTGGAAGCTGAAGCTAGACAAATTCAGACTGGAAACAAAGTGTACATTTATCATGGGCAGAGTAATTAACTACTGGAAAATTTCCCAAGTCTCTGTCCACTGACAATTTTTCAATCAAGATTGGACGTTATTCTAAAAGATCTGTTCTAGGAATTATTTTGGGAAAGTTACCTGGCCTGGGTTATACCACGGGTCAGACTAGATGGTCAAAATGGTCTCTTAGAATCATAGAAGATATGGGTTGGAAGGGACCCCAGGAGGTCATCTAGTTCAACCCCCTGTTCAAAGCAGGACCAACCCCAACTACGTCATCCCTTCAGGCCCTGGAATCTATGGACCTATCAATATTTCACAGTGGATTCAGGTTCCAGCACTGAGAGACTGATCAGTTTTCCAGGCCCTGTCCATTTCCTTTTTCAGAAATGGGGGAATTTCCACCCCCTGCCACTGAGTCTGTTCAGAAAATCAGGCCCAGGTTGAATATATCCCAGCAGATTTATTACACCCTGTCCCCCTCACGGCCTCACCCCGTGTGTTTCCTGCCTCTCCCCCTTTAAATCAATTCCATGCCCCCACATCTCCCTGAAAATCCCCTACCTGAGCTGGCTCCGCCACGGCCATTTCCCTGCCCTGTCCTCTAGGATAATGGGATGACCTGCAGCGAAAAGTGGAAATGATTCTTCAGCCTGACAGGGTGAGCAGGGCGAATGGAGAGGTTTCAGAAGAAGTTTTTGTCCATTTCCCTCCAGACAGACTGTGCCAAGCTGGCGAAAACCCTAAGTCACTTTATTACAAAACAGACTCATCCTCTCCCAGCTGGGCTGAACAGCCTGAGACACTTTTAAAGCCTCCCAGTAACAGATCGTCTGACCCAAACAGGAGAAAAGAGCAGAATCCCAGGAGCTGCTTTGGTGGATTCCCCCTAATGTTGTCCCCGAGGGCAGTGCATCCCCCCAGCGCAGTGACACACCAGAGGCAGGAACTGGCTTTTCCTTTGTCAGCCCCTCACCTTGTTTCCAGGAAAGTCAATCTGCTTAGGGGACCGATTGTGGGCAGGTTTGGGAGCTGTGAACCTCTCCTATTGCTCCCGCTGCCCCTTTCCATCTCTCCACTCTCCCTTTCTGTCTCCTTCCCTTTCTGCCTGGGGGAACTGGTTTCTCCCCTGTTCCCCTGGGCGTTTGCTCCCCAGCAGAGAGATCAGCTCCTCTTTCCTCTGTGAGCCTGGATGTGTCATTGAGGGCAGCCACTCTGGGACGTCCAGACACACGCTGCCCGTCTACTACAAACTCACCAGCAGGTCCCTGAAAGGGGCCCTTTGTGGACAGTCACTTTCCTGCCCTTCCCCAGCCCTTTCCCCTGGGCAATAACCGGAGCTCTCTGGGGGCAGCAGCTAATGGCTGACCCCCCCCCTCGCAGGCCTAGGGAGAGTCAGGGAGATGCTGATTTATTTCACCCCCTAGACGTTTGCCAGCAAAGACTCCGGTCTGACACCGGCGTGGCTGCGCTCCGAATCCTGCACAGATGGCCGGCCAGGAACCAGGAACCCGACATTCAGGAACCAGGCCCCGGGATCATGCCTTTGTCCTTAGGATAATAAATGGGGAGCGGGGTCTGGGGGGGGGGGGCTGTGCCTGGATCTTTGCCTTGTACTTCGGAGGGGTCAATCCCCGGGCCGCCCACCCCCAGTGTTTGCTGGACCCGGTCCCGGGGGGGAAAAGATCCCCTCTGGCTGCTGAGCGGGGCCGCCCCTTTGCTACCCCGCGGCCCTTGTATCTCCCCCGCCGACCCCGGCCCCAGGTCTCCCCCTGCCCCGGCCAGGCTCCTCCTGCTCCCACATCCTCGCGCAGCCTCCCCACCCCGCATCCCCCCTCCTCCAGCCCCATAACCCCTGACTCCCCTCCTCCCCCCGCCCCTGCCCCCCGATCCCCTCCGCTCCCCCCTGCGAACAAAGGCGGCGGGCGGCCCGGGGGCGGGTCTCTCCTACCTTCCCTCCGGGCCGGGCCGGGGGCTCTGCCCCGGGAGAGGCTCCGGGCGGGGCGCGGCGGGTGTCACAGCCCGGCCCGGCCCGCGCGGGGAGCCGGACCCAGCGCCCCCGGCCGCCGCCGCCAGCGTCTGGTTCAGTCACTTCCTGCCGCCGGGACCGAGCGACCCCGGGATCGCCCCAGCGCCGCGTCCCCGCCGCTCCCGGGCCCTAGCGGTCGAGGCAGCCGCCCTGCCCCGGCCCTGCCTCCGTCCGGGGGCCTCCCCTGCCCTAGACACGCCGGCGGCTTCTCTCGGCATCGGAGGGCCCGGTGCACGGATCAGCCGCAGGACCAATGGAGGGTGGAGCGGAGACCCCACCCCAGGGAAGGGGATTTCCACGGAGACGGGGGATTGTCCCCACTGTCAACAGGACACGAGCGATGGGGTCCTGGCCCTAGGGGGGCTGCCCGGACACGTTTCTTGGTGAGGCCAACTCTGTGCCATTCCCCCCGGTACGAAACTGGGACAGGTGCAGCTTGCCAGAGCTGGTCTCCTGTGTGCACAGCACGCTCACTGGCTAGCAGCCGTGGGCCAGAACTGTAAACTCTGCTCCCCACGCTCCGCTCATGGAGCTCTGTGCCAGGCCACCAGCTTCCTGGAGTTATCTGGAGGGCCGGATTAACCCATCCTTGAGCCTGAACCCCTTCGTGTCCAGCCATCCCACCTCCGGGGCACCAAAGGAACGTTTACATTGAAAACGTAGGCACCGAGTGAGTTTAGGTGCCTAAATGGTTTGACAGGAGTTTTAGGAATAGCTGTGGAGCCACCTGGGACTTAGGCCCCTAACCCCAAATTTAGATGTCTTAAGTACTTTTGTGAGTCTCGCCTGAAGTCTCTATAAAGTGTAGTGTGTGCACCCGGCTTCTTCAGAAAACCGTCTACATCCTCCTTCCTCCCTCCGTCTCAAAACACTTCTCAGGGCTGCCAGCAAAACCCTTGCTCACAGCAGATACACGAGCATGGTGTAGATATTACTTAGTCCTGCCATGAGTGCAGGGGACTAGATTAGATGACCTCCCGAGGTCCCTTCCAGCCTGTGAGTCTATGCTCTTGTACTGATCTGTCACTGATGTCACAGGATGGTCTTAAGCAGATACATTTATAACATTTTCCCCCCTTGAGCTCTGATCCACTCCTCTCTCAGGTGAGTAAAGAGGGACCGACTTGCCATGTGGTTTGCCTACATACAGCTTCAGGGGGAAAATAACCCTAAACAGAGCAGGTCTAGAACATGCAGGCACATCCTATTATTGGATGTTTCTGGGCCAGGAGATCAGCACATGGGCTGAGACCCAGCATGGCAATGTGTTAAGTGAGCTGAACATATTTTTAATGCAGTGGTGCGGCCTCTCAAACTGTCCTCTCACATCTATGGGACTATCACAGCCATGGACTCATTAATATCACCGTCCAATGTAAGAAAGATCTCAGAAACAATGATGTATTTGTGAGTTACATTCCCCAGGGAACATAGTTAGTAAAAGATAAGGTTTATATGAGGTTTGGTTGGTGAGCAGGTAGAGGCTGAGATGAAAGAGGAATCTTACAGTTAATGCAACAGATATGTGGATCAATTGGTAAATTCTATAGGGGCAAGAACACTAACACTTACTATACATCGCTTATAGAGGGGATCCCTGTCCAACCAGGCCAACACCCTCTACATGCACAGCGAGATCTACCATGACACTACCAGGCCTTCATTCTCCTGCTCATGCCAGATGTCCTGACCAGCACAGGACAGAGAGAAGGGGCAAGATCACCTCAAATTTCAACCTTAAACCATTTATTGAAATTTTGTCAGACCAAAATGGAGACCTGTGAAATATTGCAGAAGCTTTTCAACACAGGGCAACATCAGGGAAGTTAGATTGAGGGCTCCACTGCTTAACATTTTCTCTTTGGACTTGGAAAATTAAATGTGGGATACCCCTAGACAATACAAAACTTTTAAAAAGTTTTCTGGACACATCAAAGGCCTGATGAATAATAGTGATTTTGGGAAGGACTGCAATATTCTATGCTTGCCATGACTGCTATGGTCATAACTAAGACAACTTTACTTCTGAACAAAAGCATCCATTGCAGGGATTTATGATGCTGGAACTTATATGCATTAACTTCGCACTTTTAATGTCACATCATGTAGAAAAATTCTTAATAAGGGAAATTGAGGGGGGACAGCTTCTGTTAATTCTTTTAGTTTAAATGTTGTTTTTGTTTTTATAAATTTCCATGACCCCCGCATGAATGGGGAGTTGCAGACATTCAGATACAAATACCTCTGCTGGGAAGGAGAAGTGTTAGCAATCAGTATCAAAGAAATCAGGAAATGAGAAATTCCAGAGGGGTAGCTGTGTTCCTCTGTATACAGCAAAAACGATGGACTCCTGTTGTTTTTAGATAAATCAGGAAATCAGCCTTGAAGTCATATGATCCCCAAGAATAGACCTGTGTAAAAAGAATAAAAATGTAGGATAAAAAACTCGTACTGCAATACCAACAGAAAGTGTTACGCTAGAAACACTGTGAGATGTGAATACTGAAGCTACTAGGAACTATTCATATTTTCAATGATTATTTGCTCTGAAAATATAAATCAATTAACACAATGGCATCCATCTGCACAATATTAATGAAGGTAAATGATGAAGTTCTAAGACTCGTAAAAACATTTTTAAAAGTAGCCAATGTAAAGGCATGAAACTCCATTGAC
This sequence comes from Mesoclemmys tuberculata, assembly GCA_007922155.1. NCBI lineage: Eukaryota > Metazoa > Chordata > Testudines > Chelidae > Mesoclemmys > Mesoclemmys tuberculata. The sequence goes on from ML676955.1 coordinate 2,106,969, forward strand.
AGCGAATTACAAAAAAAAAAAAAAAAAAACCCAAAACCCCAGTCAAACTCAGGTAATCAGAACAACTGCTAAGACAAACTTGTGAATGGCTAGGAGGCTTTAGCAGACACATAAACTGACAAGGGATTCTTTTAAACACTAAAATCATGTCTGACAATTACAATTTTTGGTGGTGGATGTATGTAAAATATTTCACTGGATCAAGTCTCCTTTCGCAGCTCAATACACCATGTCCAATAAGAACTTCCTTGTCTTAGCATTAGGATGCTAAACTGGGTTGCAATTTTCTTCACGGCAAAGTTCTTTGATCCACTTGTGTCTCTTGAAGCTGGTCAAACCGGTTTCTGCAGCTCGCTAATTTGCAAAGGCTTATATGGTTAATAGTCCTGGCCATTTGCTGAGGCTTTTTTTTCCGGTGTTTGGGTGTTTGCGTTTCTCAGAAGTGTCCTGACCACCAGACTGTTGACTTACCCCAACATCAGCAACCAGTAAACCTCTCCACAGAACTCAGAGCATATGGTATTTGCAGACCATTACAGGGAGCTTCAAATCCATCACACACTTCCTTTTGCTTTGGCCTCTTTATTTCCCCTGCTCTCTCACTCTGTATTTCTCTCACTCATTTCTTCTACTTTCCCACCCCATCCCAGAAGCCCCTCCTCTCCCTTCCATCCATTAGGGACCTTCACACAAGCTCATCCCCTGCACAGTTCCCACACCACAATTAAGGTCCTTCACTAAAGTTCCTCCACCCTCCATATACAAGCACTGCCAATTTAACTAGGCCCCTCACCCTCCATCTCTCTCTACTTCCAACTAAGTCCTTCCTCATCTATTAGTAGCCCCTTCCCTCCTTTGAGCCCCCTGCCCCTCCACACAAGCTCTGCCCCTCCATTAGGCCTCTCCCATTCCAGTAGACCTCCCCCCCCAGATGTGGAGAAGGGATTCCCCCAGATATCTTCCAGGCCAGCCAGATGGGGTGAAACAATCCTACTCTCCATTGCAGGCACCAGACTGACTACAGGGTGTGGGGCACAGAGCATCTCCCACCCGCTTCCGAGTGTGAAAGATCCAGGAGAGACGGGTACTCAGCTAGTTCTGCTCCAGCACTATGTGGTGGAACCTGCTCTCACCTGTGGAGGTGGGTCAGCCTATATTGAACCCTGATCCCCGGGCCCACTGGGGATAGAAGTTGGCAGCGCCTTCATGGAGTTGTGAGCACAGATGTAATACTGACACGCTTGTTTCTTCTGTGGCAAGGAGACCTTGGCACGTGAGTATTTGCAGTGTGTCAGGTTGCAGCCCCTTTTCTGTCTCCTCCAGCACCTCCTGCTCAGGTCCCCGCTGCACTTTCCCCTACACCTCTTTATTTGTTCACCCCCTCTGTGATGCCATGCAATTTCAGGGCCCTTCTCCTTGATTTAGCTAAGATGGCTGTCATTCCAACAAGGACAAGACGCATGGGTGCTCTCTGGACTTCCCTGCTTGGCAACCGCCTCTGGATCCGATTCTGAATCTAAACGCTCCTCCTGTTTTCTCATTTCTTGGCCCGCCTAGATTCAGTGGATTCCTGTTTCTCTCTCCCCCCGTGGAAGGGCTCAGTGGATGGCTCCCCTTTGGTGGGGACCTGCCTTGGACACGGGGATCAACACCAAGTGGGGAGAGCTGCTGTCATCTGGGGCGGATGGGGAGCCCCGGCGGGCCAGCCTCTGCCACGCCCTGGCCACGTGGCTCACCAAGTTCACAAGCCAGCGACTCCTTCAGCAGGGACTTTGGCGGTTCATGGAGTCCCCCGACGGCGACCCCGTCCGTGGGTGAGAGGGAGACCCTGGCGCTTCTGGCCACGGGGCCCCCCAGAGACTGTCACCAGCCAGCGAGCCCCCGACAGCTCTTTTGCTCTCGCGGCCCCACAATGCCCTCGTCAGCCCGCCCCAGGGCTCACCACGGGGCCCCAGGGCTCACCACGGGGCCCCAGGGCTCACCACGGGGCCCCAGGGCTCACCACGGGGCCCAGGCAGGCGGCTCCGCAAGGCTGGGACCCCAGGAGCTGCCTCTGGCCTCCCCTCCCGCAAGCCCTGCCTCTGACCCCCCCCCCCCAGCTGCCTCCAGCCTCCCCTGCCTCTGACCCCCACCCCCTGCTGGGGCTGCCTCTCTTCTGACCTTCCCCCCCTTCACTGCCCCCCGTTGGTCATGGGCTCAGTGGCTCCGCCCACTCAGCGGAGGGCGGGGCCTAAACCCGCCCCACCCAGAGACCCTCCAGTCCTTTGACCATCGAGACTAGAGGCTGGCCAGAGCCAGAGCGTCGTCACCCTCCCGCCGAGAGACCATAGAGAAAAGGGACTAGCGCGTCACAACTCGTCACTTCCGGGTTTTTCTAAAAACTCCACAGCGGGGCGGGGTTGCAGGGCCGGATCCCCGCAGGCCCCGCGTATGGGGGGAGGGATTCGCACCATAGAGAGCGAGGCGCGTGCATGCGGCTAGAGCATCTCGCGGGGCCCTGCCGCGCAAATAACCATAGAGGGCCCGGGGGGGGTGTCGCCGGCACTTCCGGTCAAATGACTTTATCTACCATAGAGAACGGAGGGAGGAAAGGACCGTCTCGCGGGCGCTTCCCCTCAAACGACCGTTCCAGTGAGAGAGCGTCTCCTCGGGACTTCCGGTCACATGATCACGCCTCAACGCGTGGAGGCCGGGCGGGTGATAGACTTTCGCAACCACTTCCGGTGGGAGGGGAGTCCCGCACCATAGAGAGGAGCGGTGGGCGGAGAGGCTAGAGCGTCCTTCGCAACACTTCGCTGGGCCGGGGGCAGCTGGGCTGAGGCCTGGGGGAGCAGGAGGCTCCAGGGGCTCCGAGTCCTGAGAGGGGCGGGGCCCTGGTGGGGGGAGGGGGTAGCTCAGGGCCCCCTCGGTGCCTGGGATAGAGGGAGGCCTAGGCCTGTTGGGGAGGGGCTCAGGCCCCATTGGGGGG
>ML676955.1:2109946-2184085 GCA_007922155.1 Mesoclemmys tuberculata
GGGGTTCAGGACCCTGTGGGGGGAGGGGCTCAGGCCCCATTGGGGGGGGCCCAAGAGCCTGTGGGGGAGGGCCCAGGACCCACTGAAGGGGCTCAGAGCAGGGGGTTCAGGACTCCGGGTGGGGAGCTCAAGACCCTAGGGGGAAACTGAGGGCAGGGTCTGCAGGCCCAGAGGGCCCATGGCGGCTGGGGAAGGCGGCTCCATGGGGTGCCCGGGCGGGCAGCCGAACGTGGTGGAGACGCTGCAGGAGGAGGCCGTCTGCGCCATCTGCCTCGACTACTTCACCGACCCCGTCTCCATCGGGTGCGGTCACAACTTCTGCCGGGTCTGCATCACCCAGCTCTGGGGAGGCGAGGAGGAGGGCGAATGCCAGGCAGGGTACGAGGCCCCGGGGGGCGACGGGGGGATGGGTGGCGATGAGGATGACGTGGAAGAGCTGGACAATGACGACAACGTAGATTATGACGAGGAGGAGGAGGATGGGGATGGGGAAGATGGGGCTGAAGAGGAAGATGATATGTGGAGCGAGGAGGACGAGGACGGTGACCTCTGGGACGACCCAATAGTGGATGACATGTGGGGAGAGGAGGTGGTAGATGAGCTCTATTTTGAGGAGGAGGATTATGATGAAGAGGTGATGGAGGATGAGGACCTGGAGGAGGAGGAAGAGCCGCCATTGCCACCACCTCCGCCAGCAGCAGTGGCCGCACGGCCTCGACATCCCCCAACCTTCACCTGCCCCCAGTGTCGCAAGACTTTCCCCCAGAGGAACTTCCGGCCCAACTTTCAGCTGGCCAGTATGGTGCACATCATCCGACAGATGCACCCACACCCCCAGCGGCTCGTGTCGCCGGCCGCTGGGACCTCAGCATCTGGGAGGTCTGGGGGTGCAGCAGCAGCTGCGGCGGCAGGGGGGCTGGAGAAACGAGCCCTGTGTGAGAAACATCAGGAACCACTCAAGCTCTTCTGCGAGGTGGATGAGCAGGCTATCTGCGTGGTGTGCAGGGAATCCCGGAGCCACAAGCACCACAGCGTCGTCCCGCTGGAGGAGATGGTACAAGATTACAAGGTACAAGGCAGCTTTGTTTGTGGTAAGGCTAGCTAAAGGCTGGTGGCTTGGGTTGAGTTGAATTGGTTGCTGGCTGATGGTTGTTGGGGGTTGTTTGGCTGAGAGGTGTTGGCTTGATCGGGTGGTTTGAGTAGGGGCGATTGTCTCAGCTTGGTTTGCAGAGGGAGTGGGTTAGCAGCAATGGATTTGGTAAAGCTAATTAGTGGCTGAAGTTATTGTGTTGATTTGGTGGGGGCGGGGGTTGGGTTCAGTTGGTGGCTGATGATGGTAGTGGGGTCATCAAATGGTTGACTGGGAGTTGTTGGCTTGACCATGTATACATGCAGCTGCTGTGGTGGGGAGTTTGATTTGCCGTGGGATGGGCTTGGTGCCATATTGGGTTGTTTGGTAAAGCTGGTTAGAGGCTGCTGGTGCTGGATTGAATTGGTGTCTGTTGGGATGGGTTTGATGGGAGCAGTTTGGCTGTTCTCCAGCTCCCACAGGTGTGTTTTCTAGGCCCTTCTTGGGTCAGATGCAGCTTACACTGTAAGGCTGTCACTCGTGGGAGGTACCATTCCCTGGAGTAGGTGCTGCTGTGTGTAGGTACAGGACACTTACCTCCTCCTCCCCTCCCCCGCTCCCCCGCCCAGTGAAGCTGAGTGCAGGCTATAATATTAGGTCTGACAACGTGATGGGAGACAAAAAGCAGCGAGACTGGGATGGGCTGGAAGATCAGAGCAATAGGACCAGCAGTTACTCAGGCCTCAAGCCTCCGAGGAATGTAGGTGCCTGACTTCCACTGACTTCAGTGGGATTTACCCGTCAAAATACCCGTGACGCTCTGGGCCTCAGTATCTCGGTTCAATGGACAGGCTTATTTACATGGTCATTGACTCTTCTGAGCATTGCACAAGAAAGATGTCTTTAGAGGGACACTGGCAGCTTAAAACTGTCTGGAAACGTTGCAACTGTTCGTGTCCCAAGGGTGATCTGACCTTTTCAATGTTGTGGGCAAGATGCTAGCTCTGGGGCAGCTCCGCGGGCCCTGAGCAGAGGTCATGCTAGACAGAGGACCCTTCTTGCAGAGCGTGCCACCCCACCCCTGCTGGCTTGAATGCAGTGGGGGCAGACCCATGTAGCCCCTGTGACCTCTCCCAGCCAGAATGCAGCTGGACAGGTGGTGGTGCAGAGCAATTGAGGCCTGGGCTGCATATTTCCTACATGGCTGTGGGTTATGGTGGACTTGGGCTTTCCTTTTGGATTTTTGAGGCTTTGGGGGGTGGGAAAATGGCAACCTTGTAGTGGGCAAGCCACCGCAGGCAGGAGGGGACTCACAGGACCTGTGGGGCTGCATGCAGTTAAAAATCATTCAGGGCTGGCTGGAATAGTCCTATAAGGTGAAGTTGTCTCTTGAAGACTGTGAGCTCTTTGGAACAGGGGCTACCTTTTTGTTTTGTTTGTACAGGGCCTAGCACAATGACATTCTGATCCGTGGCTGCAGCGCCTAGGTGCTTATAACAACTGCTTATAAAAGTTAACAGCTAATGCCCTGATCGTGCAAAGAGCGACTAGCCCCAGCTAAGTTCAGGGTGGTCACATAGCTTAGTAAAATTACCCTCATAAGCGTTTGTGGGATCAAGACTAAATATTTGTGTAACTAGAAGAGATCAGGAAGTGGAGGGAGGTATTTTATTTCTCTTTTGCATTTTTCTTGTGTGCAACGAACAGCGCTGTGTGGATAGTCAGTTCCATGGCAGGCCCTCTGTACAATTAGTCAGTTTCCCCTGTTTACTGGAGGACTTTTCCACAGCAACAGGGATGGGAAAACACTGTTTAAAAGGGAAGGGAAAAACAAAACAAAAACAGGAAAATCTTATAAAAACATGGGTTGGGGGGGGGCTTCAAAAAGGACTTCATGCTGGCTTTTTTAAACTAACTAGGCTTAAAGTGTGTTTGCAGTGTTACTGTAGCCATGTTGCTCACAGGATTTTAGAGAGACAAGGAAGATGAGGTAATAGCTTTTATTGGATCAGCTTCTGTTGGTGAGAAAGTACCTTTCCCAGATCTGAAGAAGAGCTCTGTGTAGCTTGAAAGCTTGTCTCTTTCACCAACAGAAGTTCCTCCAAGGTTTCACTCACCATGTTTCTCTAGGCTTAAAGTAGACAGTGTTCCTCCTTTTTTTTTTTTTAAAAAAAAAGCAAACACAGAAAATTCTTTCTTCTCTGTATTACTAGCAAACCCAGAGATGACTCAGTCTCAAAGGATTAAAAGAAACAAACATGCAGTCAGTTAAACACAGGAATACCTTTACACATGAGTAATATCATTGGGACTGACGTTTTTGAGGTGTAAAAAGTTGCTGCTGTGCTGGGAAGCTGATCAGGTTAGGGCTCTGATCCTGTCCAGGGTGAGGGATTTGCCCATGTAGAGATCATTGCAAGATCAAGGCCTAAAAGGCCTGGTCTACACTAGAAATAATACTGAGCTCCTACATAGCACTTTTTCTCATTAGATCTCAACTCAAAGCTCTTTAAAGAGGAGATCAGTAGCGTTGTCCCCATTTTACAGATAGGGAAAGCGGTATCGTTCAATAGGTACAACCCTGCTGCTCCCAGCGTAGATGCAATAGTACCAGTATAAAATATAGCTATTGATGTAAAGGTAGGAGAATATGATACGAGATACCTTTATACTGGTATATTTGCTTCCACGTTAGGAATTTAGTGGTAGATCAGTAAAATCACACCCCTAGCCAAAATCATTAGGGAGACAAGGTGGGTGAGGTAATATCTTTGATTGGACCACCTTGTGTTATATCATAGTTAATATCAGTCTGATTTTAAGTATAGACCTGGCCTACACTAAAAAGTGAAGTTGACTCGCCTATGTCACTCGGGTGTGTGAAAAATCACATGCCCTGAGCAACATAGTTAAGCTGACCCACTCCTAGTGTAGGCAGCACTTGTTTGATGGACTTTTCCATCAACCTGGCTATCGCCTCTTGAGGAGTGCATGACATGCCGACGGGAGAACCCCTCATGCTGTAGCGTTTCAAGTGTAGACTAGCCCTATGTGTGTGCAACTGCAGCTCAGGTTTCAACCTGTTGCGATGTGCTACTGTCCCACCCCTGCCCTCTCTAGTCCTCAAGCAAAACCAGAAAAGTCCACACTTGAGTGTCTCCAGCTTTCGTTTGTCTGGATATTATAGCTATGCCTGAAAGCTGCAGTTGATTGTGGCTCTGTTGTGCTAGGCTCTGTACATGCACATATGGGAGTTCCGGAGAGCTTACCGTGTAAGTGCAGGACAGACCAGGGAAGGAGGCCCAGAGAAATCATGTATCTTGCTTTAGCGCACACAGGGAGTTTGTAACAGAGCCAGGAATTGAATCCTGATTTGCTGCTCCTAGACCACACTGATTTCTGGTCCACTGAGGTCAGACTAGATGGTTGCTCTTGGCCATAAAACCTAGAAGCCCACTAGCTTTAAAGGCAAACACATATCCAAAAGACAGATTTGGTGCCAAACCTGTTGGAGGAGGGGAGAATGTTTATCATCTTTTCTCTGTTAGATGAAACTCCAGGGCCACCTGGACCCCCTGAAGAAGAAGCTGGATGCGGTCCTGAAGCAGAAATCAAGTGAAGAGGAGAAAATTACTGAGTTGAAGGCAGGTGCTAAACTCCCCCTTCCACCGCCCCACCACCTTTGCTCTCCATCCTGACCATGGTCCAGGGAGGGCTCTTCACTTGAGGGTCAGGTGGCAAGAGGTCACATCCACCCCACCCTTTCCATATTGCTGCATATCTCCTTGGTGTCACTTCTTCCTTTTCTGCAGCCACTCCTAATTCTTACTTCCCTGCGGGCTCCTATCTCCTTCCCTATTCCTGCCACTCAGACGATCAGCACTGAAATAGTTAGGGTGAGTGCTGAAGTATCATCAGTGACCCGCCAGAGCTGATGCCCCGATGAGATGAACAGAGAGGCAGAGGAATTTGTTCTCCTCTGAGCTATAATTTCAGGCTCTCTGCAGACTCAGGCAGACGTCACTCACACTTGGCTCACATTCAGAAGATTTTCTTGGCAACTGTAAGGGCTAGAGACTTATTTTATTTTTTTTAATGGAAGCTGAGATTCTGGCTAATTTGAACGCATCGTGCAGGCTGTGGTACAGCAACAATGTATAGCGTTAAGGTCGTGACTCGCTTGTCCTTTAACAGATGACTCTTCTAAGTGCCTTAAAAGTCATGTGCTGACTCGGATTGGCTTGAAATTTGCTGTGCTGTGTGGGGGTGTAGTGGGGTTAGTGATGCAAATTTGGGGTAATTTGTGCAAGGAATTCCTGACATACAGCCTCGATAAGTCATGTGATATCAAAATCCTCTGGTTCTCTCTCTCCCCATGGCCAGGCTGCTGACTGTCCACTTGCTGGTTCTAGCCACTTCCTCCACACTGCTTCTGCTTAGATCCTAGCCCTGGCTGAGCAAAAGTGAAAGCGTGGGGGAGGAGCACTTCTGGGACAGGGCGTCAGGGGTGTGTGTCAGTGATAGGGCAACCCACCTAGACCCTTCCCATGACCCACTGTTGAGAAACACTAATCTAAGGGTTTTGGTTTTTTTGCACACTTAAATAAGCCGTGTGAACCAGATCCCTGCTGTACTTTATCCGTAGCAGGTTCTGGGTCCACATAAATGCCTTCCATGGGTTTTGTCACTGTGTCTGTACTAGGGAACCTTACAGGGACTATTTTTTTAATCCCATTTCCGTCCTGCCTGGCAATACCCAATCTTGCATTGTTTCTTGCATTTTTATCTCACTCCCACCTGCGAAAACCTTAGATCCTGCAGATCCCGCAAGAGAGACAGATGTCCTCATGCTACTTAAGTCAGTGAATGTATTCTATACCTAAAATTCAGACACAATTTTTACCACTCAAAGGATAAAACAAATCTTGCTTAAACCATGTAAAAAAGCCTCTTAACTCCTGTTGTAATAGAAATCAAATCTCTTTCTATCCCTCGCTTAAATTTAAGTATTAAAACCTTTTAAAAAAAGAGAGAAAATCTTGCTTTACAGTGCTGAAATTCTATTTACGACAAACTGATGAGAGATTGTGTTTTCCCTGCCTTTCCCCACCAGTTCCCACAGTCTGGGCTGTTTTGCCCACCCAGTCCCACCCCCGTAACAAAGTACGTTTTACCCAGTCTTGCTATTATGGCTGCAGAACCCCACTTGCACTGCGGGGGTGTACCTTACAGGACAGTACCCATCGGTCCTGCACCAGCTGAGCTAGCCGGAGCCCAGTGTGGATGAGGCTTTTGTCAACCAGACCAGCCTTTACCACTGTGAACGGGTTTAACAGGACAAGAGCTGCCAAAGCCTGTTGCTAAAAGTAGCTCCACTGATCTGGTGTTAGGTGTGCACCAGGGGATTTTATCCCACTGCTCTCTGGCAAGGACAGACCATAGCATTGGCTTCGCTCTGCTGGCACTGTCTGAATATTCCCCTCCAGGTGGTGTGATGCCTTGGGATGGGTCATCCGGCAGGGTTTGAACCTGGGACTTCAGGGTATAAAAGCGAGAGCATCAGCTGCCTGGGCTGGATAAGTCGGTGGCCCAGGGAGGCAGGAGAGTCTAATCCTTACCCTCCCTGCTCCAGAACAAGATGAAGCTGGAGATCAAGGAGTTTGAGTCAGACTTTGAGTTGCTGCACCAGTTCCTCATCGGGGAGCAGGTGCTGCTGCTGCACCAGCTAGAGGAGCGCTATGAGGCGCTGCTGGCCCGCCAGAGCAGCAACATCAGTCAGCTGGAGGAGCAGGGCGCCACCCTCGTGCGCCTCATCACTGAGGCTGAAGACAAGAGCAAGCAGGACGGGCTGCAGCTGCTAAAGGTGAGAGCTCTTTCCCCCAGGGCACAATCTGACATCTGCTCCCCCAAGTTCCAGTCTGTTATCCCCAGTCCCTTTCCAGATCATCTGAGACCCCCTTCCATGCCTGAACCATAGACCCATCCTTCTCCAGAGAGGGGTGTAATCGTGGACCATTCGAACCACAGTTCAGCAAGGGATTGGGGACAGAGCTGCCTGGACTGCTATCGGTCCTTTTCATAGCAACTTCCAGGGTTTTGAAATGGCATTTTGTTCCCCGCTGGAAGGAAAATTAAATCTTTCAACCGTTTCCACGGCCTGGAAAAGTGGTTACATGTGGGGAAAGGGGAGAGGGGGCTCTGGACTGGGGGAGACCAAGTGTCAAGTCCCCGATTTGGGTTATGATCTGGGCCAAAAAAATGTTCTGAGTCAGGCAGAGCAGGGAACTTGATCCTGCTCTGCTCCCATGTCCCAGGCCAGCACAGTTTTCTCTCACTCTTCCTGAGGAACCCTTACTTGAAGCCATTACATCCCTGGCTTCCAAACAGCACGTTCCGGTGAAATGAAATTGCACCGAAAATGTTGCCCCCAGGTGTACTAAGGGGGGGCTTCCAAAGGCATAGCCGGGGAGCCAGGGGCACAGCAATGCCCATTGAAAATCGCCTCGTTTAACTCCCCTCTATGCCTTAGGCACATACTTCAGGGATGGGTTTCTAACTGCAAGCACGTGACTAGTCCCACTGACCGCAATGGCATCACTCCCACGTGCAAAGCTAGCGCCATGTGCAAGGGCTTTGCTGAATCGTGGCCAATCAGAGCGTTGTATGGGAGACAGCGGTGTTTGTCACTCACGTGTTGTAATCTTTTTCTCTTTTCTTCCCCCTCTTCTCAGGACATCAAAGACACCTTCATCAGGTCAGTCCCCTGCTAATTCTGTGGAGACACCTGTTGCTACAGGAAGGAAACTGATTGCTTTTAAGGATTGTGTTGTAGAAACATGGACATACTCAATGATATGTCCTCTTGAAGTCGACTAGCAGTGGTTAGCACAAATGTCGTGATCGCTAGCTCGTCTGTAGTGCTTTTCATCAATAGATCGCAAAGAAGGACATTGGCATTATCCCCATTTTACAGACGGAGAAACTGAAGCACAGCGGGTCTGGAGGAGTGACTTACCTACCAGGGGAGCAGCAGAGCCGGAAATAGAGCCCAGGTCTCCTGTGTCTTATTAGGAGATTCACTAGGCCTCTGCTCCTCTACGCACTACAGATCTTAACCCCCACTGTCCTGGTTGACTTAAAACATGTCTGGTGTCTTCACCGTGTAGTTACAATCAGGGCGGCTAGACTTCTGTGTTGCCTAGACTTGAACACAGTTGTCTTCCTATATAATACTTATTTGTATGATCATGGCACTTGGGAGCCCCTGTCATGGAGCCAGGACCCCACTGTGCTGGGAGCTGTACCAACACAGAACAAAAAGACAGTGTCTGCTCCAAAGATCTTACTCCTTGCAGCCCAGATCTACCACCCACATCTAGTCACCAGCAGACTGCTCCCTTCCAGCTTTATGTTGTAGGGCTGTGGTTCTCAACCTTTTTACCCAGAGATCCCTAAACTTAAATAGACAAACCTGTGGAATCCCAACCAGATTTCTACCTTCCCTTTGGCCCTGCACCCTGAAGAGCTGTTGAAGCAGGGGAGAGCAAGGTGCATCTCCTTGACTAGCTGCTGCCTGCTTGTGGAGTCAGTGGCTCTGAGGCAGTCCCTTCTGATGGCAGGGGGAGACGTCTCGTCTCGATGCTACAATTTTTGTTCCCCCTCTGCCCCTCCACACACACGCCCAGCCAGGCTGAGTGGCCCACTGAGGTGAGTCGGGGTGGAGGTGGCACTCCATCGCTGAGCCCCACTGCTCGGGACTGAAGCCTGGTCCTTGGTGGACCCCCTTAGACCTGCTTGAGGTCTCCCCCAGGGGGCCACTGACCACCGGCTGAGAATCTGTGCCATAGGGCATTCCAGAGTGAATTGCACTCCAAGCGCTGTATCCCTCTTCTGAGGCAGTATGGCATAGCTGCCCTGATTTTCTCAGCATGCACATAGGTGAGCACTTGCCACAGTGTGATGGCATGGATGCATGAACACGGGTGCTGTAGCAGGAAAGCAAAAAGCCCAAAGCCATCTTTTCCTCCTTTTGCAAGCTATCCTCATCCTATGCTAATACCACCTTGTCTCTCATTGGGTGGTGATGTTGATCTGTATTGAAGTATTGTCTAGGAGCCCCCATTGGGCAAGACGCTGCACAAGCACAGAACAAAAAGACCCAAAGAGGATAGAAAGTCACCCAAGAGAACTGTTTGATCTGAGGCAGCAGTGTCAGATGCCTGCCCATGAGCTAGATGTATTTAGGTGGTGTATTTACTCAGCCCCCACGATGGCTCCTGAATCAAGCTTTTTCTTTTAAGCCAGATCCTAGCCATTGTGGCTGCAAAGAGAAATTCTCAAACAGGAAACAAAGTAGTATTGTATTATGGCCGGTCTACATTAGAAAAGGATTTGCCACTAGAGCTGTGCCAAGTGGAGATGCAATTTCCCCAGCCAAAAGAGTATAACTTATTTTGGTTCCCCAAACAAAATACCAGCACAAGGATTCTTAGGCCAAGCCTTGGTCTACAGCAGGGCTTTCAGCAGTAGAGATATGTCATTAAAAAAACACACTCTTAAGTGAACTTACCCCACCAGCCAAAACGTCTATTGTAGATCTGGCCTCAGCCTGCCTAAAACAGGGGCGATCTTTCCCCATTCACATATCTCGGTATTAACTCTGGAATCTAATTATGATGCTTTAAAGAGCAGTCTTTCAAACAGATTTGGTTGCGGGTCACACCCGGTCCTAAAGTTGTAGTCCTGGTCCAGACTGTAGTTAAAGACGTTGCTTGTGTCTCTATGGAGACTTCTCTGATGTTAGGTACCGTTATGTCACTTGTGTTAGGGTTGCCAGCCCTCCAGGACTGGCCTGAAGTCTCCAGGAATTAAAGATGAATCTTTCATTAAAGATTGTCATGTGATTAAACCTCCAGGAATACGTCCCACCAAAATTGGCAACCCTAGTCCTAGATGCGTCAGTTGAGATCAGGGCCCCACTGTGCTCTGTTTGGTAAACGTGCATCAGGAGTAAAGCTGGTCGGAAAATGTTTTTTTTCCTTGTGGGAGTGTTTTCTTATGGCAAATTTGAATACGAGGAAACTCAGTTTGGAAGTGCTGCCCTAGTGGCTCATGGGAATGTAGTTCACGAGCCTCATGCTCCCCTATAGGCTGGACTCGCTGGTCACACTTCATCTCCCATTGTGCACTATACCCCCCGTCTCCAAGAAGAGAGACTGGTACGCCGTGCTCGGGGACTCTCCTGATGCATCATGGGGGGCATGGTCTGCCTGGGAGCCTGGCCAGTAGAGAAGAAGGGAGGCGTGAGGCATTTGAATTACAACTCACAGGAGGCCCTGCTATGTTATAAATCAAATATTTCAATTTTGGGGATGAAAAATCAAAATCTTCTGCAGAAAGGAGACAAGAAATTGCTTAGTGGACAGTCTACTTTTTTTTCAAAGGCGCTTTGACAGGAAACTGTCAGCCAGCCCCCATAGTGGGAGAGGTCCTGCCTTAGGAGTTTGCAGCCTAAAGAGGCAGAGGAGGGAAACTGACTTGCGCAGGGTCATCAGCAAGAGCTGGGGGTAGACCTCAGGTCCTCCAAGACCTACTCAACGCTCCACCTACTAGCCCATGCTGCCCACTACACCCTGCCCTTGACTTACTGCAGTGTTCCCTTTGCCAGGTGTGAGAGCGTCAAATTCCAGGAGCCAGAGACGGTGCCGGTGGATGTGGGGAAGAAATACCGCAATTACTTCCTGCAGGACGTGGTGATGAGGAAGATGGAGAAGGTCTTCAGTAAAGTCCCTCAAGGTAAAGGAGACCAGCTCCTTCTTCCTTGCTGGTCTGGGGGTGGGGCTTGGCTCATGGCCAGGGGAGAGCCTGCACTCCATTGACACTAACATCCTGTGCGTGGTCAAGCTCTACAGCCTGGGCAGCTGCAGTGCAAGTTTCTACCACAGCTGGCTTCTGCCGATGTGCATCTGCACTCGCTAGCAACTCTCGGTCCTGCTATCCCAGCTCTAGGCCCCCCATATGCCCAAAATCTGCTGGTGCCTCTCAATCCCAGCCCTGTTGTATCCCAGCCCTATCTGCCACCCCCCAGCTCTGCTGATGCCCCCACCCACAACACCCTCTGTTGTGCCAGCAGTTGGCTCCCCATGCAGCTCTGCTAATGCCAGCTGTAGGCTCCTGCCTCGCTCTGCTGGTGCCCCTCAATCCTGACCCACAGCTGTTCTGTCCTGAGCTCACCATGCTCCTGCTACCTGGGAGCCGCGGAAAGCGGCTCTTGCTGTTAAGGAGGAGGATGCCCTCTACTGGACAGCCAGTGCCAGGGCTGCTAACATCTGCTAGCCAGGGGGAGGTCCTGAGTTGTGTGCGGCGGTCTCTCAAATACAACCCCTACTGTTTGTATTATCTCTGTGCCTGGAGATCGGAGCTGAGATCAAGCCCCTTGTGCCAGGCGCTGCCCTGACGTACAGCAAGAGACAGCCCCAGCTGAGATCCCTGCTCTGAAGAACTCAGTCTAAATAGATGAGCCAAAGGGTGGGAGGGGAAACCTTGCCCGGTGTCAGCTGGGAATAGAATCCAGGTGTCCTGACACTCAGGAGAGAGTTGAACTCACTGGATCACACGGCCCCCCTAAAGCGTTCTCCCCTGACGTGTGTGGGTCTCTTTCCTTAGCTGATGTGACCCTTGACCCTGACACGGCCCACCCTCACCTGAGCCTGTCCCTGGACCGCCGGAGCGTGAAGCTGGGCGAGCGCCGCCAGGACCTGCCTGACAACCCCAAGCGCTTCGACTCTGACTACTGCGTGCTGGGCTCGCAGGGCTTCAGTGCGGGGCGCCACTACTGGGAGGTGGAAGTGGGGGGCCGGCGGGGCTGGGCGGTGGGGGCGGCCCGGGAGACAGCCCGGCGTAAGGAGAAGACAGGTGGCCCCTACCAGAAGCGGGAGATCTGGTGCGTGGGTGCCAATGGCAAGAAGTACCAGGCACTGACAGCCACGGAGCAGACGGCGCTGCCTCCTGGAGAAAAGCTCCGGCGCTTTGGGGTCTACCTGGACTACGAGCGGGGCCAGCTGTGCTTCTACAATGCTGAGAACATGGCCCACATCCACACCTTCAACGCCACCTTCCGTGAGCGCATCTTCCCCTTCTTCCGCATCCTGGCTAAGGGCACCCGCATCAAGATCTGCACCTGACGCACTCCCCCTGCTGCCTCAGGCCTCCTCCTCCGCTGGGTCCCTCCCCCTCCCAGATCCACCACTGCATGGATCCTCCCCTCCCCTGTCTCGTCCCGGGATCTAGCACCGCACAGAGGCCTGGGGGAGGCCATCTCAGCCGGCCTGACATTCCAAAGCCTGCGTTCCCATCTCTGTTTCAAAGGGATTTGCTAGGTGGGTTTTCATGCCACTGGCAGGGGATCCCATCTGCTGTCTGCACAATGTGGGATTGTTCTTGATGCATCACTGTAAGCGCCCCCATCTGCTGTCCCGACGTAGGCCCCCATTACTCTTGCAGAACACTCACTCGTGTCTCTGGGCCAAGCAGGCAGATGTGAGCCACGCCGCAGAGGACCAAGGGCCAAAACCTGGCGAGGGAGCTCCGAGCAGCCACAGAAGCACTGGCCCCCTGTTGTGTCCCATGACAACTCAGGTTCTTTTGACTGTCCCCAGGGACATGGCCAACCAGATCTTGAATTTCAGTGGAACCATCAGCCCCACGGGAAGGATTCCAGCCTTGGTGCCATCCAGCATCCCCCCGCGAACCTGCTGGCATTCGGACCTAGGTCCAGACCATCTTTTCTCTTCTTTCACAGGCACAAGACCCCATTGCTCATCCCTCGACTGCCCAGTTCCATAATGCCATGTTCCCTTCCCTGCCGGTGTTACAACCAAGGACCTATAGAACCATCACTTCTCATCTCACCCCTCTTCTGTCCAGGCTCCAGAGCGCAGTGCTTTCCAGAATCGGCCCAGTGTCCATCTCGCCTCTAGTTCTTCAGTCCTCTTGCTCTTCCATTCTTGGGCTTGGTCACCAGGTCTCCTCCAGAACCATCAAGCACGTCCCATGTTTAAGGCGTGATCCTGAGTCTCTACACCCCATTGTCACCACCCCGGTGGCCCTGCACGGTTGCATTCATAGATATCCAAAATTGCTTGTGGTGCTGAGGCAGAGGGGCAGCTTCCTTAGTAAGCTGAGATGCTACAAGAGACTCACCGGCTAAAATGTCTGGCAATGCCAAGAATCACGTGGGATGCATCCGTTGCAAGCCCCATTACTCAGAGAATCCATCTCTCGCCTAGGCCTCCTCCAGCACTCTCTTGAGGGTTGGGTATTTATTTTATTTTTTCTCTGAGCTGCCTCCTCCCCCTTGCTGTTGGGTTTCCAACAACCCATCCGTCTCCCCACTAGAAAGACACTGCCCGTACCTGCTGTGTGTTGAGGGTTGTTTTGTTGTTTTGGGGTTTTTTTCTGTTGACGTTACAAAGCTAGTATGAAATATTTTTGGCTAAAATGAGAGTTAAATGGAGATTTAGTTTTTTGAAATGTTATAATAATAATTAATAATAAAGAGACGATTGTACAGTTTAGTCTCTGCCTCTTCAGTCCGTCCTTGGCTGGAGCTGGGGGAGAGGTTAAATCCAAAAGGGGTTTTGGGAAGGATGTTGAATTGGTTTCATAGGGTACAAAATGGAATCTAGGAAGTGCCAGATTGGATCAGACAAAGCCTTGTCCTGTCTTTGACCATGGCCAACAACAGATGCCTCAGAGAAAGGGGCCAGGATCTCATAACCCAAGCCCTGTAAATCTGTCATGCCCTGGCCTCAAACCTATCCTGCAGGGAGCCCCCTAGTACGTGCAGTCCCCCAGGGCAGGCCATGAGGGCCTCTGACGCTCTTGGGTTGAGTCTTCAGGCTCCAGCAATCTGTGTTTCTCACCTTGGCTCTCAGCAGCATGCCAAGCTGAGATCAGAGCCTTGAGGAAGCAAAGTCAATGGTGAGGATCTGCTCTGAGGCAAGGGGGCTTTTATTAGTCACCTGGAATCAGCAGCCATAGATCCCAGTTCTCGGTTGTTCCTCACTTCTGTTCCCAGAATCCACCTTAAGACACAGTCATGTGTCTCCTGCCTTTGTTCCTCAGCTAGGGTATTTTTGCTCGGGGTGTGCTTTAGTCATTGAGCTTCCCCTCTTCTCTTGTCTCGTCTTCCACCCAGTGACGGCAAGGCCTTACTCAGGAAGTAGGCAAGGGAGGAACTGTACGCAGCACTTCGGAGCACCAGCTTCATGCTTTAGCCACTGGAGCATCTTCTCTGACGGGGGGGGGGCTAGTTCAGGAAAGTACCTAAGCAAAATTTAAGATAACCAGCTGCTTCAATCTCACTGACCGGGAGCAAATGTTTAAATACTTTCCTATATCAAGGACTGCCACAGGGTGAGAGCTGGGGTCTCCCGGCAAAGAGACGTGTTTGATCATTGAGGAAGGGACATGGAAAGCAAAGGGCTAAAACTAATGCTGGGTTGGTATTTTTCACATGAAGACTTTGTCATACAATGGCCTCCCTCTGCCCCCCTTCAGTGACTTTTTTGGTGAAAAATTTTAATGGTTTTGTAGAAGAAAACAGTTGGGTTTTTTCCCCATTATTTTGTTATAAATATTTGTCCCCCAACCATGACCATGCAAGCCCCAGTCGCTGGCAAGCCATGGGTGGCTGCCGCCCGGCTGCAACCTGAGCACGGGCGGCTGCAGCCCCAGCAAACTGGGACCGGGCAAACCGTGGGAGGCTGCAGCCAGTTCCTGGCCTAGGAGTCAGGAAGTTTCTGTGACCTCGCTGATGAGGACACACTCCCCTGACCCAAGGAGAGCTGTGTGGACATGGGCCACTGGTGGCTGAAAGTCGACGTGTTGACAAATTTCTGCAGTGTAGACAAAGCCTCAGTGGCCCCAGGTTAAGATTTTCACGAGTGCTGAGTGTTGGCTTAACTCTGCTCCTGCAGAAGTCAGTGACCATTGTCCCAGCTGCATCTCTGACCCTCCCCTGTGCCTCTCCAGCCACTCCCACAAGTGCTGGGGGTCCTGTCTTTACCTCCTTGGGCTGGAATCTTAAGGGTTTCAGCTGGCCATGGTCAGGAACAGATTCCGTCTCCCAGTGCATTGTGGGAGGGGTTTTTTAAAATCTCCTTCCTCTGGCATCAGAGCTGGAGCTGGGACATGGCTGCGGGTGAGGGGGGTGCTGACAGCTCCTCCTGCCTGGAGGAGTTTCTCCAGCCCCCATGCCCCAACTGGGGCAGGGTGCTTCTCTGGCCCTGGGCGCTCAGCAGGCCTAGGGTCACAGTGGAGGGGTGGGGTAGAGCGCTCCTCTGCCCTGGGGCTGAATTACCTCTCTCTCCCTGCCGCAGCTCCCAGGTTTGAGGAGCATTGTCCGTTCCTACCACGGCTGGAGGAGCTCTCTGCCCCAGCCCGGGGAGGAACTGTCTTTTCCCCCTGCCTCATTGTAACAACCCCCTGACTATACTGAACAAATTGGATCCCCGGGGGTTTACGGTGCTCTACGGAAAATCACCTAATTAATGCCACTTATTCCAGAACATAGTCAAGGAACACTGGAGACTGGCTACAGCTTGTCGGCATTGACTCAACCAAACCCCACGTATCTGGTCGGTATAACAGGAAACATGTCACCTAATTCAACAAATCGCCATCTGAGCTTCAGTTTATTAATTATCCTGCAGATTTAAATGTATCTAGTATTAACCCAAAATGGAAAAGAGATCCCCAGAACTGCATATGGCTGTTATTCTCGTGGGGCTAAGATGCAAGATCCAGCAGGCTGCACAAAGTTGGTCCGGACTGCTGCTAACACCCAGGGAGAGATTTGATGCTTAGATAGCCTCATTCCAGGCTTAGCCAGTGCACAGGGTCTTAGGCTTATGCATAGAGCTAAAACACATGCTACTTAGCACAACTCATAGGGATCAACACCAGCTACAAATAGCAGATTTCAACAACACTAAGAAATTTAACATCAACTGCAAACACAGCAGCATTAACTGCTTAGTAAGTCAGCCTCAGTTGCCGAGAGTGTTTTCTTTACAGAGCAACTTTCACCCATTCTTCTCTTTTGCACTAACAGCTTTAAACTGGCAGCTCAGGGCCCAGCTGCAGCTTATATTGCCAGGAGGAGGACCTGGTTGAAAACTGACTGTCCTGCTGGGTGAGGAAAATTCCCTCGTTCCTGATTGGTCAGCATTCCCAACTTTGATTGGCTCTAAGTGAGCCTCACTGATTGGTCAGCTTTTTCCACCAATCCAGGACATGCTTTTTGATCCCAGGCTCCTGCCCTAACATACTTAATCATTGCTCTGCCCCTCAGGGTCCATGGGTGCTTCCGTCCCTCCTGTTCTCTGCCTCTGGCACCTAACAGTCGAGTCTCCTGAGGGCTGACGCTTGGGGCTCGTTCCAGTTGTTGGGTGGAGTGGGGTTGGTGTTGGTAGCTGGTGAGATGGGGCTGCCTGCATGATCTGGTGGGCTCTGCTAGCCTCTGTGGCTATTATTGCCAAGCCTAGACTGGGTGCCTGCCTGGGTTGCTGCACCCTGGGGGCCAGCTGTGCTTACCCAATAGGGCCAATCAGGCTTGGCACCAGCCAGCCCGCCTGTTAGGAGTGCTATCCCGCAGTAAGCACAAACGAAGAGAGGATTTGCTCCCCCACCTAGGAGCAACGTAAGAGAAAAATCAATAATTTTTAAACCTATGCGTGGCTATGTTACTGAGAGGTTTGCCATCCCTTGGTGGAGACCCCAGCTAGGACCCTCTCTACTCCAGCCGTCTGGGATCAGCAGCTGGGCCTGGGCCACCTACTGCTCATCTACAGCACCCACCACATGCCTCATTTCTCAGGAGTGACTCTCTTTATCCCTCCTCCAAGGGCCTTTGTCTCAAGTTTTCTGGGCTTTTGAGTCTCCTGTGTTTACAGATTGGGACAAACTGGGCCCAGGAACTGGGTAGGGAGTTGGTGGGATGACCTCAAGGGGAATAGATCTAGCATTGTTCCTTAAGTGCCGTAGAAGAGGGGCTACCGTCCACAGCCCTGGTTTGTTTTCCTGCCTGCATGTAGACAGACGTTTTGTAACCACCCCAACATTTAACCCCTGGTGTCCAGATAGCAACCTCCCCTTACAGCAAACGGACACACAGCCCTTATAATTATTCATGCTGTGAGCAGAGGGACTGCTGAAAGCAATGCCCTAAACAGTCCAATTCTGAGGGCCTACGTGACTCTTTCAAGAACTCGGGCAGAGCAAGGATTCCAACCCAGGTCCACAGCCCCCGGGCCGTCCTTCCTCTGAAGTCCCAGCTCTCATAGACGGGCCCTGGATGGGAAAGATGACACACAAACAAGCCCAAACCTCCAAAATGTACTTTTTATTGGCTTTTTTTTTTTTACACAAAGACAGGCTGGGACCTGCAGCCAGGCTCTCATCTGGTCCCGATGGTGACCTGCCAGACACGGACCAGGTTATCTGTGTACCCGGCAAACAGCGTCTGGGGGAGGAGAGAGGAGATGCGTCAGTAACGGGATGGCTAGAACCAGCCTGGGAACAGATCGGCCTCGGAGGTAACAGCCAGGCTGAGGGCCTGTGCCTGGGAGGTGGAGGGGCTCAAATGCCAGGACCCAACCTGGTCGCTGGACTGGAAAGTAGAAGTGGGGTGTGGTGGGGGGGCAGGGAGAAGGGGCTAGGCCTCAGAAAAATCAGGGGGATGGAGGGATGGCATTCTGGGGATGGCCAGGACACTGGAGGGTGTGGTGGTTGGGAAGGCCTGGGTTTCATGGTATGGGGGCGGGGAGACAACAGGAGCCAAGAGCCAGAGGCAAGAAAGGAGCGATGTGAGTGTAAGGGGAGTGACTCACGGAAGCATCCCTTCCCTCTGCCCTGCACTGATGTATTGGTCCCAGCCCTTTTAAGATTCTGCCCTGGTGCAGAGTCCCTGTCCCCACCCGCACAAGGGAGGCGGGATGTTAAAGGGCCAGGGGTGCCCCCCCATACCTGTCCATCTGCAGACCAGGCCAGCGAGGTGCACTGGGGCGGCTCAGCTTTGCTGCTGGTGCTGATAACCTCCTGCTTCAGCTCATCCACGATGATCTTCCCCTCCAGGTCCTGCGGGGGGAGGGGGTCAGAGCAAGGACCCTGCTAAGCTGCGGTGACCCGGGATCCCTGCCACTGGGAAGGCCGCAGCCTCCCTGCCCAGCCACGCCCCCGCTCAGAAACAGCCTCTGGATATCCGCACGGAGATGCAGTCAGATGGCATGGAGTGTTTCATCACCGCACGGCCTTTGCCTCCGCCGGGGGCTGCAGACCCACAGGTACCAGTTCCCGGCCCCACACCACATCCCACCGCCCCATGGCGCACTGCAGATGCAGCAGGGCCCCCAAGATCACTACAGGGGAGGTGTCTCCTCTATGGGAAAATCCAGGACCTATTCCCTGGGGCAGAAGTGACCCACAAGGGTGTGTCCCCTATAGAAACAAGGGGCACAAAACCAAGGAAGAAACTCTCAGGGGTCTATTCCCTATAGGAAAGCCCTGTCCCCTGTATAAAGGAAACACAGCAAACATGACCTCCCAGAGGCGCATCCTCTACATACACCCGGTCCCTATAAGAAGGAGGCAGAAGTGGAATGAATCCCTGTGCCCCATGGATATAGAGATAGGAACGGCCCCTAGAGACCCCAGGCCCTGCAATCTGTGTAAAAGGGAGCACAGAGGGGGCGTCCCCATAAAACCCCTCCCCTCCCAGCAAGGGGGTGCCCGCTCACCCAGATCTTGATGCTGGGCCCGGTGGCGGCACAGAGCCAGTAACGGTTGGGGCTGAAGCACAGGGCGTTGATGATGTCGCCGCCGTCCAGCGTGTAGAGGTGCTTGCCCTCATTCAGGTCCCACAGCATGGCCTGGCCGTCCTGGGGGGCAGGGAGAGAGCACGTCAGACAGAGGAAGAGGTTCCCCCTACACACACAGCCGGCCCCACGACCAACTAGCGAGCAGCCTGGGGAGGAAGGCAGCAAATGTTTAACCTGAGGCAAAGCACCCAGAGAAAGGGTTCCTAATATTTATTATTGCCTGCCATGTACTTCCCAGATGCCCAAAGAGAGTCCCTGCTCCGAGAGCCTCTCAGAGGCGAGAGGAAGGGGAGGAACAGAGAGCTTTGATCCGAAACCAGCAAGCTTCCCCACAGGCAGAAGTGGGTCCATCTGGACAGGGGCTCAGTGGCAGCAGGAGACTGGAAGCACTGATGAAGGGGAAGATCTCAGAGCTTGGAAAGCGGTCGCAAGAAACCTGAGCTGGATCCGACATCGGACGGGGAGGCAAGAGAGGGGTCCAGAGTGCGGATCAGACCAACAGGCGAGGAAAGGGGGATTCAGCAGCCCCGCGCTGAAGGGATCAGTGGCACGTCTCTCGGTCACGGAGGAGATGCCTGTGAATAATAAGGGAGCCCCCGGTCCCTAAAAAGCTCCTAACGTAAGCAGAAGGCAAGAAACGACTGGCGGATTCAGGAAGAGCGCAAGGAAGCCACGATCAGCGTGACAGGTGACGCTCTCAGCACAGCAGCTCCTAACACTAGTATCAGTGGCTGAATTCAGGGGAATCCCAGTCGATCCAGGGAGAGCTGGGTGGGGACAGCTCAGAAACAGCCTCTGGGTTTCTGCACGCAGACGCAATCAGAAACTTGACAGGTTTCGTCACTGCTCAGCCCCGCTCCCACAGATGGGCAGCAAGAGAGACACGTACAGAGCCAGAAAACATCCCACAGCCTCCCAGGCTCCCTCAGAGGCGAGATCTCTGGGTGGAAGGGACGCAGCACGCTGCCCTGATGCAGCGCAGTCTTTCCAGCGAGCATTCTGGCGCCAGATGCGCAGCTGCGCCGTCAGCGAGTGCCCACAGCCCTTTGGTTGGGAAGGAAGCTCAGCTGAGATCTGCGACCCCTCAAGGCCGCCAGAACCCAGGGAAGACAGACACTTCGACCCCCGCCCAGTCCCAGCTCGGCACTCGAACCGGGCTGGGAACGCACCTTGCCACCGGAGGCGCAGAGGGAGCCGTCGGGGGAGACCGTCACGGTGTTCAGGTAGCCGGTGTGCCCAATGTGGTTGGTCTTCAGCTTACAGTTGGCCAAGTTCCACACCTGGGGGGTGGGAGAAGAACATCACACGATCAGCAGAGAGAGAGAGTTCAAGGTCAAAAGAGACATCCCCCCGCCGATCATCTCGTCTGAGCACCAACATTTCCCAGGCCATCGACCAGCTGAAACCCCGAAGCATGAGACTTTAGGATCAGCCCACCCAGGGGCCCCTTCCTGTCGCTTTTACAGCCTCAGCAACATAGTAGCGGAGTGGCCACTTCTTCTGGGACCAACCCCCGTCCCCTAGAACAGGGCAGCAGGCCACAGAGAGGAGTCATGAATCCCCAGCAATGAAATCTCCCCTCCACCATCCAAAAGCAGCCAAGGTATCATCCACCCCCAGCCCCAGGGTAACCTAGGCGCTGTGGGAAGATAAAGCCAGGATTGAGAGGGACAGCATGAATTCCCAGGCATCTCTGCTCAGATCCTCACCGCCCTAGATGCCACCGCAGGGAGTAAGCCCCACACAGCCCGGCGTGGGAAGACAAATGATCACTGCCTGGGCAGAGACCCACCAACCGTCCATGCCCTTCCCCGCAAGAAGCAGCCTCCAGCCAGCAGGAGGAACCGACCCCCCCACAGGATGCCACAGCCTCCAACCCACCTTCACCAGCTTGTCCCAGCCGCAGGAGACAATGATGGGGTTGCTGCTGTTGGGGGAGAAGCGGACGCAGGACACCCACTCCGAGTGGCTCTCGTCCTGGGGAGGGAAAGGCAGGTGATTTGGGGAGGGGGTCAAACAGCATGTGACCTCAGAGACCCTCCACCCAGAGCTCTGCCCTCACACACCACCCATCTCCCCACACCCTGGGGGCTCTACCCCACCAGCCCTTGGCTTACAGCCCCCCCCACCCCCGAATTCCCCACTAACCAGGGATCTACTGACACCCCATGTGAGCTGCTGCCCAAACCCCCCGCCCAGGGCTCTGCCGGCTCTCCTGCATCCCATCATAATTGCAGGACATGTCGTCAGGCCCCGAGGGGTCGGCAGACGTGTCAGATCTAATCATTGGGACTGGGAGGGCGGCACTGGTGCCCCGGATCACCTGCCAGATGGGAGGAGGAGCAGTTCCCAGCAGGGGGGACACAGGCAATTGCAGAGCTGGGACCCCAAGGGCTTTTCTCCAGCTTAGCTCAGAGGGGTCTCCCCAGAGATCCAGGGAGCGTCTCTTCCACCAAGGCCATATAAACCCACCCCTTATGCAGAGAGGAAGGGGCACAGATCCCATCCCTCAACCCTTGTGAGCCAGCTGTTCGCCAACAACCCCCTGCCCTGCAAGACTTCGGAGGCCCATTCCCCCCTCCTCACCACCACCAGAGCAGCAGTCCAGCGGGTTCACGTTCAAAATGTAAGTGGGTCTTTACCCCGGACCAAATCTGAAGAGAAACAGTAGGAGCACAGGACAGATCGGGACGCTTGGGTTCTAG
Organism: Mesoclemmys tuberculata; assembly: GCA_007922155.1. NCBI lineage: Eukaryota > Metazoa > Chordata > Testudines > Chelidae > Mesoclemmys > Mesoclemmys tuberculata. Next base: position 2,131,600 of record ML676955.1, read on the forward strand.
CCCTGGCTCTGGGAAGGGAACGAGACTAGTGGGTTAGAGCAAGGGGGGGCTGGAAACAAGGACACCTGGGTTCTCTTCCTGGCTCAAGGAGGTGAGTGGGATCAAGAGCACAGACCTGACCCACCCCACCCCTCAGCAGCCCCCGCCCAAGGTCTCACCTGCACCGTGTACTTGCAGACGCCCAGGGTGTTCCAGAGCTTGATGGTTTTGTCCCGGGAGCCCGAGACGATCTGGCGATTGTCGGACGAGAAGGCCACGCTCAGCACGTCCTTGGTGTGGCCCACGAAGCGGCGGGTGGTGGTGCCTCTGCAGGGGGAGAAGCACCCCATAGTCTCTCCCAGCCCAGCTACGGGAACCTCCCCTTGCATCTCACTGGCCTCCCTCCCGCTAAGGAGCGGGTCCTGTTCCCAAGCCCCACGGAGAAACATCCTCTTTATCCTCCACAGAGAGGAGCAAAAGGGTGGTGGTAATATAAGGGGATCCCACTGAGTCAGAAGCACATGCCAGGGACCAGGACGGGAACCAGCTGGGACACTGAGGAAGGAAGAGGACCCAGCAGTGGAGGCAGCTCAGCCAAACGCAAAGAGGACTGGGGTGGAGCAGAGGAAGAACCAGACAAGAGATTCGACAGCGGAGGTAGGGACTGCAACGTCTCCCTTGCGGGGTGACGAGAGGGATAAAAGCCAGATCAGTGCTCCATACCTCCCCATCTCTCCCACTGTCCCATCATAATTGCAGGACATGTCATCACGCCCCTGGGGGATCGGCAGACATGTGTCATATCTAATCATTGGGACTGGGCAGAGAGGAGATGCCTCAAAAAACCTGATGCCCCAAAGGCTGGAAAGCAGGGACATTCAGCCACTGGGTAGATCCAGTCCCTTCCACACAGAGCAGCTGCGAGGAGCAGGGCAGACAGGTCATGGAGCTGGGAGGAGCCTGTTCCACTCTGCCACTCATAGGAACCTCTCCCCTCCTCCAGGCAGGCTCCAGCTCTGCCAAGAGTGCCCATCCAATGGCCACAGCACCCCAGTACTCACGTGGTGAGGTCCCAGAGCCGCAGGGTGCCGTCCCAAGAGCCAGAGAGAGCGAACTGCCCGTCTGAGGAGATGACTACGTCGCTGACAAAGTGAGAGTGGCCACGCAGGGCGCGCTGCGGGATCCCGTAGTTGGTCTCGTCCCGCGTCAGCTTCCACATGATGATGGTCTTGTCTGCAGGGAGTGTCCAAGTCAGCCAGTCGCCTCCCTAATGGGGCATTTCCTCCCGGGGGGTGGCCTAACCGCCCTGGGAAGGGGAGCCTGCCATTCCCAAGCATTGCCCTGTGACCATTCCCCCCTCCGTGCCATCCTGAGCGTCAACCGAGGAGACCAGTCACTGTGGCCAGTGCCAGGGGCTAAATACACCATAGCCTGTTCCCCACTGTGCCCCTCAGCCAGCCAGTCCCCCCAGCTCAGGGCTAGGTTGAAACCAGGAGAAAGGTCTTGTATCCCACTTCATCCACCCCCACACCAAGCTGGGGCCAGACTGGAACCAGTGCCCACTAGAGAAGAAAACTCCTGTGTCCTGTTCTTTGAGTTCCTCCCCATTTATGACCAGACCAGTGACACCTAGAGGAGAAAGACCCCACATCTCTGTCCTCCTGACCAGGGACAGGATGAAAGAGAAAAGGACCCATCGCTCATCCCCCAGTTTTTATAACTATGGGCTCCTCTTGAGCCCCCCAGAGCCCAAGCTCTGCTCACGCTCCTTCCTGGCATCCCATCTTGCAAAACGTGTCGTCAGACCCCGCAGAGGGTCAGTGGACGGGCGTCAGGTCTAATCAGTGAAGCACTGGGATGGGTTACCTAGGGAGGTGGTGGAATCTCCATCCTTAGAGGTTTTTAAGCTGCGGCTTGGCAAAGCCCTGGCTGGGATGATTTAGCTGACGTTATTCCTGCTTTGAGCAGGGGGTTGGAGTAGATACTGCCTGACGTCCCTTCCAACTCTAATATTCTATGATATTGATGCTCTAACAGGGATGCCCATGGGGACCCACAAAGGGCAGGGGATGTGCCCAAGCCAAGCCCCCGGTGGGCACCAACAAACTGGGTCACTTCTGCCCGTGGCGGCTCAAGGCAGAGGGGAGCCAGGCTTGGAAAGCCCCAATACTGCCCCTGTGGCTTCATCAGATACGTTCCCCCTCCCCTTACACTGAGATCCCCCCATGGTATTTAGGTCTAAAAACTCTCCCTGGTTCCCCTCCTACATACATATCTAAGGTCCTTATGTGCCACCCCCTGCCCAATTTCTGTATTATCCAAGCACCTCCCACTGGATTCCCCCCCCAGTCACCCCCTCCCCCCCAAGAGATGGGAAACTGGCCCCATCACCACGGGGGAAACTGAGGCCCAGGGGGCCACGGCCCCTTTTGCCGAGCGCTGCGAGGAGCCGTCTGCCGGGCGCCTGAGGACACACACGCCCCAGGTGGGGAGGCCACAGGTGGGACGTGCCACCTGACAGCCACATCCACGGGGGGCCCAAAGTGGCACGTTGGGGGGGGGTCAGGCATGGGGGGTCTGAACCCAGGTGTCCAGGGCCCTAAGTGCAACAGGCCCCCCCAGTTAGTAAATTTTACCCCTCCCCCAGCACATTACTCACACCACCCCTCCCCCCACTCTCCCCAAACCACCCCTTCCCCCTCACGTCCCCCCAATATCTGGACCCCCCTTCCCTCCCCCCAGTTCCATGGCATGGCCCCGCCCCCCAGCATGACACTGGCTCCACCCCCCCATTTGTCAGTGGTTCTCCATGGAGCCCCCATGGCTCAGATGGTCCCACCCTCGCCCTGCCCCACACCTGCGGGACTTGGTCTCCCCCTGGCTCCCTCCCCCCCACTGCGAGATGGAATCTTCCTCCGCTTCCCCCCCCTCCAGTGACACAGACCTCCGGGAGACTACGAAATGGTCTCTCCCAATCCCCCCACCCCGCACATGGGGGATGGAGCCTCCCATCGCACCACAGTGGGTTCCATTCGCCCTCCTCCCCGGCGAGCGCAGCCTGACAACGCGCCCCCCCCCCCAGTGGATTCGCCCGCGGCGGCGGGGTTGGTCTGGCCCGCGGGCGGCGCTCACCGCGCGAGGCGGACAGGATCATGTCCGGGAACTGCGGGGTGGTGGCGATCTGGGTCACCCAGCCGTTGTGGCCCTTAAGGGTGCCGCGCAGGGTCATCTGCTCCGTCATGGCGGCGGCGGCGCGGAGGGCTCAGCTCGAGCGGGGAAGGAGGATGGAGGCGGATTCGGCGGCGGCCCCGGCCTGCCCCGTCCTCTCGCTCAGGAGCGGCCCAGAGAGAAAAGGAAGCGCCGCCCTCCCCCGGAAACGGAAATAGCCTTCAGTTCCCTGGGCCCTGCGCGTGCGCATGCGCCCCGTGCGGCAAGATGGCCGCCGGCAGGAGGGTCGCAATATGCCGGCGGCCGGGTGGGCGTTCAATAGGGCCGCTTCATTCGCCCAGTGGATCCAATATGGCGGCGCCCGTAGATGGCGACATTTCTGAGGTAACGTCATCTTCGTTTAAGAAATCCAATATGGCGGCGCCCATGGGTTAAGCCAATGTAGATTGTACCCGTATGGGCACAATATGGCGGCCGGCATATGGAATGTATCCTGGGGAAATGCCCGTATGTTCTTCCGCCGTACTGGACATGTGGACGCCATGGCGGCGGCTATGCGAGAGACTGCAGCGTGGCGGCGGCCATGTCTGTGCCTTGTCCGTACAGCTCTTTCTGTCCCACCTGTCCAGTGCAGAGAAGGGGCGGCTGAGACAGCTGCAGGCTGGGCCCGGGTGGTGGCGCTGGCTGGGTAAAGGAACTGGGGTTTTAACTTTTAATGCAGCGTCTTGAATGATGCAGAATCTAAGCACCAGGGATCCCTAAAGATTTAAAAGCCAGGATCTGGCTGTAAAGCACGTTTGCTTGTATAACCCCCCCACCTTCATTTGCACCCCACCCAAACCAGCAGGTGTGACCCCAACATCAGCAAGCATGATGCCTGATTTATGATTATGATTGATTATTTTGCAGGCACGTAGGTACTGGCACCCCGGATTATGTCCACGCTGGCAAGAGCACAAAATGGGACAGATGAGCCTTTGAATCTGCATGCAGAAATCCAGGAATGTGCACCTAGAGCCCCCTGTGTGCAGAAACGTCTAAATTTGCATTGACTTCCCTCCTCACGCACACACTGGTAGAGATGAACCAATTAATTTGCTACATCAACCCCACCATTTCCATGCACAACCTCTTAAATTTGCACTGACAATCATGCAATTTAGTATAAGATAGTCTGTGATTTTATACTAGCAAATTTTGGACATATTAACACCAACACTTAGCACAGGTGAGCTGAATTTCATGCATGAACACTAAATTGTGTACAGGCCCTCCCTCCACACAAATAACCCTCCTTTAACTCCTGCACCTCCCGTTTGTCACACCAACTCCCCTGAACTTACATGTGTTAATCTCTAAGTTTATATGCCTATGTAGGCACCCTGTACTTCAGGGGCCTTGGAACTTAATTGCGAGTTATAGTCTTCCAGGATCTTCCCATCTGTAAAAGTCCCAGTTTAGTTCCAAGGCCCCTGAAGTACAGGCTGCCTAAACCTACAACTCTGCATTCAGTCAGGGCCTTAGGGTTTCAAATGCCAAAGTGTGGTGGTGGTGGTTGTGGGGAGGGAGGGCTACAGATACAAATTTAGTGTGATATACATTCATATTAAAGGTTTTGTATGTGATGTGTTTTTTGCCATTCAGGATTTAACATTCAGAGTTTTGCAGGTGAAATTTTCGGGGTGAGACACAGGCACATGCAGATCCAGGGGTTGCTATGTCAACATTTGGAATTTTATACTGTATGTGCCAATGCAAGATGGAACATTGGAGAAACAAGGTGGGTGAGGTAATATCTTTTATTGGTCCAAGATCTGCTGGTGAGAGAGACACGCTTTCAAGGTTAAACGGAGCTCATCTTCTGCCCAGACCTGAAGTAGAGCTTTGTGTAAGCAAGAAAGCTTGTGTCGCTCATAAGCAGATGTTGGGCTAATAACAGATATTAACTCACCCACCTTCTCTCTAATCTCCTGAGACCAATATAGCTACAACACCACATCTTACAATAGATTAAAAGCTGGACATTTCCTATGTGCAGACTTGGGATTTTATGTACACTTAGGAAGTACCCCCCACACTTTTGCATGTAGTTCCAGGCTCCCACATACACCCACTTTCAGTATTAGGGACTAAATTTGCATGTAGAAATTTGCTATATTTGGGTAAAACCAAACGGGTGAACATTTTCGTAGGTTTTTTTGAATTTTTTTTTTATTGATTCATATAATTTAGCTTCCTTGAAATTGCCCTGAAGTGTTAAGCAACCAGGCAGATTCAGTGTTTTGCATATCAATACTAGAATGGTCTGATAACTGCGGAGCTGGATGGGTGTAGGTGAGAGTTCATTTACATCAAGAGCAGAGATCTCCCATAATGCAGTGCATCCCTGCCTTGCCAATCCCAGAGTTCAGTGCGGTTCCTGCTTTGGAGCTTGGTTCTCCATTCTTCATGCTAATTCTTGTTCCATCTTCTATGTAAATGAGGCTCCAGTTCTCCATTCCATGTGCTAATTGAGATGCCTCTTTTTACATCTTCTATGTAGATGAGGCATGGGGAGTTGTCTCACTCCTATCACCCTTGTTGGGAGGGTTTTAGGTGTGCCTTCCACAGCCTTTTCATACCTTTTGTTTCTGGTTCAAGCAAAGGCTGGGGGGGGATTCAGGTGAGCCAGAGAGAGAATAGGGGTTTTTCACCCTGGTTCCCCAAGAACACAGAGCTGCCAGGTAACAGGCGATATGGATTAACTACAGTGATGGGAGACCCTGTACTACAGAGTTAGGCTGATGCAAGCCAGTTTACGTCTATGGAAGTATCTACATTTAAATTTTGCTCACCGCAACGTAACTGCCACACTGTGCTGACTTAATAACGCCACCTCCACTAGTGGCGTGGAGTTAAGGTTAATGTAATTAGGTCGACGCGGCATCAGCGTAGATACTGTGTTGCTGATACTGACTGTTTCTGGCTTTCATGAGCCCCACACTGACAATACAATCAATACAAGTGCTCCTAGTGAGGACATGCACCTCCGACACAAGGAGGAAAGTGTAGACAGGCACAAGCGATGTAATTACTGCAGTGGCGTACTGTGGGTCTCTAGGAGATTCCAGCGCCAAGGGCCAACACTTACTTTTGCGCACCCCCCACCCCCGACTGGTGACAGCAGGGGATCTGCAGGCCTTTTTCCCATTTCCGCCCCCCCACACACACACACACTGTCCCACGCTGTGGGGGTGGCAGGGAGCGGGAGTGCTAGGGACAGATGCCCCCAGGCCACTTGGCGGCGGGCGGAGTGTGACTGGCTCTGCCCCAGAGCCCTGCTTTTGGCTGCCTGGCTCCTGCACGGCCGGGGTTCCTATGGCTCCCTCCTTGTGCCCTGTGCGGGGACAAAAGGGCCAGGAGGACACTTGCTTTCCCCGCAGTGGGAGCCCTTGGCCGCCGGCAGGCCTGAGCTGGGGTTGACGTGGCCACCAGGAATGTTAAAGCCGCCTGTGGCAGCAGAGGACAGCACCTCCACATCCCAGGAGCATTGCCACCCCATCCCACCCGCTCAGTATGCCACTGAATGGCTGTATGCCAATGTAAATTAAGTTGAGTTAATTTTGTAGTATAGACGTGGCCTCCGTGTTCACACTGAAGCAGCACAGCTGTAGCTCTGCAGCTGTAGGGTTTAAATGTAGACATAGGCTATGTGGTTAATTTTGACAAATTCACAAATAATTTTGCTTTATCGGGGGAAGAAAAAGCATTTTCAGCAAAAAAAAACACCCTCAGTTTTAATCCTGAACTTATGCACAGGATCAGCCTGCAGTTTGATCTTTTCTGGGGTGGGGGAGGCTGTGTTAGTGAGAGAATTCTGTGGCACATCCCTAAACTTGATGGTATTTTTTATTAACTGTAGTGAAAAACCACAGGGCCCATCTCTTCACCCTTCTGCTGCAGAAGTTATGCCTGGCTGTTTGTTCTGGTGTCTCTGCGGAGTTGCCAACTTTCAGAAAGGTTTTGCAAGGAGCAATTCTGCAAAGAAGGTAAAGAGCTTGAGGAAAACTAGGTCCCCAGTTACCGGAGGTCTCATTGTGCAGGGAATTTATCCATACCACCTCTCAGGCTATTGGGCTGTGTCTTTGGGGAACTGGGTCCTGGGAGCTCAATAAACATTCTCTCACTGATATCAGTGGAAGTCTGATTTACAGGAATTGCCATTCTTTATCAGACCAGCCATTCATCCAGTCTCCTGTCTTTGATAGCGGCCAGCTGCTTCAGAGGAAAAGGCAAGAAACCTGAAACAGCAATGGACAATACTGAAATTACTTGCCAATAGAGCACTTTTCTTTCTAACATCAGGCACGAGTCCAGATCTTCACAGGTATTCAGGTATTTGTGTCAAATTCCTACTGAAATTGGGATCTGGGTCTTCGTGACTGAATTTTGCCTTATGTATAAGAACGACCATGCTGGGTCAGAGCAGCGGTCCTTCTAGCCCAATATCCTGTCTTCCAGGGGGGGCCAGTGCCAGCTGCTTTGGAGGGAACGAATAGAATGGGCAATTATTGAGTGATTCATCCACTGTTGTCCAGTCCCAGCTTCTGGCAATCAGAGGTTTAGGGATGCCCAGAACATGGGGTTGTGTCTCTGACCATCTTAGCTAATAGCCATTGATGAACCTGTTCTCCATGAACTTACCTAGTTCTTTTTTGAACCTTGTTATACTTTGGGCCATGAAGCAGAAAGTCCCTTGTAGTTTTGACCCTGACTCTAACACTAATTGTTTTCATTATTTATAGCAATGATTAATTCTCCTTTGACTCCAATAAAACTCTGGCCTCAGTAATGACTGTGGCAGTTGGTTTCAAAGGTTGATTGTGAAAAAGTTTGTCCTCTTATCAGTTTTCAAATAGCTGTCCTCAAAGTTAATTAGTTTCTCTCTTTCTCCTGTTGTATGAGAAAGAGGAAGTGGCTGTTAAGGTGGCTGAGAACATTGTGGAGAGGCTGAAATTACTTAGAAGTATTTTTCTCCAGGATTCATCAGGTAGGTGATCTTTGTTCATCTGAATACCATCTAGTCTGCTTTTTCCTAGGTTTCCCTACACACTATGGCTTGTTCTTTAGATGAGCTGCTAATGTCAAATAGACTCTGGTCTTAGGATGTTTACAGATATACCATCAGTTTCTTACTATGCATTTAAATGAAGTTAGAAATATTAGCTTATGCCAGAGGTTATTCTGATTAGGACACTAGCATTCAGTTCTCAAGCAGAATTCTCCACTGTCATTAATGTAGATTTCTGCAGGAAGACTGATGAGATGTTATAGCTGCATGTAATGACATTCTATCTAGTTTTCCCTCGTGTATATTGCTAGGGGGAAGGATATATTTTACCTGCATGTGCTGTGTCAAGAGGGTTTTCAAATATGGGTGTGTATTGAGGGAAGGAGGATGCTTTCTCACCTTTTTCTCCAAGAATGGGTGCCTGGTGTGGAGTAGGAGATTCATTCCCTCACTCTCTTTGCAGTTGTATTTTCCCATATTTGGAATCTGGAGGTTCTGTTTCTATAACCTCCCATTAACAGAGGAGTGGGATGTGTCGGGAAGCTGTATCCATCCTTTCATGCTTCATCCACTGATAAGGAGTTTGAACTCCAGAGCCAAGGTTGGGAGGATTTTCATCCTGGCTTCTTGGCTTCTAACGATGACAGTACTTGGTATGATCATTATGCCTGGCATAGACTGGGATTCCATTCTGCTAGGACTGTACAAACACAGGACAGAAAGTTGGCTCCTACTCCAAAGAGATTACAGTTTAAGTAATCCCAGGAGTGTGAGGAGAAGCACAGTCTCACTATCTTCAGTTTTATATCCTGGTCGGGGTGTGGGTGGTAAGTTAAATGTAGTGACCATTTGGAAGCTGCTCAGGAATATTATTTTTATATGGATCACCCAGTTTTCAACCTTCAAAGCAAATATAATAGGCATGGTATTTTATGTAATATTCACTATACTTTCATCAAAATCACAGGCTGACACTCGCTTATTTCTGGTTTTTTTTCCTCCTATTGCCCAGAACCAACTAAAATGAAGACGAGACTTTTCTCTGTCTCCAGGAGCTCAGTAGGGAGCTCCTCCCTTCTTGGTTCCACCATTATCTTCATTTCTTTCTTTGTTCACAAGTCGGACTCAGGTTAGTTTTTGGTGCCTCTTGTAAATGAAATATTAATTCCATGAAAAGAAAAGAAAAAATGAAATGTCCAAGTTTGAAGGGTTTGAAATGGACCAATGTTTTTGGAAAAAATGTTCATTAACTTTTAAAACAAAAATGTGACTGAATTTTTATAATAAAAACTGTTATTCGGATTGTTCATTTACTGAAAACTCAAGTACAAAGCCAGGTTCAGATTCCTTCTTACAGTGCTTACATGTCCTTCTGCTACTTGCACTCTCATGGTCTCACAACAGGATGGTAGCCTTTAAGGGGTAGACAATGACAGAGGCTTTCAATTCTAAGGAACACCCTTTCTTCCCTCCTTCTCTACCTTAAAGAGAACAAGACAGCTGCAGCACGAAAGTGCCTGGAAGCTTAGGACCTGGGGGAAGGTAAGGGGAATGGGAATAAGTGAAGAGGCACAGGGACGTCATGTAAGAAATTTTTTCAGCATTTTGGAAAACACAAAACCAACCCCAAAAGCGAGTTAAAAATTGAAAAAATCCAATGATAGGGGTTTTTTTATTCGTTTTTCAAGCAGGTCTATTCTCAGGCATCTTGTCGTTACCTGTAGAAGGATAATTCTCAACTTGTCTTATTCTTGATATCTCCCTGTCACCCCTTTCTCTCTGTTTTGGTCATATGAAGTTTTTAATTTTCTCTCAGCTTAAATATCTGAAAGACACAAGCAGACCTTCTCTGCAAAGAGGAGCATGTTCAAATACAGCTTCTTTTCCTCTACTCTTCTCCGGTCAGGCCTCCCTTTGCTTCCATTTTCCATAATCTTGGAGTTGTCTTGGACCCTGGATTCACCTTCCACAGTTCATATCCTATTACATTGTATTGGATGTAGTCGCCTCAGCTCCATTTCTTTTGAAATCCACATTCACCCCTTATAGCTCCTATTTTTGCTTTCTCTGTGGTATCTCCTTTACCTATGTCCTCCGTAGGTGCCCTCTACAAAATCACTCAGCTGTAATGTGTAGTAAGAAGTGAGAGCTTAAGTCCTGCAACCTAGCAGAACAGACTAAGGCCGAAGTGGAAAAAGCCAAGTTAACAGAAGTCAGGCTGTAAATTTACGACCTGACTGAAATTGGCATGGAGAAAACGCTGATACTGCAAACACACACATTTCCAAAACATTACTAATGTCAAAACATTACTAAAAATACATAGCAGATGCAGAAGGTACCAGAACACCTTAACACCAAAGAGATAACAAGGGCAACCTGACCCCTAGAAATGACACTTTGATGGATAGAAATGTCTGATAAGGTAACAAACAGAGTTGTTTTGCCCGAATCATCCAATTAACAGTAGAGGGTGGTATTAGACTATGTCTAATGGCAACTACCTACGTCAAAGGGGGCAGAACGAAATTGTCCGTAACAGTGTATAAAAGAGGGTATCAGAGGGAACGATGTTGTCCAGCCTAGGGGATAATGGAAAGTCCCGCCATTGGGCCGAGTCCATTGCAAGGATGCACTCATATGTGAAGTAGACCTGTAGGTACTCTGCAGGTCATTTCTCATTGTGCCTGGAGTGCAATAAAACCTGGCCTGGGTGCCTTCGTTGCTCAGTGGTCGTGTCAATTCATTCGATCGTGAGTGCCATCTCGATTACCTATGCAGAGCTGGGACAGCACCTAAACAGAGACACAGGCACGTAGCCTACACTGATCATTAACAACCAACAACATAACGTTACCCCTATTGATGTGCGTGACTAGCCAAAAATTCAAGGTCTTGTAGGTTGTTCCAGGTGGGAGGAGCAATTGGTGACGGAGTCAGATATTTTCTTTGGTGCAATTTTGTTTATTTACAAAGAATGTACAAAGCCGTTTCTTTGAACACCAGGGGGACCAAAATAACAAGCAACAGTGTCCTTGATCACCGATCCAAGCCTATGTTAGCCAGCACCTTGGCCTAAAGCTTCTCTCAAGACTTCCCACAGGGCCATACACTGTGCTTCCATATTGTGTCTGCTTGGCTTTCTTTCTGCTTCTTTCTGGGTTGCTTGCTTTTCTAATACACCCACTAACCCACCTCTCTGCTCCAACAATACCCAGTGAAGCCATCCACCTACATATTTCTAATTTGTACATGGGCTTGCATGCACCTTTGTCCTATGTGGAGCTGCTATACTGGAGCCTGTTAGCCGTCCAAAATGGAAGGCGGTGGCTACACCCACCAGCCTCAGTGACACCACCTGAGGCCTTGTCTACACTAGAACCCGGGCCCACCAACTGGGGAAGAGGGAGGCAAAGAGGGAAATTGCCCAGGAGCCTGGCAATTTTACCAGGGCCTGGGCCATGAGCAGAGGGGTGAAATCTTTCCCTCAGCCACACCCCAGGCCTTGCCCCTGCCCCACTCACCACCATGTTCCTCCCCACCAACCTGCCTCCCTGCTTGGCCCCCCTCGTCTCTTTCACACCACCCTTTCCCCACTTGGCCTCCCCGCAGCCGTGTCCTCCCTCCCTGCTCAGCCCCCTTCGCCCCCACGTGCCTCCCTCCTCTCCTCCCCCACTTGCGCCCCTGCTGCTGCTCACCACCTCTCTCCTCCCTGCCCAGCCCCCCCAGCTGTCACTCATCACCTGGGGGAAGGAGGGGTGTGGAAGAGAGGAGGGGGACCAAGCAATGGGGGGGAAGCGACATGACAGCAATCAAGCCATCTGGGGGCCTGGGGCAGACTATGGGAGGGAGGTAGAAGGGACAGGGCAGGACTGTTCTGTCCTGGAGCCTGGAATTCCTGTCGGCAGGCCTGAAAATACCCCTCTGGGCAACATACGTTTTGCCAACATAACAGCTCATGTGCATAGCGCTATGTCAGTGGGAGACGCTCTCCTGCTGACACGGCTACTGCTGCTCTTTGAACTAATTTTATGTCAGTGGGAGAGCTCTCTCCTGTCAGTGTAACATGACTACACGAGCACTCTTACAGCGCACAGTCGGTACAGCTGCGCTGTGGTAAGCTTGTAAGTGTAGACATGGCCTAACCTACAAAAATTGTTCAGCCCAGCTTCTAATACAAGGTGGAGGGAAGGGGAAAGTAGTTGAAATCAGATTTATAATGGAAGCCCCACTATAAGAGATCAAAGGGCCCAATTTTCAGATGTTGGATGCCAAACTTTTTATGAAAACAAGGTGTTTTCGAGAGGTCTCAATTAAGGCATCTAAAAACTGAGGCACCAAAAAAAATCACTTGTTGCTTTTTGACCAACATCTTGGCCATTAGTGTATAAATGTCATTTCAGGGAAGGGACTTTTTCAACTGAAAATTATCTGTCAGGGTTGTTCACAAAGACACTGTTTGCATATGCAAACATTAGCTTCCTAATGTACAAAAATTTGGATATCCAATATTGTGGATTTAAGCTTTTGGGTGTAGAACTTTGGGCCTCTGAGTTAGAGGCTATGTTTGAAAACGTGGATCTTAAAATTATAGCGGAAAGTACTCTGGCCAAATATTGCACGCAAGGGTTAATACTTCTTAACTCTTTTTTCATCTGCATATTTCCAAACCCATCAAAAGAAGGTGATTCTTACAAATGAAGCAACTGAGGCATAGAGAGGCAAGCTTGTTGCCCAGGTTCCCACAGAAGCTAGTGACAGAAATATGGCTAAAACCCTGCATGCCTGAGTCTATGGCTAGTCGCCCATGCAGTGGGCCGTGCTACCTACCAGCTGCAGCTATGCAGCTCTCACTGAAGTTACTGAGGATTGTATGTGTGTGCATCTGAAGGCAAAATTTGATCTGCAATTTTTTTCATCCCTTTTTGTAGTAAATTCCAATTTTAATCCTGCATTTGAATAATTTTGTCATCAAATTCCAACATTTTTCTTGAAAACTAACAGGGAAGCAAATTAAAATTCACATATGAACAACCACAGTGCATTGAAAAGCCATAAGGGATATATATTGTATATACTGTGCCTGGTCAGTAAATTAAAATCCTATTCTCATTTCTTCTTGAATTCAATTGCTTTTGTGTCCTGTCCCATTTAACAGCTCACTTTTCAGTGATTGGACCAGATCACCCTATCACTGCTTCTGTAGGTGATGAAGTCATATTATCCTGTCGCCTGTCACCCAGGATGAGTGCCGAGAACATGGAGGTGAGATGGTATCGGACCCAGTTTTCTTCAGTTGTGCACTTGTATCGTGAAGGGAAGGATCAGTATGCAGAGCAGGCGCCAGAATATCAGGGAAGGACAGCATTTCTGAAAGAAGACATGGCTGATGGAAGAGTTGCCTTGAGGATAGACAATATCAGACTCTCTGATTCAGGGCGGTATAAGTGTTTCTTCCGATCAGAGTTCTCATTTCAAGAAGCTGCATTGGAACTACAGGTTACAGGTCAGTAACCTGCTTTTCTACTTGGCCTTCCCTAGGCTGAGAGGACAATGTTGTATCTCATTTAAATGGCAATTACAACACTTTTCTTTCTGATGTCACTTATCATTTGCCAGCCGTGCTAGGTGTCTGAGTCTAAGAAGACACTTGAAAGTTTGGGTCTGTGTGTTTCTGCACTGCAGTTACATTTCTAAACACTGATTGCCAATTGAGACGTGTGGAAATGCTGTTATCGCCTCCCTCCCTACTTCCATGCCGTGGTTTTTGAGAAAATATTGTATATTAAGGTGATACAAAATATCTTAAACCTACCATAGTGTTCACCTTTTAAAATCTCCTGCACCAGTCTCTTGTGAAAACTACTTTCATTTAACATGAAGGGAAAAATGTTTATACACATTCCTGGTGACTTTCTTTGTAATTATTAACTTGATTGTCGCTAGGCCTAGTTGGGCCATGAAGGGGCATGGTTGAGAGCAAGTGTGGCATGTTAGGTCTGCAGATACCCCCATCTTTAGCACGTGTGGGAGTGCAGGGTTCGCACACCATGTGCTCGCTCACTCACTGGACCAAATATCCGCTATTGAGTAGGCAAGGAAAAGTGAGCCATAAGCAAAGCCAAGTCTGTGGCTCTCTACCCCCATGTGCCCATCAACACATCTGGGTAGGTACCCAGTGAGAGTAAGCTGCACCATGAAAAGGGATATAGCAAATGTTTTCGTCCTCCTAGCACAACCAGGGTGCCCCGGGAAGCACAGTGCTTATTTGCTCAGGGATGTATCCAAAACACAGTCTAATCCTATGGGATTATATAGAAAACAATCCAGTGGCTCTTTAACATACAGTGGTACACAAAGACATGCTATGTTCTGTGGACTAGATTCTGTCCTGCCTTTACTCCCCTCCTTGGATCTTGGGTCTGAGTATTGGAGAGTTCTTTCCTTGGTCTCCACAGCAAGCCAGAGGTTGAAGGGCAGAGAAAGGAGGAGACTAGGTAGAGTCTTTCCCCAACCCCCCTCCCATATATGGCCAGAACAGCTGACCAGGTGTGAAGATGGCAGTAAGATACACCCTTCCATGGTCTACAGCAACTTACTTCCCCCATGAGAATGGCCATATTGATTCAGACCAATGCTTCGTCTAGTCCAATATTCGGTCTTCCAACACTGGGTGGTGCCAGATGCTTCAGAGGGAATGAACAGAACAGGACAATTACTGAGTGATCCATCCCCTGTCGCGCAGTCCCAGCTTCTAACAGTAAGAGGCTTAAGGACACGGGGGGTTGGACTAGATGACCTCCTGAGGTCCCTTCCAACCCTCATCTTCTATGAGTCTATGGTGGTTTTTAAAAGTTTCCATGCAGCTTTCAGGCATTTAACTCTTGTGACTGTCCCTTTTAATTTCCGTTTAACTACCCTCCTCATTTTTGCGTTGTTCCCCTTTTTGAAGTTAAATGATATCGTGCTGGGCTTCTTTGGTATTTTCCCCTCCACAAGGATGTTAAATTTAATTCCATTAAGGTTGCTGTTACCAACAGTTCAGCCATAGTCACTTCTTGGACGAGATCCCATGCGCCACTTAGGACTAAATCAAAAATTACCTCTCCCCTTGATGTTCCAGGATTAGCTTCTCTAAGAAGCAGTCACTTATGGAGTCTAGACATTTTATCTCTGCATACCAGCCTGAGCAGACATGTTCCCAATCAATATGTGGATCATTGAAATCCCCCATTATTATTGGGGTTTCTCTTTTTGTAGCCTCTTACTTCCCTCCCCAAGCAAAAGAGTAGTAAAGGGGTAATTGTGGCTCTCTGAGTCATAATTCCTTTTGAGGCTGCTCCTGGAATTTATAAATTGTGTCATCCCTTACTCAAGGCTAAGCCTAAAGGATCAATGTAGCCCTCTGCTGTATTGCTGAATATGTTAAGGTTTTAACCCAGGCTATAGAATTAATGCAGGATTTACCCCATTCTCCAGTTACAGGTACTAGTCCCCTGATCTCTATTGAGGCTTACCAGGATGGAGGTATTCGAATGGTATGTCGATCGGGAGGATGGTATCCAGAGCCTCGGTTGCTGTGGAAGGATCTCAGAGGACAGCCTCTACCATCGTTGCCTGCAAAATATTTCCGTGATGAAAATGGCCTGTTTCAGACTGAATCTGTACTTACTATAACAGAAAATTCCAACCAGAATCTGACCTGCACAATCAAAAATGACATTCTGAACCAAGAAGTAGTATCAAGAGTTCATATAGCCGGTCAGTTCATACATCAGTTTATTTTAATGGGGAGAGAAGGGGCGTTATATCTGGCATATAACTCCATTTATAGTTAAGCTTGCCATTCCATGCTATTAAGCTTGGAATTTCCATTCCAGTGTCCCACTTTCAATTGGTTCCAAAGTTACAACTATATAAAACTTTGAGCTTTCAGGCTGAAATTTTCCAAGCTTGGCCTTTTCATCAAGGTGTTTCTTAAAAAATAAATAGATAAATAAATAAATGGAACAATAACTGTTTATTGAGGACCAGTGATTGTTGGGAGCTCAATCCCAACACTAGGAGGCTCATTGGAGCCTCTCCTCACATTTCTTTGGCAAATTTTATCATATTTGTTACCTCCACATATACTCTTCAAATATTCAGGGACACTTTGGAGTCCCTCACAACTAATTGCCACCCACTGGGAGTCTTCTGAGCCTCCACATATTGTGATGACTCCCAATAAAGTCAAAATCAGTCCCCTGATGAGATTGACTATGATTGACCAGGAATCCCATTTAGGATTATCACATGGCTGACCATGCAACTTTAGTTCATTAGGGACTAATAACCTTTTTAAGGCTTGAGAGTGGAGGGATGTTGTTTGCTGGTCCTTGAAGTTGTCTGAATGACGTGTTGGGCCTCCTCCCTCCATTCTTGTCTATGGGCCTTGCTCCCTGCTAGACTATTTTCCGTGCTGCAGGGCAATTTCTCCCCAGGACTGAACTGCTGCAGTGCCTCATGGGACAACTCCCATGTGGCACCATCATGGCTTATGCAGATGAAAAGAGTAACGTCAATCTGACGTGAACTGTTTTGATGCTGGAATGTCAAAACATTTTTGATAAAAAATATCAGTACACACCCTCCTGGCATTTTCAAACGGACATTTAAAAAAAAAAAGAAACTTTTCATTCCATGAAAAATTTTGATATTTTGACTTTTTGTCCCTTTTCAGGATGAAAATAAATGTCAGACTATCAGTATTTCCTGTAGGACAGAAATGACATTTTTGATCAGCCGCACTTAATAGAAAAATATGAAGGTGCTGTTAATCCCTGTGAAATCAGATTAATTTAAATGGCCACATGATGTCACTAATGTCCTCAACCATCCTGTCAGTGGGCAAAAACCTATTCCCCCCGTCCATACGTTCATCCATTCCTTCATTGTCTTTCACCAAACCAGTTACCATGCACAGAATAACCTTTTTATTCAAGTCTACTGTTTTCTTTTAAGTCCCTTCTAAAGACTCACTCCTCTTGCTTCTTATAGACATCTCAGAAGGACAACAATAATAAAAACTAAAAGCTCTACAGCATAGGACCTTTGTCTGACTGGCTTTAGGGAACACTGCAAAAATCTTCCTCTTTGAAAAGGCCTTTCCACCGTAGCAAGAATGAACTCACAACATGTATACCTCATTCTAAATTAAAACCCCAACCACCTGAAATGAGTAGAAGAACATACCCGCCAAAAAAACCAGCAACAAAATCAGCCTGAAAAAAAAAAGAAGGAACTGAAGAAAATTTAATAAATAGTAAGATATTAGATATAGATAATAGATATGCCTGTAAATACCATAATGCCACTATATAAATAAATGGTAGGCCTACATCTTCAATACGGCATGCAGTTCTGGTCACCCCATCTCAAAAAGCTATATTAGAATTGGAAAAGGTACAGAGAAGGACAACAAAAATGATTAGGGGTATGGAATAACTTCCATATGAGGAAAGATTAAAAAGACTGGGACTGTTCAGCTTGGAAAAGAGATGCCTAAGGGTGGATATGATGGAGGTCTCTAAAATCATGACTGGTGTGGAGAAAGTGAATAAGAAAGTGTTATTTACTCCTTCACATAACACAAGACTCGAGTCACCCAACGAAATGAATAGGCAGCAAGTTTAAAACAAACAAATAAGAAGTATTTCTTTACAACACACAGTTCACCTGGGGAACTCGTTGCCAGGGGATGTTGTAAAGGCCAAAAATATATCTGGGTTAAAACAAGAACTAGATAAGTTCACAGAGGAAAAGTCCATCAATGTTTATTAGCCAAGATGGTCAGGATACAACCCCATGCTCTGCGTATTCCTAAACTTCTGAGTGCCAGAAACTGAGAGTGGCGGACAAGGGATGGATCACTTAATGATTACTGTTCTGTTCATTCCTTCATTGACTACTGTTGGAAGACAAAATACTGAGCTAGATGAACCATTGATCTGACCCAGTGTGACCATTCTTATGTTCTTTAAGTTCAGTAAGGACTTTGCTATTGATTTTATTTGGAATATGCTCAGATAGTATCGTGACTGGTGACAGTATAAAACCGTTAGATAGATAGATCATGCACAACTACCAAACCAACACATGATCTTGGTCCACCCTTCCCCTACCCAACTTTGTACTTTTTGTTTGGTTTTCATGTACCATTTCTTCTTGCTGTTAAGACTGTAAACTTTTCAAGGGCCAGATTTCTGATATCAGTGACAACAGTGTAAAATCACGGTAACCATTGGCTTCAGTGGAGTTTCTCTGGATTTATACTGATGTAAATGAGACATCAGAATCAGATTGTGTGTTCCTTATTTATCTGTAAAGGGTCCAGCATAATTTGGATACTATATACATAACATTATGGCTGAAATCACCAAGTGGAGATGTCTTGTTAGCATGTGAGCAAGTTTTTCATCTTTTGGAAGAAATTCCATTTTGTTGTTAGTGTTGTTGTTGCAACAATCCTTTGTGAAAAGCCAGTGCAAATGGCAAAATGACACTATTGTGCTAGAGGCTGTTTCTCCTACATCAGTGGTTTTCCATCTGTGATCCACAGACCCCTGGGAATCCGCAGACGATGTCTAAGATTTCCAAAGGGGTCCACACATCCATTTGAAATTTTTTAGGGGTCTGCAAAGGAAAGAACATTGAAAACCTCTGTCCTACATGCATTTCAGAACTAGTCTATATGTATAAATAAAGCCAGTTACACTTAGAATATACCCAGACTTCATGTCATTGGTTTTTCCTCTGCTGGAAACTGACATGCAAGGCCCCAGACATTTGTTGCCAGTCAACAGAGGGTTGAAACGGGAGTTAGAAATGGAATGCTGGTATTGGAAAAAGGGGAGACAATAATAGGGTTAATAATAATAAATTAATTGTAGGCATTTGTTTTACAGATTCTTTTTTCCCAAAGGTCTCCTATGTATTGGTGATTCGCCTGTCAATAAACCTGTTGGTGTTTGGTTTTTTCATTCCTTTGGCTATTTGCTATTTATGGAAGCAACAAAAAGAAAAAGGTAATAAATGAAATAAAGGGGACAATTCAGATATAATCAGAAAGATATCTTCTTTAAAAATGAGAGAGGGTGGTATATAGAATGATTAACAGAGGATTTCAATTCAACCTTCAACTTTGGGTTCTCTTGTGCTTACTATACACAGCCACATGTTGGCTGGGAACAGTAGTTACATTGTGTTATGATCTAATTGTAGACAAGTTGTTTGGAAATGCTGTTCCTTTGTAAACCACTTACACGGAAGAGAGACAGAGCCTTCATATATTTAAAATCTTCACTCAGAGTGTCAAGATTACTCTTCCAATGTGAAAGAGAACTACAAATTCATTATATTGCAAAATACAGTACAATTAAGTCAAGTTAAAATACAATACAATGAAGAAATGTTATGCAATTCTCTGAATCAGAAGGTGATGTTGGAAAAAATAATTTCAGTTTAAAAATTTTATTATGAAATGGAAATAGTGCAACAATCATTTTTATACAATTAGAATTTCTTTTTTTGGAATAGTAACAAGCAATACAAGATACAGACAAAAGATATAGTTCTGCTTCTGCCTGTAGTGCAGTGTACATAGTGGAACAAAGATGAATGCTGTTCCTGGTATGAAAAACAATCCAAATGTACAGCTACTTAATGTGAGATTTAAAAACCCAAAACAATTTTTTTTTGTTTCTAATTAATTGTAAATTACCTTCCACATAATGTACATCTGTTTCTGTTTATTTTTCAATGATCTCTGTTTCTATTACAAACAATTACAGCAAAATTACAATAAATATCGGTAGAAATGTCACAATAAATGTGAAAGGATGCCATTTAATATAGTTGATCTTTTTTGTTCTAATAGATTCTCTGCACTCTAAATTGAAAAACTTTGAAGGTAAGTTTCTGGGTTGTATGGAGCAAATGAACGATCTGATATAAATATTCCGTGAAATAAGATAAAACAAGAAAACAATGTTTATTGCCATGTTTGTCGAGTTCCTGCCCTGAGGTGTGGTGTAAGCCTCCTCCCCTTTCTCTCTGGTGCTTGCTATCCCTAGTATTCAGAGTTTACATATACACAGGGGTGCTGTCCCTTGAGAAAATCAGTACAATATCTGCTAGCTGGCAAGGAACGTAAAGCCTGATGTACTGGAGACAACAAGGCAAATAAAAAAAAACTTAGCCAAGGAATAACACACACAGAGGGACATTACTGGGAACAGGAAAATAGGATATGGAGAAGGAAGGGGTTAAGTTTAACTAATAATTAATAAACATTGATAAACAAACCATTTCCTTGTCTCCAAGCACGCACAAAGTCCTCCAGATTACAGCTCAGGATGGGTTTCAGTTCCTATTGTCCATGCTCTTGACTCCAAGAATGCTAGGAAGCATGGTCAGAGGGATTTGGTAGCCATTACCCTTGTAGTCCTTTCGGTAAAGCCCCCTAGAAGTTCAGTCTGTAGCCACAGCAGCTGGCAAACTCCAAGCTGGAGTTACATACATATATCTGAATGACCAGATAGAAGAGGTTTTACCCAGGATACAGGAAGGAAGGTCCTCACACTCTGACTGGAAAGAATGACACACAGGCCACAGATTTATTGACTATATCCACACTAGTAAATGCAGTGAAATCAAAAAACAGTTCTTACAGCAAGGAGTTGGCATGGCCAGTTTTCCAACCCAAGACTGCTTCTTGCTCCAGCTGAGAAGCAGCAAATTCCACGGTCACCTCTGATTCTCCTGAAACTCACATGGCCACACAGCCTACCACAGTTTGATCTTCTGGCTAAGATCATAAAACAGAAAACACTCCTAGATAGGCCAAGAGTAGCATTGGCTAACTTCCATCAATCTCTACCGCTGTGTTCCACCATCCTAATACACCATAATTACCAAACTAGGAGACAAAGACCACCACTCTCCCTCTGATCCCCCCTTAATTGCCAAACGGTTGTCAAATTTCTACTAAAAAAACATCCTCTCAACAGTAAAAGTTGAAGGTGTCTGTAAATAATATCACAAAACTTACTTATGTAAAAAAACTTGTGGGGTTGGTCCATGGTTGTGTTGACATTGGACCTACCCATATTGAGAGACCAAGTCTGCAAACAATTATTAGAATGAGACTTTGGAGAAGCGGTGTTCATGGTCATCATGTTAGGGAAAAGATCAAAAAAGTCTATTTTAGCATTTTTTAATTTTGAGAAATTGCCACTGGGCTTCCACAGAAAGATCAAATGTTATTTGTTTTATCTGGAACGTAGGAAACAGGAACTGACATATCAGATGTGTGGCCCATCTTGTTCAATATTCTGTCATTAATTTGTCTCGCATTGTCTTTAATAATTTTAGCATAATTGTATGAAATAGCAGTAGGTGTATCGCCAAAAATATGACAACATTGAATTTCGTATTTCATTCTCTCCCTCTAGATAAACAACGATTTCTAGTGGAGAAAGAGAAAGGTAAATTTCATTCACCTAAATGTGTCTTTAAAATGAAGAAAAAGTAATGTGTTTATCTGTGTATTTTAGGAATATCTTTGGTAGAAGTGGTATTTTTTTTTATGTACACCGCAAGTTAATGTTTCCATTGAAGAGCCTCTTTGTAAGCTGGGACATCACTGAAGTGAAAGTGATATAAACTTTTATAACTTTAAAACTACAAGAGCAGCCTTCCTCAAACCCAATTCAGGGCTGACAGTTCCTCGAGACAGTGGGGCACCGGGAGGTTAAACATAGCAATGCCTGTGACTCTAGGCATTTACCTGTGTGAGTGGTATCCCCCATTTTATGAGTAAAGACTCTAAAACCTGAATGCCCTTTTAAAATGTGCCCACTGTATCTCAGCAACTGGAAGTCTTAAGAAGGTGAAATTGACTTCTGTGGAGGGGGATGGGTCACCTCCAGGGCCCCCACATGGGGGATAAAGGGTACATTTTACTGGGGCCCAGAGGCCTTGGGGGGTCCGTCCCAGGCTGCAATCCCCATGGGTATGTATGTGGGAGGGGGTCCGTGTTACAAGTTCGTACTGGGCCACACAAAATTATGCTTGGGCCCTAGTCACCTCATCGATCCATGCACCTCTTGAGGCCCACTTAAACCTGGTTTTGATTTAAGTGATACATAACATTGACAGCCCATTGCAAAAGGGTGAATGTATCTTTTAACCAGATATCAACAAAATCAGATGTTAGGTAATTTAACTAATTAAAAATGGCAGTAGACAGGGTGCTAGAGTACTTCCCCTCTCCCTCTCCTCCTCCTCCCCCCTGTCCCACTGCCACCTGTATTATTCATTTCTGGTCTTGTTTTTTGTTTGTTTCAGAAAAATATCTTGCAGGATTTGGTAAGTTCCATTTCCCTCTATTATTATGAAAAAGCAGCTGCTCCAGAGTTAAGACTGAATATTCCTGTCCATTATAAGCATGGTTCGCTCCCCTTTTCAAATATACCAAGTGAAAAGTATTTTAACTTTATACTTAGGATGCGTAGTCTTTGGTCAGAGGAAATAAGAGTGAATTTGAGGTTATTGAGAGATGCCGTTTTTGAGATATAGTACAAAGAAAAACAGGTAGTTACCATAGTTCAAAAAATCTTCTAATGTTTTTGTTACTACATCCCAGGAGCAGGGCCCAGTGCACAGAGCACTGGATTGGAATGCAAGAAATCTGAGTTCTCTTTTTAGCTTCGCCATTAAGGTCTGCAGAGCACTGCTGTATAAGTTAAGTCTGTCTAAAAATGTAGGGCTCCCCTACTGTAGGTGAAGGGCTTGTCTACACTAGAGCAGCACAGCTGCAGCGCTTCAGTGTAGACATTATCTACGCTGATAGGAGGGGTTCTCTTGTCAGCATAGGTAATCCACCTCCTTGAGAGTAGTGGTTAGGTCGATGGAAGAATTCTTACATCAGCCTAGCACTGTCTACATGGGGACTTAGGTTGGCTTAGCTATGCCTCACCGGGATGTTAATTTTCCACACTCCGAGCGATGTAGTTATGCCAACCTAATTTTCTAGTGTAACCCAGGCCAAAGTCAGCCCCCAGGCATCTAGAGATGAGTAAGTATCTGGCGCCATGTCTGCCCAGTGATACACTTCGGATGCTTCCCCTTCTAAATCATGGGAAAATATATCAGCATCTGAAGTGCCACATGAGGCACATTAACAACTCCCCTTCTCCCCCCCTTTCCTCCCTGTGACTGGAGGGGTGTTAACAGGCCACTTCACCTTGCATGGTCCCTTGAAATATGTGTTCACTACATATGCTAAACCTAAACAGTCTGTTCTACCTTGTATTTAGCTGTGACACCCTGAAGCCTGGTCTACACCATGGAGTTAGGTTGACACAAGGCAGTTTATGTCATGGTTGGTGGGTGAAGCTTGCCCTGATGGAGGCTAGCTCCCTGTCTCACTTATTCCCCCACAGCCCTACCCCACTCCACCCCTCCTCTACCCAGACCCCACCCTTGCTCTGCCTCAGGCCCCACCCCTTCTCAGTTTAGCCTCTCCTGGCCATTATACCCACCGTCCATAGCTTACGTTGACCTAACCATGGAAGGGTCTACGTGAAAATTTCACTCCTGCCAACATAACTGCCCTGCTACACTGACTCCACCTCCATGAGAGGCGTAGAGTCAAGGTTGAGGTAGTTAGTTCAACGTCGACCGTTACTGGCTTTCAGAAGCCGTGCCTCTATGCCCCATGCTGACAGTACAATCAATACAAGAACTCCTGGTTAGGAGGTGCACCACCGACACAAGGAGCAAAATGTAGACATGCACAAATAGTGTGATTAGTGTGGCAGCTGTCTGTTGACATGTTAGGTTGACTTAATTTTGTAGTGCAGACATGTCCTGAGTAAGTTTCCCAGACCTGAAGAAGAACTATGTGTAAGCTCGAAAGCTTGTCTCTCTCTCCCCAATAGAAGTTGGTTCCAATAAAAGATATAACCTCACCCACCTTGTCTCACTAACATCCTGGGATCAACACAGCTGCAGCTACACTGCATATATTCTCAGCAAGCACATGAAGTTTCCATGGAAGGGTTGAAATCCAGCCTGTTCTGGTGGTTGCATAAACATCATGCCCTGTCCCTTTGCATTGCAGAGGTAAGTGGCTAGTGGTGTTGATTGGAAAACTGAGGGAACAAAATTAAGTTGTGGTGTGTCTCTTTCTCTCCCTGTCCCTTGCACTGCTGTTTGCTGGTCATGGAGGCTGGATTTTCTGATGATGCAGAAGGGATGGGCGTTCTTAATGGTTCATTTCTACCCTTCCATGGAAACACACCACAGGCGTGCTAACTTACTCACCCTGTACTCGCCTTCAGATACATGCTTCAGGGGTTGAGATTTGGACAATAGGGGGGTCATGGCATGTGCATGCACATGGACACATGTACTGTCACTAATGTAGATATACTTTTTCTTAAAACATTCAGATTTAACCTTCATTCAGATTATTCTATTTTCTTTAATTTAATTCTCTTGCTCTCCATATTATATATATATATATAACCATGGTGTTCTTGTAAGGATTTTAGCATTCAGATTTCTGAGTTCGTAGCAAAGATTTTTCCTGGCAATAAAAGTTGTACCAAGTTATATTATATCAAGACAGCATGTATTTGGACAAGTCTTCATCTGTTTTTGTACCTTTGTTTCAGAGCTCAGAAAAGCCCAAATATTTTCAGGTAACTAAAACTGACATTTTACCAACGTCAAAATACCTTTCTTTCAAAGAGCTCTTCTACCTTCTCTTCTCAAAATATATCTGCATAAAATAGTATTTGCTCTTAAGAGAGGTGGAGGATCTGATTCTACACACTACAGGTATGAGGTGATGATATAAAAATGCAAGTTATTGCTTGCCCCTGTTAAATCTGAGCTGTCAACCAAAGTTGGGGTCCTGCAGGTTATTTGCTAGAAGAAAAAATTGATGTTGGAGTCAGATATTTCTTTGATGCAATCCTGTTTATTTACAAAGAATGTAAAAAGTCATGTATCTCTGAACACAGGAGGAATCAAACGAGAGGAAATAGTTTCTTTTTGCACACTCTCATCCATCTTTCAGCTAGCATTCAGCCCACAAAGCTTTTGTTCTAGGCTTTTTCTCTGGGCCATGCTCCCAGTGTCTATTCAGGATGTGTCCTTCACTTTCTGCTTCTTCTCTGTGGCTGTTGCTACTTTGTTCTTCCTGCCCCTCTCTCTCTCACATACACACCCCTGTGCCCTCATATACCTCACACGTGCCTTTCTCTTGGGCAGTATCATGTGCTTGTATTATTGGTGGAAAAGGCTATTGTTTCAGCCACATGGTTAAAGAAAGGAGCTTAATTACTTTTTACATTTATACTGAATGAAAGGCAGCCGTTAGACCCACCAACTTCCATGGGGTTTAGCCCAACCCGTAACATTATAAACAGAACAAAAAACTCAGAAGAACAGAAATATGAATCGGCAGTGTAGCACTGTTGCAAAAAAACAAACAAACATCATTTTGGGATCTATTAGCAGGAGTGTTGTAAGCTAGACACAAGAAGTAATTCTTCCGATCTGCTCTACATTGATATGGCCTCAGCTGGAGTACTACATCCAGTTCTGGGCACTACATTTCGGGAAAGATGGGGACAAATGGGAAAAAGTCCAGAGGAGAGCAACAAAAATGATTAAAGGTCTAGAAAACATGGCCTGTGAGGAAAGATTGAAAAAAATGGGTTTGTTTAGTCTGAAGATGAAAAGACTGAGAGGGACATGCTAACAGTTTTCAAGTACATAAAAGGTTGTGGAAAAAAGGAGTGTGAAAATTTGTTCTCATTAACCTCTGAGAGGCTAAGACAAGAAGCAGTGGGCTTAAATTGCAGGAAGAAGGTTTAGGTTGGACATTAGGAAAAGCTTCCTAACTGACAGGGTAGTTAAGCACTGGAACAAATTGCCTAGGGAGATTGTGGAATCTCCCTCATTGGAGGTTTTTAAGAACAAGTTAGACAAACACCTGTCAGGGATGCTCTAGTTATTACATAGTTCTGCCTTGAGTGCAGGGGACTGGAATAGATGACCTATTGAGGTCCCTGCCAGTCCAACACTTCTATGTACGTAAATCCATAACTTCTTAGATGTAACTATTACCCAACCACATTCAACCCCAAAATACAAGCCTATCCAAATTTGGATGGGAGATCTCCCGTATCTAAAGTCTCCTGACTTTGTGGTTCAAATATTGTCCCACCCCAGACAAGACCACCTTGAAAGAAATATGTTCTTATTTGGCTTAAATATTTAGCCACTTATCAGCACATGTAACATGTAGCTTAGCACTCAAACAGTAGTTCATCTAATGTCAGTGAAACTAAAACACTCATGATTACGTGCTTTGTTAAATGCTCCTCTAGGAGCTTTTGCAGATATCTACAACCACAGTTCTCAGCATCTTTCATTTAAATAATATACTAAAATGAGACAACTCCATATTTGTGGCATAGAGGTAAATCTGGGCCTTAAATGTTATCTACAGGTTATTTTCTTCCCCTCACAGCTAGAGATAACTTTATTCGTCTGGTAAGGGAGGTGGTGAGGGGAGGATAGCCTTTTTTTAGAAGATGGATATTGCATCCTGCCTTGGAGGTCATTATTTGGATAACTGAGAAGTTTTTGAAAAATTTCGGCAGAGAAATCTGATTGGGGGATCCTTTACAATTGCCTGGGTTCTCTAGTGATGGTCACAGAGAGACAAGGCAGGTGATTTCTGCTTTTAGGGCTAGATTTTTAAGGGCTCATTATACTGTTTTGAAAATGTGGCCACCTAATTCGAGCAGGTTTCTCATTCCCATCCAAGACAGGAGGGTCATTATGTCCTCCTATTCCCTCTTCCACTTAAGACCGGGGATATCATATTCACTTCTCTCATTTCCATCAACCCTTCCTATATGCACAATATTAGCCATCCAAAAGAGGTAGCTGAATTTCTTCAACTATCAGCTCTACCACAATCCCCTGCACTAAAATCCCAAACTTAAAACAAAACGCAACAAAACAAATATTCCATCCACATTGAATAAGTACTGTAGCCCACTCTTCCATCAAAGTATAAATGAACAGAAACCAAACACTATGCCCTCACCAAATACCCTGGCCTCAAAAACCTCCCTCCCAGAAATAGCTAATGAAAATATGCCTGATAATGTTTCCACTCACTGTCTTTAGGGAGTGAATGGATTTAAAGACCTCTTTCTCTAAATCCAGGACAATGAAACACTGCTCATGAACTTCTGGTGGTGATAGTGTAAGGAATCACAATGGCATTCAAACCAATAATAATATACTTATAAATGTGATCATTTAACTTACTATTTTTCTACACAAAGATGATAAAATTCTACTGCTTTTATGATAAAATTAACATGGGCTAGATAGAATATGATGGCTTCCTGGATGTTATTAACTTAATTTTTTAATAAAACATTTAAAATTACTAGTTGTGAATATGTAAGTATTATTAATAATGTTTTTTGGATTATCTATACTAAAAGGGAAACTCTTTCCTCCTTGCAGAGAATGTGACTCTGGATCCAGAAACAGCACATCCTGAACTTTGTGTGTCAAAAGACCAGAAAAGTGTGAGTTGTGCAGACATAAAGCAGGAACAACCTGAAGATCTGGACACTGATGATTCTTATCGCTGTGTCCTGGGCTCTCAGAGATTTGACTGTGGGAGACATTATTGGGAAGTGAAGCTTAAGAACAAGACTACATGGCACTTGGGAGTTTGTGCTGAACCAGAAAAGGGGAGGAGATACAAAAGTATAGCACCTGAAAATGGATATTGGGCTATCAGGTTGTGGAATGGAGAATACAAAGCCCTCTCCACTCCTCGGACAACAATCACCTTGGAAATTAAACCCAAGAGGGTTGGGATTTTTCTGGACTATGAGGCAGGAGAGCTCTCATTTTACAATTTGCCTGATGGATCCCATATCTACACTTTCAAATATCGCTTCTCTGGGACACTACGGCCTTTTTTCAGTCCAGGTATCCATGGATGTAAAGAGGATGTTCCCCTGATCATCTGCCCAGTGTTGTCAGTAAGTCAGGGCATGCGTGCTGGTGTGAGTTCCCCTCAGGACACTGTCTCAGTTTCCGCAGCTAACTGAGTTGACAGACCTCATTAAACATGATCCATAAATTACCAGAGACTCAGTTAAGTGGTGAAGACGCTTAGCCATGTTTATTGCAAGCGAAGTATGGTGCTAGCGCCCCACAGGAGCTACAGGTACACTAGGACATGTACGTTCGTCACAATGGACCAGCTCAGTTAACAGCAAGACTTTCCATTATCCCCTCAGCCGGACAAAGATGCTTCTGCTGGGACCCCTTTCTTATACCCTAATACAAACAAGTTTCGCATTGCATCTCTAACATCAACGATTGTTTTATACCTTGCTTCCAAATCAAGCACAACATTTTTATCCATCTCTATCTTATGATTGGGGTGTCTCTGAACTGTCCCTCATGAATGTGTTTGTGCCCCACTATATCTTGGGGAGAACTTGTACTGTCTCTCAGGATTGTGTTTCTGCAGTCACTATGTATCAGGGGAGTTGTGCTTTAACAATACTGTGTGTTTCTGCTACTGCTTTTAGGAATGCCAGTGCATTACCAATGCTTTATTTCTGCCAAGTTCCTGTATCAATCAATGAACTTGTAAGCAGGCAAGCCGTTGTTGTTTCCTAAAGCCAGACTTTGGTTCAGGACTCAGCTCTTGCATCTAGGCCCATTATACTATGCCTCAGGTTCTCACTTTCTACTACACCCAATTACAGACTGGCAATTGTCATTCACAACTACCATTACAATTTTCTAGCCATGTCAGACACACACACAAACTTTTGGTAAGATATCTAATGATAGGAAAATATCAAGCGGAGCTGGTTGAAAACTGAGACACAAAATACTTTTTCTTCGGAAAATACCCTTTCAGCAAAATCTAAACTTTCCATCTACTATAAAAGTATACAGAGCGAGGCCTTTTCTGAAAGCTAATGACACACAGCTGATCCATAGCCTTGTGAAATGCCTGTACAAAAACTATATGAGGAAATATGGATACTTAATGATATTAGACTTTAAAGTCTGTGGCCAGACAGGGAGAAACAGGTAGGAGAGAAGGCAGCTATCTACTTGGCTCCAATGAAAGGGGCAATTCAGGCTGTGACAGAACCATGGCAGCCCCATTTACATAGAAATCAGCAGGAGGTTAGGAAGCCCAAAGGAAGGGAAGACCAGCATAAGGTAAACTTGTCTCTTGAAGCAAAGTCATTGAAATCTGGAAGATATATGCAAGGATAGAAGCCATCTTTGGGATCCTTCACTCGACAGACAGAAGGGACCAGAGCTCTTGCAAGCTGAGGAAGATAGGGTTGGAGTTGAAGTCTCAGGGAACTGAATATAGGTAAGACACCTGCTCAGGCAAAGATCTTTCACACAGGAGGACGAGGGAAGCCAGCTCCTTGGGCTTCCATGGAAGGTCCTGAGGGAGGGAAAATCAGCCATGGCTGGCAAGTAGGAAGATTGGTGACAGAAACCTTCTTGAACAAAACCCGTACCTTGTTAGATTCTGTGTTTTGACTTCTAGGTGCAAATTTTCACTTCCATTTGCTTGTAACCATCTCCACTTTTATTCCTGTTACTTGGCATCCCTTAGCCTGTGTCCTTTGGTGAATACATTGGCTTTCTTTTTACCAAAAGCCAACTCAATGCTGCGTTTGCAGGAAGTGGTGTAGTTACCGCAGTTAAATTCATAAGTTGTAGTACGCTTTTGTGACTTCAGAGGAACAAAGTCATCTTGTTATTTCTCTGAACTCTCCAGACAGGGCTGGACATTGCAGAGCAGGAGGTTTTGGGAAAATTTGGGACTGGGAGTGCGTTGGGGTCACCCTGCAGGTGGTAACTACAGCTGATCAAGTGTTGGGAATATGACTGTTGTGTTACTCACAGGCTGCTGGGGTCAGAGTTACTAGACACAGAATTATACACAGATACTCGGTGTGACTTGCATGGTTGTTGCTGACTGTGAACGTCCCGGGCAGGCAGTTACAGGAGTGAAACACTGAAGCACTCAGGGTTAGAAGGTCAGAGGTGATGCATCCTCAAACCCTGTGACAGATCCCCAGGTCTGGGGAAAAAAAAACACTGGTGGAACCTCTCGACTTTGAGAAAAGCAGTAGTTGTCAGGGGGCTGTCTCTCTGGAACCCGATATTCAAGTGACCCCAATTTTAGATCACTAACCCTACCCCACAAAGCCATGAGATCCATCAAATATCAGAGCAATCCAATTAACCATGCAACACTTTAGAGCGCTTAGAAGAGACAAGTATTAAACAGAAAGCTGGTCCTAACTAAAGCAGAAGCTGATATCCTGCGACAATTTCTCTGCTGTGCAGAATTTCTCACGTCCAGTCTGATGTTAGCTATGCTTGAAGCACTTGCCACTCTGAGGATGTCTATGAGGTCTCTATCCTGTATGGATTTGCAGGTGTCTGGTATGATCACAGCCCCAAGGGAAGAGTCACCCATATTCAGGTCCTCTTTTCGATGTGGATTTTCTGATGTTTAATAAGATGTGAGCTCCGCTGGAAGCTTTTCCCACAGTCCAGGCACTTATAGGGTCTCTCTCCCGTGTGGGTCCTCTGATGCGTAATAAGGTTTGAGTTGACACTAAAACTTTTCCCACAGTCCAGGCATTTATAGGGCCTCTCTCCCGTGTGGGTTCTCTGATGCACAATAAGGTGGGAGCGCCGACTGAAGGTTTTCCCGCAGTCCAAGCATTTATAAGGTTTCTCTCCCGTGTGGATTCTCTGATGCACAACGAGCTGTGAGCTTTGAATGAAAGTTTCCCCACAGTCAGTGCACTTACAGGGCTCCTCCCCTGTGTGGATTCCCTGGTGTCTGATAAGGTGTGACTTCTGAGTGAAATTTTTCCCGCAGATGAGGCATTTATGGGGTTTCTGTCCCAAGTGAAGACTCTGATGTCTAATAAGGTGTGAGCTCTGAATGAAACTTTTCCCACAGTCAAGGCATTTATAGGGTCTCTCTCCTGTGTGCAGTCTTTGATGTGAAATAAGATCGGAGCTCTGAATGAAACTTTTCCCACAATCCAAGCATTTGTAGGGTCGCTCTCCTGTGTGGTGTCTCTGGTGTGTAAGAAGGTTTGAGCTCAGACTGAAACTTTTCCCACAGTCCAAGCATTTGTAGGGTCGCTCTCCTGTGTGGATTCTCTGGTGTGTAAGAAGGTTTGAGCTCAGATTGAAACTTTTCCCACAGTCCAAGCATTTGTAGGGTCTATCTCCCATGGGCATTCTCTGATGTCTAGGAAGGTGTGAGCTGTCATTAAAACTTTTCCCAGACTCAGTGGATGTGCTTTTTCTCTCTCCCATTTGGATTCTTTGCTGGGCTATAGTTTCTCTGAGATTTCTGTAGCCTCTCCCACAACAAATGGATTTACACCCTTAGCTGCCTCTCTTACGTCTCAGCTCTTTCTGATAACATCCCATGCAGGTCCACTTGCTGAGGATTCTCCTTCTCGTTCTGACTCACTGTCCCAATACCTGCTGGGAGAGAGAGAAATAGAAACCATACAGGCGTCATTCTCTGTGCCAGGAAGAAAGAACAGCAAAGAGGGGAAACACAACATAAAAACTCTTTAGGAGACAGGGATTAGATTCTGCCTTCACACCCGCAACAAATACTCAGAGGGACACAAAACCAGGGAGGCAACTCTTGCCAACAATCAGTTAGGACAGGTGGGAAGCCATGAATATATGATGTATGGAGTGTATCTAGCTGTGTTGGTCCCAGGATATTAGAGAAACAAGGTGGGTGAGGTAATATCTATTATTGGACCAATTTTCATTGGTGAAAGAGAAAAGTTCATGAGTATATGTTGACACCTACTAGTTCAACTCCAGCCGGGTGGAGGCGAAGCACAACTGGGGAAGTTTGTTCACAAATAGAGCTGGGTTCAATGTTTTGGACAGCGTTTATTTGCTGAAGAACGCAGCTTCAGTCGACTTGAAACTATTTGTGAATTTGAGTGAAGTCCCCAAATAATTTCAGTCCAAAAAAAAACCAAAACAAATCAATAAGCAATATTTATGCAGAGATTAATAATGTATAAACAGAGAGAAATGAATCAAAATCAGACAGGATTTTATCTACAAATTCAATAAGGAAAAAAAAAGAGGGGAAATATCTGAAGTACAGTACAGCCATGTGTGATTATTGGAGAGAAAAATGGCAGAATAAGATAATTATAAAGAAAAGCATTAAAACTGGAGGTGTTCCCCCTCCCCCCATATTACCCTAAAAAATGACATTAAGAGAATATTATTAAGGTTGTAAAATCCAGCACTCACGGATAGGCTGTGTCAGAATCAAGAGGAGCTGGAGAATATCAGCTTAGTTCTTTGGTGTGGGCGCATTTGGATAAAATCTCTGTCAGGATCACATGAGGCCCTGTTCGCTAACAGGACACTGCCTCCTTTTAGCTGGGATGTATTTGCTGCAGGAAATGTTAGCAGTTGGCTCCTGACGTGATTTACCCAGCTCTGTGGGATCCACGGGGGCATCCTGCAGCTTGTCTCAGGGTTGGTAGGGGAGGATAGACGGGAAGTAATGTTTGATTTTTAGAGGAAGAACGGCCACCATCCCACCCTCCAGCCCCCTCACTGCTTTTCCTCTGTCTCTGCCTCTTTATTGACCCCTTCCCTTTCTGACAATGCAGAAGCACAAAGGGGAAGCCCCCGTGGGGCCATTCCTGGTCTCCCCTTCCCTGTTTCCCCTCCTAAATCCTCCAGTTTGCCCCCCTCCCTGAGCAGATCCCTGGCAGAGCAAGGGCAGCAACTGGGTACTGCTCAGGAGGGATCACCCCCTCAGGAAAATTCCCAACAAGGAGGAAGATTCTCAGCAGCTGCCAGATCTGAGTCTGTCCCCGGGGCCCTTTGTGCAGAGTCACTTTCCTGCCCATCCCTCCATCACCTGCAGCCTCTGGCTCGGGAGCTGGTGTTGGCAGAGCCTGGGGCAGCCCCACGGGGCTGGTTCCAGCCACCGAAGAAAGTCCCCACCTGGGCTGGACACAGAAGGAGCTTTCATGAAGGTTTCTTCCGGGCTCAGACCAGCTGCTGGTTCCCCAGATGACAAGGGAGGAGGCAGCTGCAGCTGACCCAGGAAGATAAACAGAGACAGAGCAATCACAGCTTCCCCCTCACTGAGCAAGAACCATTCAGCAGCTAATGAAATTCTCTGCCCCCTCACCCAGCACAACAGTGGCCCGGAGGAGATCTAGCCAGAATCCTCCTCCTCTCTGCCCTTTAGCTAGAGACACCCGCAGAACAAATCACACTGTCAGTGTCACTGAGAAATGCCTCCCCTGCAGCTTGGAGGTCTGGGCAGCCTCCCTGAAGCCAGGCCCCAGGGCTTAATTTGTCATGAAAGAGGTGCCGGGGCTGATCCCTGGGGCACAAATTCAGCACTGACAGAATCCCATCACCTTGGGTCCCCTTTGCTTTTGGAGACACTCAGGAACAATCCCAGGTCCCTACAGAAATCCCCCTTCTCCCCCCTCTCCAGGACATCCCTTTCCATCCCATATTGACATGGACGCTTGAAAGCATCCTATGGCTGCACCTCAATGCTAGTGGAGGGGGCACAGAGCCCCTTGCAGCTTAGTCGGTTTATACTAGGACCCGGAAGGGAGCTGGGGCAGGATTGATCGATGAGTTGCTCTGTTCTGGTCACAGGAAATGAATTGCACTCGGGGCCCTGTAACCCTTACTGTGCAGAATCCGTGTTGCCTGCTGGACCCCAGAGCCCGGGCTGCAGACGGGAGAAGTTAGCATCAAGCAGTAACATTTCCGCTGCTGCCCAAGAGACTCTCCCAGTCCAGAGACCCCCCAGCCTGCCCTGGACACCCTTTAACCTGAAGACAGAAAATCGCCCCTAAAAAAAAAGAACTGGGACTCCAGACCCCAGGGGCCAGACCCCATTTCTTGCTCCCAGTGACTTCCTTGGAAAGGGAAGGTAAGAGAGACCTTCCCACTCACACAGGGGATCCTCCCTACCAGTCACATCCTTGTCTGCAGAGACAAGGTTACACTGATCCCGCTGGCTGAACACTCTGCCAACTCTTGTGAAACCCCCAGACCCTTAAGCAGTTTGCTGGGGGATTTCAGTGGGAAAAGGCAGCTCACCCCATTTTACTCAGCTATACACCTTGTACCCTGGGACCTGCAACCTCCTTGGAGCAGGGTAAGGGGCCCTTCTGCTATTCTGGCCCACCCTGAACTTCCCTTTTACACCCCTCTGTCCCGTGAATAGCAGGATTGTGTCTGGGGCAGCAGGTATCGAGTGGGGGACTCTTGTCGCTGGCCCCCAATTAGCTCCAGTAAAGTTATTAAACTCTATCCCCTTTACCAAAAGGGTTCTCCTGACCCCAAAGGGTCAGCCACATCGCCAGATCAACATAAGCTTGGCCCTTACCCAAAATACCACGCTGCCAGCCAACCCTTCAGTAACTGAAACTAAAGGTTTATTACAAAGGATAGAAACAAATGAGAAGAGAGATGTTAGCGGTCAAAGCAATCAGATACACGCAAATGAATGTAAAGTCCATACAGATCAGATTCTCAGCAGAACTGTGGAGTTTGCAGGCTTGTACAGTCCCTCTGGTGCACATCCAGTACCTGGATGGGTCTCAGTCCTTTGTTTCACAGCTTCACTTGCAGATGAGTAGAGCCAGAGGTTAGGGAGCAGGAATGAAGACAAGATGAGGATGGTGCAGCTGCCTTTTATGTCTCAATCCCTTCACCATGTGGTTGGTCCCAAACACAGCACATGGCATGGAAAAGCCTCAGAGTCCCCTGTCCCTCATCATGTTCTTACATGCCCTGATGACACATAAGGTGTAGCCCCTGGGTTCTTTCACTGGATTCATGGTACTTTTGATTTCCTTTGATGGGCCATTAAGCAGGCTTAGTGCTGTTGCCGTCCAGTCTGGGGGTGTCGCCAGAAACCCAGCACAGGTTTGAAATACAAATTTACCAGATATCTTTGGAACTCATCATACAAAACGGAGACATGCCTATTAACAATATTATTATAGTTAGCGAATTTTAACCTTTCCAAAGGTACCTGACATGGCCTACCCCGTACAGATTATTGTAATTTTGCAATGGTGGTATCAATAATATTATAAATGGTCACCTCTAACCCAGACAGCGCCACAGCCACCCTCCCTGTCTAGTCCCTTATGTAATGGATTGCTCAATTGTCCACCATTGCACCTATCCGAAAAATCAATGGAAAACTAGTAAAGATCAATGATAAACATTGAAACCATGTGGCAGCAAGGAGGATGAAATGACCATGAGGGGATGGCCCTGTCTGGAAATAAAGACAAAAGACTGATTCAATGTACCCCACAGTGGAGAAGGACACTCTGCTTCCATTCCCCAAGGGTAACTTTGATGAGTGGAAAGTTCCAGAGGGGTAGCCATGTTAGTCTGTATACAGCAAAAACGAGAGTCTTGTTGCACTTTAAAGACTAACAAATTTAATTTCTGCAGGCATAAGCTTTTGTGGGCTGCAACCCACTTTGTCAGATGCCTTAATGAGTGGAGTGCTTCATGGAAGACCGGCTCTTAAGTCCTTGGGGCTAGCAAATGTGGCAGAAGACTGAATGTAGGATGAGGACCTACTTGATTACATAGGAAATGTCTCTATTAGAAAGTGTAGTTTTCTGAATTTTGATTTGCATGGGACTATTTGTTGCCATCGCTCATGCGTGTTTCTATTTGAATTGCTATTTGTAAAAAGATTTTATTTTGCTTTACTATCATCACGCTGCCTGGGATGTTGGTGTACGGTGAAACTGGTAAACCAGGGTATACCGTTCCTTTGGGATCAGTGGATCTGGGATTTCCATGGGCACCCGATGAGGAGGGGCTGGATGTCACAGGGACACGCTTTGAAGGGAAGCAGGGCCTGGGACGTATCTCTTCCCAGCTTGAAGGGCAAAGATGGGATATAGCCCAAAGGGAAAGTGGCCCAGTGCTTGAGAGGCTGGTTGTGTTAGGGCTCTAACAACCTGCTGGCACGGGCAAGACTCCCTTCACGTTGGTGACAGTGAGGTATTTCCCAGCCCTGGGGGTATCTGGAATAGCATCCTGGCATCTGTCTGACAGTGAATCTGGGAATGAAGGCAGTTCCTAAGCATTTTCCTTCTGGGAGTGAGTTAGGGTGAAAGCTAGCTCCAAGGAGCCAGAGAGAACCAAGCGGAGTGTGTGTGAGGCTTCCTCCCTTAAACATTCAGCCCAAGAGTCTGAGGAGCCATCCTAATGTGGGAGAGGCAGGTTCAATTCCCCCCCACTGCAGAAAAGGACCTGCACAGGGTCTCCCACAGGTCTTAAGAGAGGGCCTTAACCACTGGACCCATGGAAGCTGCTGGTGTGGGACTCCCTCAATGTACTCTTCTGCGGCGCTTTGGATAAGTCATTAAAGGAGACGGGACCCTCCCAGGCGGGTGCCCCACTCATTGGACAAATCATTCTCTCTCTGGCCCAGGGAAAGTACCCACGCAGGTTTGGCCCAGGCACTCCCCCATGGAACAGACTGGCGCCCCAGACCCACAGCAGCTGTGCTGGGAGCTGCGGTGAATGCCCATGGGGGAAGCCAGCCGAAAGAGGGGCAGAGCCTGGAGGCGTGCCCGTGAGGGGCTAGGGCCCAGGGATGGGGTGATCCGGCCTTACAAACCGAGCTAGGGGAGCGGAGCTAGTAGCTGCTGTCCGGGGCGGGGAGCCTGGCGCCTGCTCCCAGACAAGAGACCCTCTCGCCAGCGGATCCCGACCAGTCTCGCCCCCCGCACGATGGGCGCCTGGGCGCGGCCCCGAATGCGGAGGGAGGCGCCGCGCCCAGGGGCTGCGGGGGCCGGTTTATCGCTAGGACCGCGGAGGAGCAGCCGGGGGCGATCGCGGGGCTCGCACCGATCGGGCGGCGGGGAGTGGCTCTCACTCGCTGTGGTTTCGGCAGCGGCCGGGGGCGCTGGGTCCGGCTCCCCGCGCGGGCCGGGGCCGGACACCCCGCCGCGCCCCGCCTGGAGCCTCTCCCGGGGCAGAGCCCCCGGCCCGGCCCGCGCGGAGGGAAGGTAGGAGAGACCCGCCCCCGGCCGGGGCCGCTCCGCGCGGGGCTGGCCGCGATCCCCCCCCGCCTTTGTTCGCAGGGGGGATCAAGGGGGGCAGGGATGTGGGGGTCAGGACGGGAGGGGCGGGGGTGGCTGGAGGGGGATGCGGCGATGCGGGGGTGATGGGGCGGGGGGAGGAGGCTGGAGGAGGGGGGATGTGGGCAGGGGAGGGGGATCGGGAGAGCAGCGAGAGGCTGGCTGGGGAAAGGGGTGGGGGACCTAGGCAGGGAGGGATGAAGCAGGGACGGTGAGAGACAGGAGGGTGGGAGAACTGGGGGGCTGCCCAGCCCAGCCGCTGAGTGTTGAACGTGTGGGGCGGGCAGGCTCCTGTCCTGCGATCTGGGCAGGGGTCACATTTCAGCCAGGCCGGTGTCTTTGCTAGGCGGGCGAATGAGATCAGCGTCTGCCTCTGTCCCTGAGGACTGCCGGGGGAGCCCCGGGAGGCTGGGCCTTTCCCTGCCGTCACCAGAGGGCTCTGGCCATTGCCAAGGGTGAGGGCTCTTGTGTCTGTCTCATGAGAGCCCTGCAGTTGGGTTTCCCAGGCCACAAGCTGCTGCCTCCTC
This sequence comes from Mesoclemmys tuberculata, assembly GCA_007922155.1. Lineage (NCBI taxonomy): Eukaryota > Metazoa > Chordata > Testudines > Chelidae > Mesoclemmys > Mesoclemmys tuberculata. The sequence goes on from ML676955.1 coordinate 2,169,645, forward strand.
CTCTGTTGTGGTCTGAGAGCCCAGACTGAGAACCTGCTGCTCCCCCAGCCTTGCGACCGGGAGAGATCTTCATTAAACATCCCCCTGTGCCCAGCCATTTTCTCTGGCGGCTGGAACCAGCCCCTGGGCTCAGCTGACACCACCTCCCGAGCTGGAGCCTCCAGCTGATGGAGAGAGATCCGGGGGACAGTGCTGGGGAAGAGCAGGAAATGACTCTGCCCAAAGGACCTGCCCATGAGTTTGTACTAGCGAGAGAGGCTCTCAGTGTGTCTGTGAGTCCCAGAGCCGCTGCCCTCAGTGACACGCCAGGTTCACACCCCAGCGAGCATTCGCAGTAGCCGATCTGTCTCCTGTCTTGGAAAGCAAATGCCCAGGTCCATGGGACAGTTCTCCCAGGCAGCGGGCAAAGGAGAGAAGGAAGGAGACAGAACTGGAGCGTGGAGAGACAGAAAGGGGCAGCAGGAGCAATAATCGAGAGAGAGGGTCCCCGCTCCCAAGCATGCCCAGATCCATTGACTTTCCTGGGAACGAGGTGAGGAGCAGAGAGAGGAAACGCCAGTTCCTGTCTCTGCCGAATCACCGCACTGCCAGGGAGATGTGTGCCCTTGGGGACAATGTCAGAACGAATCAGAGGCGTAGCCAGAACTGATTTTTTGGCAGGTCCTATGGTTGATCCAGGAAGGCACAAGCCTTGTGCCACAAGCGAAACAGCCAGTTATACAGAGGCTGATAAAAACGTGGGATGAACTGCTTAAAATCTGATTGGGTGGGCCTGCTTTCAAAGTGGCTGGGCCATGGCCCACCCAGGCCCACCCGTAGCTACGTCGCTGGAGTGAATCCCACAAAGCAGCATCTTTGATTCTGCTTTTTTCTAACATTTCGTTCAGAGACTCAGTTACTGGGCAGGGGAGGCACACAGGTGTTAAAAGTGTCTCAGGTGGTTTAGTCCCACTGGGAGAGGCCGGGTCTGTGTTGTAATGAAGTAAATGAGGTTTTTCCCAGTGTAGCAGAATCTACAGTGTCTGAACTGGAGGGAAAGAGCCAGGGGGGAATCAGGGTGTGAAATGGATTAAAGCCCCTTCTGAAACCTCTTCAATCACCCTTCTCTCCCCAGCAGGCTGAAGAATCACGTCCGTGTTTCACTCCAGATCATTCCATCTGCCCAGGGGACGGCCAGAGAAATGGCTGTGGTGAATCCAATTCAGGTAGGAAATTTTCAGGGAGCTGCAGTGTGGGGGGAGGACAGGAAACACACAGGGTGAGGCAGGGAGGGGACAGGACATGATAAACCTGCTGGGACGTGTTCAGCTTGGAGCCTGGTTTTCTGAACAAGCCCATTGGCAGGGGGTGAACGTTCCCCCTTTTCTGAAACAGCAAACAAATCCCTGGACAGGCCTTGGAAAATTTTCCAGGTTCCCAGGGCTGGATCCTGAAGCCACTAGCCAGAGGCCACTGTGTAATATGAAGGGAAGCTGTTGGGACTCCTGTCCCCTGCTCAGAGTATCTGTGGCTAGTAGGCGTGTGGTAAATGAGAGGACCCTGTCCTCCTCTATCTGCTGGGAGGGACGAGGAGCTCTCACTTTCTCCTCATCCCCTGAAGCCTCCAGGCTGCTCTGAACAGGGTGGGGGTGGGATTCTGTTACTCCGGCCCTCCCAGAGTTTCTATTTTATTGATCTTTCTCCCTCATGACTAAGGGGATTGTGGTGGGGGGCAGCAGGTGCTGAGCGGGGGACTCTTGTTGTTTCAGGGGCCAGTGACCTTTGAGGAGGTGGCTGTGTATTTCACCCAGGGGCAGGGGGTTCTGCTGGACCCCGCTCAGAGAGGCCTTTACAGGGACGTCATGCAGGAGAATTACGAGACGGTGACCTCGCTGGGTAAGGGATTCCCGTGCCCTCATTTATTGGAAGTGGTGGGGTCTGCATGTTTGAGAGCTTGTCTACACTACAGAGTTCGGTGGATTTAATTGAGCTCAACCTACAGACACTGCAGCAATTCAGTCGGCAGCTGGTGATCCCACTAACTTCCTTCTGACAATGGTGCGCGTCCTCACCAGGAGCGCTGGCACCGACTGAAGTGAGGCATCGTGGGGCAGTGACAGCCACGTGGGGCTCACAGCTGGATCCCCCCACCCAGTCTGAGATAGTCTCTGCTTCAGAGCAGATGCTGGGCTCACAGTTGGAGCTGGGAAACTGACAAGAATGTCACTGTATCTTTAGCAAGTTGTCTCTCAAATTCTCGCTTGGCCTCCTTTATTATACTTTTAGAATTAACTCGCCAGAGCTCAAGCTTCTTCCTATTATCCTTACTATGATGTCCACATTTTAAAGGATGCTTTTTTGCCTCTGATGGCCTCCGCTGCTCTGCTGTTTAGCCCTGGTGGCCTTCTTTTGGTCCTCCCACTGTCTTTTTTGATTTGGGGTATGCATTTAGCGTGAGCCTCTATTACGCTGTTTTAAAGTCATCTCCGTGTTGCTGCTTGCCGGCATTTTACCCTTGTGACTGCTCTTTTTAATTTCTGTCTAACTAGCATCCTCGGTCTTGTGTTGTTTCCATAGTTAAAGTTAAATGTTACCAGGGTGGGAGTTTTTTGATATTCTCCCCCGCCACAGGATGTTAAATTTAAATACATTATGGGTCACTTACTGAATAGTTCAGCTGTAGTTACTTCTTGGATCAGATCCTGTCCTCCACTTAGGACTAAATCAAGAATTGCCTCCCCCTAGGTGGGTTTGAGGACTAGCTGCTCCAGTAAGCAGCAATTTATGGTGTCTAGAAATTTTATCTCTGAATCCTGCCTTGAGATGACATTTACCCCGTCAGGAGGAGGATAGATGACGTCACCCATTATTTTTGCATTTTTCTAGTTCTGTAGCCTTTCTGACCAACCTTAGCATCACATAGGGTGACCAGATGTCCCGATTCTATAGGGATACTTCCAATATTCAGGACTTTTTCTTCTATAGGTGCCTATTACCCCCATCCCCATTCTGATTTTTCACACTTGCTATCTGCTCATCCTAGCATCAAAATCACTGTCACCATCCTGGTCATGTGGTCAGTAGTATAAGGGACATGTTATTTCATCCCATCCCTCCAGCTTTCAAGGAAGTGGAAGCCGTGTATTGTCCTGTCCGTCACTTGCACACAGAATCCCTATTCCCCTCCCTTCATGGGACTAGCTCCAGCCATGGGGAGGGCCTCTGGGCTCTGCAAGTTTAGAAATAGGCAGGGCTTTAACTCCAATGTCAGCAAGACCCCCGGAGTGCAGCGATCCTGCAAATTCCTACTGAGAGTGCGACAATTCCCCACCTCTCCCCAGATGTCTGCCTCTCCCAAGTGACTCAGTGACTCTGTTCTCACCTGTTCAGATTGCACATCCTTTCCAGCACAGCACCAGAGCAGGTTAAAATCAGGGCATGCCCTTTGTGACCCTCTGTGCACCCTGATCTTGTCTGATTTTTGTCCCATGAGCAGGATTTCCCATTCCCAAACCTGACCTGATTGCCCGGCTGGAACAAGGGGAAGAGCCATGGGTCCCAGATCTCCAGGCCTGCAAGGGAAGGGAGCTCCCGAGAGGCAGCTACCCAGGTGAGGAGTCAGTGAAATGGACACAGAAACCATCTGGAGAGTGAAGGAAAAAACTGGGACTCCCAAAAATATGCTGTGAGGTCAGGGCTGCAGTGGGCAGGTCGTATTATCATGGCAGTTCCCACTCACAGCTTCCCACCCATTCTGTTAAGTGTCAGGATTTTCCTCCGCAACTTTACTTCCCGAGGAGTGTTTGGATGGGATTTGGAGGCAGAATCCAGCAGATCGAGGGAAATGATTACTCCCCTCTCTTCGGCACTGGAGAGGCCACAGTTGAAGGATTGTGTCCAGTTTTTGGTCCCCCGCTACAGGAAGGATGTGAACAAATTGGAGAGAATCCAGCGGAGGGCAACAAAAATGATTAGGGGGCTGGAGCACATGACTTATGAGGAGAGGCTGAGGGACTAGACTTGTTTAGTCTGCAGAAGAGAAGAATGGGGGGGGGGATTTGATAGCAGCCATTAACTACCTGAAAGGGGGTTCTAGGGAGGATGGAGCTAGGCTGTTCTCAGTGGTAGCAGATGACAGAACTAGGAGCAATGGTCTCAAGTTGCAGTGGGGGAGGTCTAGATTGGACTTTAGGAAAAACTTTTCCACGAGGAGGGTGGTGAAGCCCTGGAATGGGTTGCCTAGGGAGGTGGTGAAATCTCCATCCTTAGAGGTTTTTAAGGTGTGGCTTGACAAAGCCCTGGCTGGGATGATTTAGCTGGGGTTGGTCCTGCTTTGAGCAGGGGGTTGGAATAGATACCTCCTGAGATCCCTTCTAACCCTCATCTTCTATGATTCTATCCAATTTCTCAGTCTCCCCAGTAGTTACTGTGTTGAGATTCCTCTCTTTGCTGTTCCCCTTCGTGTCCTTTCTCCCCAGCACAGGGAATGACTCTTGACTGGATTCTCTCTCTCTCCTAGCAGGCGATGAGACAATGTGTGAGAACCAGGAGGAGAATCCACAACAGGAATGTCCTGAGCAAGTAGAACTGCCGGGGATCTTTTTGAGAGGAGCTGAAAGGAATTTTTCCCAGTGCTTGGAACAGGGAAAAGCCTGTGGAAATCAGGGCAGGTCAGAGATGCCATTGGGAAATTACTTCATTTCCTGGGAGGATGAATCCATTCAGTGTGGGGGGAGATTCAAGGATCCCAAAGAAACCACAGCTCGGCAGACGTATCACAAGGCAGAGAAACTCTATAAACGTCTAGATAGTAGGAAAAGATTCAGTGTGAGTACGACCCTTTTTACACACCGGAGAAGCCAATCAGGAGAGAAACCCTATAAATGCTTGGACTGTGGGAAAACCTTCAGTAAGAGCTCAGACCTTATTAAACATGGCAGAATGCACACTGGGGAGAGACCTTATAAATGCTTGGAGTGTGGGAAAAGCTTCACTCAGAGCTCACACCTTATTACACATCAGAGGCTGCACACAGGAGAGAGACCTTATAAATGCTTGGAGTGTGGGAAAGGATTCAATGTGAGATCAAACCTAATTAAACATCAGAGAAACCACACCGGAAGGAAACCCCATGTTTGTTTGGATTGTGGGAAATGTTTCAATCACAGCTCCTACCTTGTTACACATCAGAGACTGCACACTGGAGAGAGGCCCTATAAATGTCTTGAGTGTGGGAAGAGTTTTAATCAGAGCTCTAGTCTTATTACGCATCTGAGAACCCACACGGGAGATAAACCCTATCAGTGCCTCGACTGTGGGAAAAGTTTCAATGTGAGATCACAACTTATTATTCATCAGAGAATTCACACAGGAGAAAAACCTCATAAATGCCTGGACTGTGGAAAAAGTTTCAGTCACAGCTCACACCTCACTAAACATCGGAGAATCCACACAGGAGAAAGACCCTATAAATGTACTGAGTGCGGGAAATGTTTCAACCAGAGTTCACACCTTATTATGCATCAGAGAACCCACACGGGAGAAAGACATTATAAGTGCCTCGAATGTGGGAAAAGTTTTGTTCGGAGATCAGCCCTTATGACGCATCAGAGAATCCATACTGGAGAGAAACCTCATACGTGTTTGGACTGTGGAAAAAGTTTTAGTCAAAGATCAGCCCTTATTAGACATCAGAGAATCCATACGGGAGATAAACCTCATAAATGCCTCGACTGTGGGAAAAGATTCATTCAGAGATCACACCTTATTACACATCAGACAATCCACATGGGAGAGAAAACCCATAAATGCTTGGACTGTGGAAAAAGCTTCAATAACGGTTCATACCTCACTAAACATCAGAAAATCCACAAAGGTGAGATACCCTAGAAATACTTCCATTATGGAAAAAGATTCAGTGGGCACTCACACATTCTTTTTAGACATCAGAGAATTCACATGAGAGAGGACAAGAGAGATTTTTGACTTTTAAAAACTCTTTTAATAAAATCAGTACATAAAACACAGTAAAAACAAGAAAAAAAATAGAGATTCAAAAACAATTGTCTATCCCTGACAGTAACAAGTGTATTTCCAATAGCCCGCCGCTGAGTAAACTGATCCAAATCATGAATAAGAGTAAAATATCTATATTTGAAAGCAAAAAAGAGTTTAAAAAAAAACCCATGAAGAACATTGCCAAGCCAAGTGCCAACTAATGTATATAGTCTATTTTTCAAAATGGCCGTCTTTGCTTGATCCAAAATAATGTTTGCAAGACATACCACCAATCTATTTGTGAACGTGTACGTAAAAGTAAATACAAATGTATGAGAAAAATCAAGGTGCAGTTTCCTCTGCATCACAAAAAAGATAAAACACACACACCTCCGGAGTGAAACGCTGCACAAGCACACTCATGGCAACATCCCCATGAAGAATTCTCCATTGGAGATCACCTCCTCTTTGCAATCTGAGGCTTGCGTACAGTTCACCAGGCTCGATGGATGGAGTCCGCCACCAGAAGGTGTCTTCTGCATGCTGAATTGGGATAATTAACAAGTGTTTGAAATGACAGATCTTTGCTACAAACATACACAATGCCGTATGACCTAAGCTATTAAGAGTAAATTCATTAGAGCCATTAAAGGTAAGCAAGCTGCTAAGCCTATCAACATCCCGTTCCACAGCAGGAGCAACAGTCAAGGAAACAGAAACAATGGTATAAATCAGGGATGGCTCACTCAAGCAGACAACTGTCCAGACCAGCAATATTGCTCCTAGAGAAGGGCTGATTGTGTGTCTGATAAAACTCCTCAAAGTTCAGACATCCTAGGATCCAGCAAAAAAAATGTTCTTGATCAAAACCCAAGCTTCCTACTCGATGAAGAAAAGCAAAGGCCAGTTGCCTCCAAAGAACAGGTTACTCCACAAACAACCCCTGCAGAGACTAATCAAAAAGTAGCGACTCTCCTTGAAAGATCCATGAGACCCTGACCCTTTGCACAATGTGTAGATACAAAATACTCTCTCGCAGCCCCGGATGGCTAGCCCAGAAAAAGTCCAGAAGAACCTTCTGATTTTTTTCTAAAAGACTGGAGGAGGATCCAAAACAAAACACTTATGCCACAACATGGAGGCGATTAAATGATTAATGACTAACCCCCGCCCTCAAAAGCAGAGGGGAGCCAAACACCTTCCACCTATGCAGCCTCTTCTCCAGCTTTTCCATGATTCCATCCCAATTCTGACAAAATATCCGCTCTTAGTGTAATTCTCAGGGCCTTAAAGCCAGCTCAGTTTTGCAGTGGCCCTCTATGCACAGTTAGGGCTAGGAAATCACCCCACCCAAACCCCAAGCAGGCATGTGGCACTCTTCCCCCAATTTATGCAAGTGGAGGAAGCTTGCTCTAAAGGGTGCTGACATTCAGTCAAAACCTGGCCCTCACAATCATGAGTTATAATCATAGTCATGTTGTCAGCCTGTGCAGAGACTTTCACTGGAGTACGAGCTGGAACAGGGAGAGAAAAGTCAGAAAGATGTTTTCCTAACATAACAGAGGGTCCATAAAAAGAGCATACACTAACCCAGACAGGGAACGACCCTGTCTAATGCCCCTACAGAATGGAAAGAGACACTCAAAACACTAGTCACCTCAGGTAGACAATATATATCATTAGACAGCAGCTGAATGTAGGAGAAAACCTGGGGCCCAAATCAAAAGCGCAAAGGAAACAAATATGCATGAGCGACACAATCAAAAGCCTTCTCCTGATCATAGCAAATCAATTCTATGTGCAAATCCAGCATTTTTGAGGCTGAAATGACATCCCGCAACAGGAAACGGTTATGAAAAATGGACCTGTTGGGGACGCAGAGGTCTGACCAGGGGGCACAACCAAACCAATTACAGTATCTTTCTATTTGTCAAGGCCTTGGAAAAAAAGTCTATCGTTAGAGCAAAACAGGGACACAGGTCTCTAATTCTTCACTTCCCCTCTTCTTAGGCAATGCTCCAGGATAGCTGTGTGGAAATATCTTCTCCCTGACACTCCTGAAAAACCTGAAGCAGGTCAGGCCCAAGAAGGTCCAAAAGGCCTTCTAAAACTCAATCGGCAAATCATCATTGCCAGGTACCTTTCCTGGAGCAAAGCCATTTAGGGTAGAATCCGGTTCTGAGAGTGTCAGATCCTGTCCAAGTCTGTCCACCTCTGACACTGAGGTTCTAGGAAGATCTTCATGAAGCCACTGTGTGTCAAACGGGCATACAGGCCTGAGAAAAAAATCAAAGCAAAGCTCCTGATCCCCACAGGATCTCAAAGCACCAGGCCCAACAACATATTGACGTAGCCAATCATCTTCTGCTCTGCATGTTTCTTTTCCAGACTGAAAAACTGAGTAGGTGCATCCATTTGAGAAAGGCCCTGAAACTGGGCCCTAACCAATGCACCTGGAACTTTGCTATCCAACAGGACTCGCAAGAGCTATGTTTTATAGTTAAAGCTCTCCTGTAACCTGACATCATTTTTGTCATGAAAGGCTTTTTCAACTTCCACAGTCCCCGCCTCTAGCTCCTCCATACTTGGGTGAAGGCTCAGGGTTGTCTGCTGAATGTACTGCTGACCAAAACACTTAATATTAACTTTGCCCATCTTGCACTGTTGTCTCAAGAGGGGAAAAGACATCCTTTGAGGCAACCCATACTCTCCTAAAATAAATCAGAGTCCCCCTCAATGACCCTCTTGTAAAAAGCTAGGGTTAAAAAGCCAATTTGGGCGACTGTCTTGAATACAGGGAAGAGACAAGACAAATAAGACCAAACCATGATCTGACATCCTAGCAGGGGCAATACAACTAGAAAGCAAATGAGACAAATGATGAGTAAAAACATCAAGATGGTCCAAACAGGTCAGAGAGAAAGCGCTAGCACTCAACCAGTTGTACAGCCATGAAGAAGGGCAGTATTTAATTTGTGCCAGGGCTGATCCTCGGCACCTGTAGGCTTGGCAGTTCATGGTCCCAGCACCTCAGGGCTTGCTGCATAAGTGATGAATGTAAAATAATTGTTGGATCCCCAGCACCTAATTTCTTGAGCCCTGCTTTCATTACAGATTAAGCACTGCATGAGGGTGAAAATTCCACCACATATCAGTCAGGTCAGAAGCCTGTACAAGAGTTGAAAGTCACTGAGCAGACAGTGGATGCGGTTCCAGATGGTTCCTATCCCAACGCTTGTTAAGAGTACAGTTAAAATTGCCCCCCACCAACATTAAAATATCACTTCTCCAACGATGGGCTAAAAGAGCTCCCCCGCTCTGAAAAAGACCATGGTCTTTTCCTACAGCAGTGGTTCTCAACCTTTCCAGATGACTGTACCCCTTTTGGGAGTCTGATTTGTCTTGCATACTCCCAGGTTTCCCCACACTTAAAAACGACTTGCTTACAAAATCAGACATAAAAATATGAACGTGTCTTGGTGCACTATTGCTGAACAATTGCTTCCTTTCTCATTTTTACCATATCATTATAAAATAAATCACTTGGAATATACATTCGGGACTTACTGTTCAGTGTAAAGTATATAGAGCAGCATAAACAAGTCATTGTCTGAATTTTTGGTTTGTACTGATTTTGCTAGTGCGTAGCCTGTTGTAAAATTAGGCAAATATCTGGAGGAGTTGATGTACGCCCTGGAAGGCCTCTGCATAGCCCCAAGGATACACCCCCCCCCTCCTGGGTTGAGAACCACTAGTGAAGTCTGTACAAACTAAAAATTCAGACAATGACTTGTTTAGACTGCCCTATACAGCTACTACTGTGTGAGCATAGGCTGTCAAGGATCTAGCTGTAGCTGGGTCAGCCTCCTAGCTGCTTGCTGGGCACAGCTAACCCTGGCCAGGGTTGCCTGATTGATTGCACTTCCTGATTGGTGAAGGGGTGGAGCAACTACTCCCTGAACCAGCAGCACCAGAGATTGCTGGAGGTTCAATGCATTCCATACCTGCCTCTGCATTTGGTCCTGCTTCTTGCTTTGTGTTTCCTGTCTCTGCTTCTCCCCAGTCTGCTCCTGTGCCCAGCTGCCCTTTTCAGTTCCTGTCCTTCATCTTTGCAACCTCTGGCTCTGCTTTCTGACTGTGCCTCCGGCTCACCCATTGACTCTGGCTTTCAGCTTCTGATCCTTGGCTAAAACCCTTGGCTCTGTAATGGATATATGGTACAGACATGCCTTGAATGATTAGTAGCTAGTATTACTGATTCCTTCTGGCCCTCAAACATTAGAAAAATCTGCCTCTGTTTATCCCAAAATAGGATCCACCTGAGAAGTAAAGACAATAAAATATCATGTGAGACACCTTGTCTAAGAACCCACAGATCAGCCAAGGTTGGGAGCTCCTCTCTCCAAGAATAGAAACTAAAATGTTTAAAGGAGAGTGTTGTTAATCATTTCAGCAAGAATATCTCAAAATTTGTGTATGTATAAACCTCTTTCTCCCAGCCTACATAAAAAGAACTCTGTTACCAAGCAAGGCTCACGCCCTGCTTGCCTATGCAAAGTGTTTTCACCCAAAAGTATAAACTAGACATTGTTTTCCTTGTAAATCAAATATACAGTGAATAATCTCTTTCACCCCAAATTAAAATGTGCACATTTGTTTGTGGCGTCATTGTCAGTCCAATCTACATCCTTCTACATGTGGAAAATGTCTCTTGTTCTGTTGGAAGTCCTAAATAAGGTGAAATACTTATGTACAATCAAAGGCTGTATGGAGTATGTCCTCTAAATTTAGAAGAGTATAAGGATTTTGTTGGTTTTTATTGTACATGTTGCACTCTAGAAGTAATAGGAATTGTCTGGCACAAGGAAGAAAGGTTAAAAGATAAAATCCAGAGTATAACTTTGGGTTATCAAGAGAAATTGCGTAAAAGGGGGTATCCCAATTGATAGTAGGGGCTAATGATGAAATATAATCCTTGAAATGAATAGAATTTATGACGCATCTGATAAGAAAAGGATTGAAGAACTTAGTTATACGCCAGCGCCATCTACTGAATATTAGCGAAAGCAGCAAACAAACAAAGAGCTAAAATCTAAGGATTACTCATTTGGCCTGTGTCTAATAGGAATAAGTGTGTGGCCTTTCCTATGTGCCCTGAAACCAAGGTATATAAACTGAAGTCACCATGTGCTAAAGAGAGCTGACTGAATCCAACAAGAAAGTGAAGACTCCTAAGAGCAACTCATGCCTGGATCAGGCCTGTGGAAAGAATTCTTCCCCCATTCCAGGGTTAACAGGGTAAGAAATGGTGAAATTTCATTTCACGGATTGTATTTCCCCTTCTATTCTTTAATATAAATAACCATAGGTTATTTTGTTCAGTCTACGCTCTCAAGTGAGACCTCAAGTAGCCATCTTTTAGATTTTTAGTTCCTTTATAAGCCCAAGCAAATTGGCCTAACAGAGATTGAAAAGAATTGTTTTAAGCAACTACTTTTAATATTCTAAACTTGTCCCTTTTGAACCACTCTAGTCCAGTCCAGTCCACTCTTCAAGGTGCCTCAAATACAAGCGCACCCTTGGGAGTGTGATAAATGTGTTAGGAATGGACAATTGATGATCATAAGTAAATGTAAGAGGAAATCTTGGTAATTTGTTCCTTGATGTAACTCTTGACCCTTGGCTCTAGCCTGTGAGAACTGCTTGCAAGACTATTGTGTGTATAGAATATACCTAGAACTTCGGTTGTGTCTACACATCAGTGGTGAACTACTGACTGTATGTTAATGTGGTTTTGGGTGAATTAATAAATTGTTGTTCAGTGGAGGATTTGCAAGTGTCCTGATTTGAGAAATGGTGTTCCACTTTAAAGTTATAACATTCCCGCTCAGCGTAAGAACGTCCCCAGTTTGGTGGGCTGCACTGATGGATTCCCCCCTCTCCTCTCCTCATTGAACAGCACCTCTGACTGTGACCACACACTGCGGAGTGTGATGGGGGGGTATAGACCCCACACTGATGAGGAAGATGTTGGCGAGGCTCTCGATGTGGTTCTGCCCCTGCCCATGATGTGTTGTGGGGAGGAAACCATTATAAAAGAGGAAACTATGATCAGCAGTGGGGAGAGAACACACTGAGCAGATCGAGGGTAGAGTGGCTTCAAGGAGGAATTCCCATTCAGGAAATCTCCACTCCCAATCTGACTGGGAGTGTGGTGAAAAGGGAGGAAGCATCTGAACTAGCTAATAGGAAATGCTGAGAAGGGAAGGTCCCAATCCTTTCCCCTCAGAGAGATGATCTCAGCCCTGTTGCCCGAATTTAGGTGCCCATCTCTAGTTACCAATGAACAGCTGGGAACCCCTCCATTGGCGTCAGCTGACTTCTTTTCTTGTGAGAATGAGTGAGGCAGGCACCTAGCTCCAGCCAAAGCAGCCGGAGGAGTGTCGGGTGATTCCCCCCTGAAACGTTTAGCCCAGGGATTAGAGCTGGAGTGAGAGACCCAGGTTCATTCCCCTTTCTGCCTGCTTGGGAGAAAGGATTTGAATAGGGTCTGTCAGAGCTCATAGGACCATGCTCTACCACTGGGCCGTGGGATATTCCAAAGCGGGGCTCCCTCAGTCCTTGCTGTTGAACCAGTTCCACTTCAGAGAAGTCATTACAGAATCCTTGGGAAAGGGGGCTGGACTGTCCCAGGCGGGTGCCCCCAGTCCAGGCTCCCAGATCACACTGGAGGAGGCAGCCATGTGATCCAGGCCAAAAAACATCAGCTGGAGGGCAGCCTCCTCTCTCTCAGCAGGGACCACCAGACGCCTCTGAACACAACAGCTACTGAATCAACTCCCCTCTCCACCAGACACCACAGCACCTGAAGCTCTCCCGCTGCCCTCCAGGCTCTGGATGGAGACCCTGACATGGGGGAGCCAAGCGGGAGAGGGGCAGAGGCGATCGCTGCTGGGGGCGAAGACATAAGGGGGTTTTGGCTAGAGCCCAGGGATGGGTTAATCCAGGCCTGCGAATCACTGAGTGCGCCTGTTGGCCTAGCACTGACAGCCACGTGCCCCGAGTTGGGGAGCGGAGTGTGTAGCCCCGGTCGGTAGCCAGCAAGCCTGGTGTGGACACACGAGATTGCTTCTTGCAAACTGCCCCCTGGACCAATTTTCTACCAGAGCCAATCACCCTGAGAAATGGGTCCCTGCGGCTCTGGGCCGCTGATCTAGAACCAGGCACCCATCACCCCTGTATCACCCATACCGGGGGCTCTCTGGAACGAGCCAGAGCGCCCATAGCGATCCCCTCCCGGGGGCCGGGGTCTCCTCTCTCCCTGCCCGCGGACACGGGGGCTTCCAAGCACGGGGCGCCCTTAACGGTGGGAGCCCCGAGGGGCGGGATCTGGGGCAGGGGCGCTGCAGAGAGAAAAGGGGCGCCCGCTAGGACCCGGAGCGGCGGGGAGGGAAGGTAGGAGAGACCCGCCCCCGGCCCGGCTGCAGGATCTCCCCGCGCCGGTGTCACACCGGAGTGACTGCGGATGGCCACGCGCAGATGGGCCCTGGGGCTGCGGGCGCAGGCCGGGGAGGCTGATTGAGTCGCTAGCTGCTGCCAGCAGAGGGCGAAGAGGAGGCGCCTCTCCCTGCTGAGGACACCGGAGCCTGGCGTTCCGCTCCCGCGGGGTCAGCTGGCGGCCAGCTCTCCCCACCGGTCCCGCAGCGGGATCTGTGCCCACGAGAGCCCTCCATCAACGCCCCCTCTGCGGCCAGCCGAGGTGGGGACTTTCTCCAGTGGCTGGAACCAGTCCCCAGCCGGAGCCTGCAGGTGAGGGGAGATCTGGGGGGAAATGCTGGGGCTGGGCAGGAAAACGGCTCTGCACAAAGGGCCCCTTTCAGGGACCTGCGGATGAGTTTGCACCAGAGGGAGGAGGGGATCTCTGAGTGTTTGAGAGTCCCAGAGCTGCTGGTATCCTCAGTGACGCACCCAGGCTCACGCTCTAGTTAGCAACAGCCGGATTTCTACTGGAAACCAAACGCCCACATGCATGGGCCAGTGGAACCAGTTTTCCCAGGCAGACGGGAGAGGCGAGAGAGAGGAAGGCAATGAACAAGGCAGACGGAGCAATAAGAAAGGAGAGCGCAACTCCCAAACCTGCCCAGGTCCATTCCCTGCACCCCTCTGGGGAGATTAGAGAGACAAGGCCAGTGAGGTAATATCACGTACATGGTTGGTGAGAGAGACCATCTTTTGAGCCACACACTTCTTCAGGTCTGGGAGAGGCCCTGCCAGTGTCACAGCTAAATGCAAGGTGGAACAGATTGTTTAGCATCAGTAGGTAACACAAGGGTCTTCAGGGATCATTCCAGGTAAAGTGGCCCATTAACTCCTATGCAGCCACAGGACAAAAAAGGGAGGCTTAGCAGGTCACAGATTGTGGTAACAAGCCATAAATCCAGTATCTGTTCAGTCCATGATTTTTC